>CM053589.1:116025799-116053994 GCA_028646515.1 Pseudochirops corinnae
AATGTAAATATGTCACCATTTAAAGTGATTTTATATTTAGTATTAACTTTCCTGTGACTAAAAACTACTCAAATTTATTAAGTAAACTTCCACCTTTATACTGAAGTCTTTACACATCAAAATGCCAGCTGACCCACCAAGAATTTCACAGAAATGAACGTAAGCTGTATTGTTTGATTCCCCATCCTGAAAAGTTACTGAAGAAATACTTATGTTCTCCTAACTGATCCTCTCAAAGTCCTATTAATGTATTTGTCATAGGTCACCTCTCTGCCTTGAGGTTCGATTATCTTCTTTAAAGGAACTAGTTTTCTTATCTCCCTCCTTTTTCTTTTTTTCTGGCTTTGTTTTATTTTTGTCTTTACTTCCTCCTTTGCCAGGGTATACCTGTCCCTCCAAAGTTACATCAGCACATCTTTCTTGGCTTATCAAAAAGTCTTTAATCTCCCAAGCATAGCTCCCATCTCGGAGCATGAAGATAGCACGATCTGACCCAACAATAAACCTAGAGGAAAAGAAAACATCAATGAATGTTATGGTTTTAACATGTTAAAGTGATCCTTTAATGCAAAGGGGAAAGAAGTTCTAAATTCAATACTGCATATGCCTTAAAAAGAAAATATTAAAAGGTATAATCTTAAAGCCTAACTGTATCATTTCCTCCAACTATGTATGAATCAATTTTATGTAACATACATCTATTAAGAACCTACAATGTGCAAGACACCATTAGAGTTTAAAGATCCTGGCAGTATAAAGATATATCTGTAAAGTCCCTGACCTCCAGGAACTAACATTTCAATGGTGGATCCAACATATTTGAAAGTATTAATTTATTTTTGGAAATATTTAACAATCCTGATCAATGCTATGACCTATCACATGATTCTAGAAGACTGATAAAGACACATGGTACCCACTTTCTGAGAGAGTGGTGACAGACTCAAAGTGCAGGAGGAGGAATACAATTTTGGATAGAGGAAATAAATGTGGAGATGCATTTTGGTTGACTATTAATATTTCTTACAAGCATCTTAGTTTTCTTTTTGTATTAGTTAGAGAGTTGGGGGAGAGAAGAAAAAGAAACTAGTGCTAGGGCCAGCAAAATAAAAGAAAGAAAAAAGGGTTATTGAAGCATTTTTTAAAATGCACCTAAGAGAATTGAAAGAAATTCAGAAAGAAACACATCAGTACAGCTTTGAAATTAATATGTTAAATCTATTATATACTTCTTAAAAAGGTAAACTGCACATAAAAAATTTGTTTTTTCATGTATATCTTATTTTTCTGTTCTACTTTGTATACAGATATATTCTGTTTGGGGCATTCATCAAATTGAGAAACAAAAATTAAATTTAAAAAAGGATTAATTCATAGAGCCAATTTTAATATGGAAGAGAAATTAGGACAGACATAAAAATGTCGTATTCCCTAACTGTTCAAGATATAAAAAGATTCTGGTAGATTATATAACATGGTAGTTTTACAATGAGTTTTGACATGACTTAATAAATGGAAAATGAAGGAGATTTTCAGAATGATGGTAGAGTGAAGAGGTCATGAAGAACTCAGCTCCTCAATTCCCTTCTCCACCTCCAGCATGAACAGATAAAAATACTCCCAAATAAATCATGGGGAAGAAGAAAAGGAAGAGTAACCAAACAGGTTCAAAAGAGAACAGCTTCTCAGTTAAGGAAAAAGAAATAAAAAGAAAATTAGCAAGCAGAAAAAAAGATTCAAACACAATAGGAAAATACTAGTAAAAAGATCTTAAAAAGACAGCAGAAGGAAAATAATTTTAACAGTGCCCTGACTGGAAAAATCTAGATCTATAGTAGCATGAGACATATCAAATTGGATTTTATATAAGCAGCTAAGAAGAAACACATATTCAAGGTACTCCAATTCAGACAATACAGGATTAGACTTATTGCCCACCACGAGGAAGAAAAAAAGCTGGCATGTACCTTATAGACAAATGAGACCACTATGGAATTTTCTAGTCTGCTGAACTAACGAATAATATGCAAAGTGAAAAGAAATACATATCTTCAATCTCCCACAACAATTTCAGGTATCTTTATAAGAAAAAGAAAAATATGTAGGAATCTTTGATACACAAATCGATCCACAAACAAACCACCATGCAATTCTGGGGAAAATATATTATATAAGAAAGTGAAATGTAGACTGAGTGATCATCAGGTAAATGCCTGAATGACAGTTAATTACTCAACAACATTTATTACATGTTAACTATGTGCCAGTGTGTTTGCTAAGCAGTGGGGACAGAATGACAAGAGTGTAAGTGTCTTTGCCTTCAAGAAGTTTATCATTTTAATAGGGAAGACCAGACATACATATATACATAATAAATATAACAAGAATTCAAGTTAATTTGGGGAGGTAGTGGGGAAGGGAGTGCAGATCCACTAGCAGCTGGAGATCAGGAATGGCTTTATAGAGAAGGTGGCGCTTGAGCTGAGTTTTGAAGAAAACCTGAGATTCCTAGAAGCAGTGGTAAGGGGAGAGGACATTCTAGGCACACAGAGTATTGTGTGTGAAAAACAAGAAGGTCTATATAGCTGGATTACAAAATATAGAGAGGAATAATGTCTAAGAAAACTGGAAAAGGAGGAAGAGGTATGGTCATAAAAAGCCTGACATGATAAAGCACTTTATATTTGATCCTAGAGGAACAAAAAGGACACTACTGAAAAAATATAAGGTAAGAGATAAGAAGGGCCTAAAGTAGGGTGATGGTTGTATGAAGAAAGAAGGGGACATAGGTGAGAGACAAGTTGAACAGTTCTGAAAGTACATGTTGAATTTTTTATATCTATATACACATACATATGTGTGTATATATGTATATATGTGTGTGTGTATGTATTTATATATATCACTCAGGATTCAAAGTCCAATCTGGCACTGCCTTTATATAGTGGACTGAGTTGAATTTTCACTCTTCACTCACCAATCAGGACAGTTCAGCCCTACGGTGAAATCCCAAAGCTAAGTGAACAGGATAAAGTCAAAAGGGTGAGTTTGGAGAAGGGTCACCAAGATGGTAGTTAGCAACAGGATAGATGGCAAAATGCCTGAACATGGTAGGCTCTATTGCTAGGGTTCTTCCCTTTCTTTGGGTTATGAACCTCTTTGACAGTCTGGTGTTACCTATGGATCCCCTCTCAGAATTATGTTTATGAATAAAAAAAGTAATATACAGAGGATTACAAAGGAAATCAATGATACTGAAATATATGTTTAGAGACCCTAGTTTAAGAACCCTTACTCTAATGTATAGTTGAATGGGATGAAAGACGTATAGGTTTAAAATTTGAGGTAGGAAAAAGTCATGCACACAATGGTTTCAGCATCTCAAGAGTTCCTATAATAATTTCAGACAAAACTGAATTTCACATTAGAAACTACTGAAAGAGGTAAGTCTGAAAGAGGCAAGCAAGGTAGCTGTAGTTTGATTAAAGAGAAACAATCTGGTAAAATGAAAGCTCCTTAAGGGAATGGATAGTCTTACTTTTTTATCTTTGTATCCAAAGTACCTGGTTCAAGGTAGGCACTAATAAATATTTACCAAATTGAACTGACCCTTGACAGCAAGTCTATCAATATTCAATACATATGCACTTAATAATGGCAAATCAACCTATTTTTTTTTAGAAGAAAGTTAACTGAATTTTTAAAAGGATCTAGATAGAAAAATATAAATGGTAGAGACTTCACCACCCAACTTTGGGCACATGATAAATCTAATACAAATTAGAAAAATTAGAAAATTAGACAAAATACGATGAGAAATAGATGTGAGAGCTATAAGAAAGAAAATGAATGAGTTTATCATATAACTTACTTTCTATTCAGATATTCATAATTTACAAAAGTAATAACCATACTTTAGGTTATAAAGAATTTATAACTTAATGTTGAAAAGCTTAATTTTTAACAACTGCACAAGACAATCAAGCAAACAGAAATCAACAGCAGAATCAAGCAAAAGGAAAAAAAAGATCAAAAGATGAAGAACTAACTTTAAACAAAAAATTACTTGTTTAGGAATGGCTAGCCAAAAGCCAAATTGTAGGGAAGAAAATTAAAATCATATCAGAGGTAATCACAATAATAAAAAATTGAAACCTATGGGATGTAGCTAAAGTAGTTTTCTTAGGCAAATGCATTTCCCAGAATGCTTCTATGAGTGAAAAATGAAAAGCTCAATCAATCAACAAGCATTTGTTATGAATCTACCCTGTGCCAGGCACTCTGCTAGATGCTGGGGATCCACAGACAAAAATACAACAGTCCTTGCCCTTGAGGAGTGGTTAAGAAATAAATACATAGTGACTGGGGGCACGGGGCAGGGAGCAGGGGAGGCCCTAGAAAATGGAAAGATCAGAGAAGGTCTCACATAGGAGGTGGTACTTCAGGTAAACACTGAAAGAAACTAGGGATTCTAAGAAGGAGAAGAAAGACGAGCATTCAAAGCATAAGGAAAGGTCTGAGTGAAAGCACTGAACCAGGAGATGGAATGTTGTGCATAAGGAATATTTGGCAGGATCAGAGTTCATGTAGTGGAGTGAGGAATAATAACCCTGGAAAGGTGGTTTAGAGGCAGGCTGTGAAGGGTTTTGAATGTCAAACTGAGGAATGTGTATTTTATCCTAGATCAATGGAATTTACTGATTAAGAAAGTCGCATATATGGCCAGACACGCGCTTTATGAATATCCCTTTGGCAGAAGATGCAGCAGGTGGAACAAACAAAAACTGGCAATGAATTAAAGACATTTCACTTAAATGTGAATGTGTCGCCTAAGTGGTAAACATAAAAAAAATAGGTAAATTTGTAACAAGGATAAGAGATAACGAGTTCGTTTTGGCCATGGCTGAGTTGGAGGTCATGAAATATCCAGTTCAAAATGTGATGCTGAGGAGAATCTCAGAGTACTGGATCCGGGAGTCAGGTACACAAAGATGACAACTGAACTCACAGAAAAGAAATAAAGGAGAGAGAAAAAGCAAGTCTAGGACAAAACACTGGGGTGCACCCCAGTTACTGAGGAAGGATATAGCTGATGATCCAGCAAGAAAGTAAGAATGATCAGTCGTTTCCGAGGAGACACAAATGAGAGGTCTCTGGAAAAAAGGGAGAGAATATACACAGAAGGAGAGAATGGCCAACACTGTCAAATGTAACAGAGACATCAAGAAAGATGAGAATTGAAAAGGGCCTTAAAAGAGGAAAAAGATTTAACATGTCCAAAACTAAAGTCAAAGAAGAAATTAACAGAACTGAAAATGAATAAGCAAAACAAAGAGCTGGTTTTTTAAAAAACCAATAAAATGGATAAAATATTAGCCAAACTGACAAAAAAATTCCATAGAAATAAAAAATGAGGGAGGTGAATGACAAAAAGCTATGAATAAATAAATGGAATTATTAGGGACCATCACACATAATATACAGATAAAAATGAGTATATTAAGTAAATAAATAAATACCTAACGAAAACAAAATATAACACTGAAAAATAAGAAGTGGGAAATCTAAACAGTATTAGAAAAAGGAAACTGAGTAGACTATTAGGTAGTAATGACTACCACCTAAAAATATACCAACTGAACCATATTTATAAGGGAATTAGGTAAAATATTAAAAGAACAAATAATTATGATAAGGATAAGCATAAACTGTTCTTAAAAGTAGAGAAACATGATAACCTATCAAATAATTCTCTGGGATAAATATGGCTTTGATCCCCAAATGGGTATATATCAAAGCAAAGAGAGAATTTAAAACATAATCAATGAACATCAATGCAAAAGCATTAAGTGAAATCCTAGTGGACAGGAAAAACTTATCAAAAAAATTATCCATTATGATTCAGCAGGGTTATTTGCCAGTTATACAAATGGAGTTCAATATATTTTTGATTCACCCCTGTGATATTATTGGTACAGGTAGCAAGATATGTTAAACCTGATGTCAGGAAAATCTCAATTCAAATTTTGATCTTATAAGACAGTTGCTATGTGACCCTAGGCAGTCACTTAACTTCTGTATGCTTCAGTTTCCTTATTTGTAATATAGACATCTTTTTAAAATATAATAATTATATCTACCTATTAAGACTGTTACTGAAGATAAACTGAGATAATATTTGTGAAGTGCTTTGCAAACTTTAAAGCAATTTAGTTAGCAAATGCTAACTATTAGTAGAGAATGTCTAATGAGTAAAAACCCTTCACCAATGCAGATCTGCAACCATCCTACACTTTATGGGTCTTAAAAGAGCTGTCTGGGACACTTAGAGATTAGGTGATTTATTTGCTCAGGGTCCTCCAGCTCGTATGTGTCAGAAGTGGGACTTGAACCAAGATCTTCCTGACTCTCAAACCAGTTTTCCATTCATTACATCACACTGCTTCTCCTAGTTCACTATTTGGAAAATAATTGGCACAATAAATCATATTAACAATAAAAATAATAAAAACCATATGATTATATCAATAGATGCAGAAAAGGCCTTTGGTAAAATATAATATCATAAAGATTAAGAATATTAAAAAAAGGCACAGGAATGGAAAGATTTTTTCCTTAACATAGAAACACTTAACTGAACCCACAAACATTATAATAATACATAACTTTAGAATCTTTTCCACTCACGAACAGAGATTAAACAAAGCTCTATTTTTTTTTTTAATTTAAAAAGTATGCTTCAATCTGTATTCAGACTCTATCAGTTCTTTCTCTGGGGATGGATAGCATTTTTCATCAACTTCAGAGCTGTCTTGGATTGAATTGCTGAGAACAGCTAAGGCATGCATGGCTGATCATCTCACAATATTGCTGTTACTTTGTGCACAGTACATTTCACTTTGCATCAGCCCATGCAAGTCTTCCCAGGTTTTTCTGAGAACATCCTGCTCATCATTTCTTTAGAATACAATAGTATTTCATTATTATGATCACATACCACGACTTCTTCAGCCTTTCCCCCAACTGATGGGCATCCCCTCAATTTCTAATTCTTGACCCTCAGAAAAGAGCTGCTATAAATATTTTTGTACATATAGGTCCTTTTTCTTTTTGCTTTTTATCTCTTTTGGGATACAGTCCTAGTAATGATATTGCTACATCAAAGGGTATACATGGTTTTATAGCCACTTGGGCATAGTTTCAAATTGATCTACAGAATGGTTGAATCAGTTCACAACTCTGCCAATAGTATATTAATGTTTCATTTTCCCCACATCCCCTCCAACATTTGTCATTTACCTTTTTTATCCTATTAGACAATCTAATAGGTATGAGATAGTGCCTCAGAATTGTTTTAATCTGCATTTCTCCAATCAATGGTGTGTTAGAATATTTTTTCATATGGCTATAGATAGCTTTGATTACTTCATCTGAAAACTGATTATATCTTTTGATCATTTATCAGCTGGGGAATGGATCTTATTTTTATAAATCTGACTCAGTGTTCTAAATGTTTGAGAAATGAGGCTTCTATCAGAGAAACTTGCTTCAAATTGTTTTTTCACAGTTATGACTGCTATTTTCATCCATCCTGTTCCTCCTACTCCATTTATTCTATTTTCTCTCTCTCCTTTCACCGTCCCTCCCTCAAGTGTTTTGCTTCTTAGCACCCTCTCCCCAAATCTGCCTTCTCTTCTATCACCCCCCCCCTTCTTATCCCCTCCGCCTCCTACTTTCCTATAGGGTAAGATAGATTTCTATACCCAATTATGTAGGTTATTCCCTCTTTGATTTAATCCGATGAGAGTAAGGGTTCACTCACTTCCCCAAACATTCCCTCTCTCCCCTCCAGTGTAAAAGCTTTTTCTTTACCCATAGTTTACCCCATTCTATCTTTCCCTTTTTCTTTCTCCCAGTAGATTCCTCTCACCCCTTAATTTGACTTTTTACATATCATCCCTTCACATTCAACTCACAACTCTGTCGATATATACTACTTCTAACTACCTTAATGAGAAAGGTCTTAAGAGTTACAAATACATCTTCCCATGTAGGAATGTAAATAGTTTAACCTTACTAAGTTCCTTATGATTTGCTTTTCTTGTTTACCTTTTTATGCTTCTCTTGGGTCTTGTATTTGAAAGTCAAATTTTCTATTCAGCTCCTGTCTTTTCATCAAGAATGCTTGAAAGTCCTTCAGCTCACTGAATATTCATTTTCTCCCTAAAGGACTATACTCAGTTTTGCTGGGTAGGGGATTCTTAATTGTAATTCTAGCTCCTCTGCACTCCAGAATATCCATATTCCAAGCCCTCTGATCTTTTAATGTAGACACTGCTAAATCTTGTGTTATCCTGACTGTGGCTCCATAATACTTGAATTGTTTGTTTCTGGCTGCTTGCACTATTTTCTCCTTGACCTGGGAACTCTGGAATTTGGCTACAATATTCCTGGGAGTTTTCATTTTGGGATCTCTTTCAGGGGGTGATTGATAAGATTCTTTTAAGTTTTTATTCTCCCCTCTGGTTCTAGAATATCAGGGTAGTTTTCCTTAATAATTTCTTGAAAGGTGATGTCTAGGCTCTTTTTCTGATCATAGCTTTCAGGTAGTCCAATAATTTTTAAATTCTCCCTCCTGGATCTATTTTCTAGGTCAGTTGTTTTTCCAATGAGATATTTCACACTGTCTGCTATTTTTTCATTCTTCTGGTTTTGTTTTATTGCTTCTTGATTTCTCATAAAGTCATTAGCTTCCATTTGCTTTGTTCTAATTTTCAAGGAATTATTTTCTTCAGTGAATTTTTAGAACTCCTTTTCCATTTGGCCAGATCTGCTCTTTAAGGCATTCTTCTCTTCACTGGCTTTTTGGACCTCTTTTGCCATTTGCCCTAGTCTGTTTTTTAAGGTGTTATTTTCGTTAGTATTTTTTTGTGTCTCCTTTACCAGGCCACTGACTCTTTTCTCATGATTTTCTTGCACCACTCTCATTTCTCTTCTTAATTTTTCCTCTCCCTCTCTTACTTGATTTTCAAAAACCTTTTTCAGCTCTTCCATGGCCTGAGACCAATTCATATTTTTCTTGGTGGCTTTGGATGCAAGAGCTTTGATTCTGCAACCTTCCTCTAAGAATATATTTTGATCTTTCTTGTCACCATAATAACTTTCTATAGTCAGTTTTCTCCATTATTTACTCATTTTCCCAGTCTATTACTTGACTTTTAACTGTTTGTTAAGGTAGGGGTCTGCTTCCAGTGTGGAGGGTGTACTGCCCCAAGGTTCAGGAGTTTTATGCATCTGTTTTCAGAGATACTTCCAGGAACCGGTAGGTTTAGAGCTCTTCCAAGGTGGCATGATCTAAAGAGAGGTGTTTACTCCTTTCCTGGACTGTGCTCTGGTCTGTGAGTGACCACAAGCACTCTTTTCTGCCTTAGAACTATCAGAAGTGTTCCCCTTCCATTGCTGCTGCAAGCTCTGCTATACTAGTGCTCCTCTTCACTCTGGGACTGCCACCTAGGCCTGGGACCCAGATCCAAGTATCGGCAAAGCAACAGAGTGCTTCCTCAGTGCTAGCAAAAAGATCCCTGTAATCTCTTCTGATCAGCTGTGCAAGCCCCTTACCATCTGTTGACTGACAGCTCCATAAGCAACCATTGCCCCTGCTGTTGTTGATTCAGTTATTCCCAGGCCTGCTCCTGATTTGCTGGGGCCAGGGCTGTGCCAGTGTGGCCTGTGCTGGACTATGCTTCAATCACCACCTGGGTGCAACAGCCTCTTCCTGCTGACCTTCTAAGTTGTCTTTGGCCTCTGTGGGCTGAGAGGTCTGGAAATCACCTCTGCTGCCACTGATTCAGTCATCCCAAGGCCTGCTCCAGGTTTGGTGGGGTCCAGTAAACAGTGGTGCAGCCTGCACTGGAACTGTGCTCCTCTCTCATCCTGAAATAACAGATTTTTCCTGCCAAGCTTCCAAGTTGTCTTGTGTTGGAAATTTGTTTCACTTCATCTTTTTTTATGGGTTCTGTTACTGAATTTGTTTAGAGTTATTTTAGAGGTATTTAAAGGGGTTTAGGGGAGAGGGAGTCCCTGCCTTTACTCTGCCATGTGGGCTCTACACTCCTCTAACCATTGCTAAATGTAGTCCTAGAAATGCTATCTATAACAATAAGACAAGAAAACAAATTAAACTGACTAAGCACTGTTAAAGAAGTTAAAATAGTTCTATTTATGAATCAAAGAATAGTTTATTTAGAAAAACTAAGCAAAAAGTCAACAAAAACATGAACTTAAAATAGATGACTTAGCAAATAGTAGCAGAATATTACCTAAACCCATAGCAAATTCATCAGTGATTCTTTATATCACCATTAAAAATCATACAAAGCAAGGGAAATACCCTAAAATAGTGACAAAATACACAACATTTCTAGAAATTAACCTACCAAGACATATAATACTTATATAAAATCAACTATAAAACAATTTTTATAGAAACAAAGGAAGAGAGAATTGATTAGATTGACATAATATAGTAAATATAAAACTTCTCAAATTAATCTATAGATTTACCATTATAATTAATCTATAGATTTACCATTTTATCTTTCAAAATACAAAAGGCATTCTTTATTATATAAAATAATATCAAAACTGAAGGGTGGGCCCAGATCTTTGATTTAATCAATATGGATAGATACCTCCCAGTGCAGAAACTTCCTTTACTTCAAAAAGATAAAAAATATCTATAATTTATAGTTACAGAAAACAGTTTGAGATATTAAAAGATTAAGTGACTTGTCCATGGCCACAGAGCCAACATAAATTAGAGGAAGGGACTGAATCCAACTCTTCCTGCCTCAAAGAAGGTCCCTTTACCCACTAAGTCATGCTGTTTCTCAAAAAACTTATATGGAAGGACAAACTGTCAAAAATATCAAAGGAAAGAAAATTTAAAGGGAAGACAAAAGCAGTAAGAAGTTGCACCATTCGATTTTAAAATATACTGTAAATAGTTAAGTATCAAAACTATCTAATATTGGATAAGAAAATGATTACTGAAACAGATTAGAATATTGAGCTAGAAATAAGTGTGTTTAGTCGTCTTGAATAAATCTTGGGTCACAAAAAATTGTTGAGAAAATTAGATAGTAGTTTGGCAAAAAATGGGAATAGATCAACATCTCACACCACACACCCAGTAAATTCCAAATGGATTATGGATCAACAATCTATGTGTTTTTAAAACATTTTTTTAATGTGAAGATAAGGAAATATTATAATTACATAGAAGGGACAGTCTTAATAAGTGAGAAGAAATTAAATGAGATAAAACAGATAAGTTCAAGTATATAAAAAATAAAACTTTGGCACCAACAAAAAAGAATGCATCCAGAATACAAAGGATAGAAACAAAGTGAAGAAAAATATTTGTACCATCACTTCTAACAAATATATTACAAAGAAGTGATGTCTGTCAGAAGACAAAGTTCTCTAACTGATAAGTGGTCAAAGCATATGAATAAGCAAGTCTGGAAAGAAAACATTTAAATGATCAACAACCACATAAAAAATATTCAAAAATATCACTGTGATGGAGGTTGTGGTTATTTTAATTTGCATTTATCTGATTATTTAAGTAGCAAAGATAATAAAAGATGATAATTCAATGATGGGGTGACTGTGGTAAAAACAAGCACAGTAGCATACTGCTAAGAAGTTATAAATTTTGGGGTGGCTAGGTGGCTGTGGCTCAGTGAATAGAGCAGCAGCCCTGGAGTCAAGAGGACTTGAGTTCAAATCCGGCCTCAGACACTTAATGTGTACTAGCTGTGTGACCTTGGGCAAGTCACTTCAACCCAAATGCCCTACTCTCCCACCTCCAAAAAGCAAAACACAAACAAAAAAAAAGAACAAGTTATGAATTGTGAATTCACTCAGTTAAAATTACTGAGTAAAAAACAAAAATGTGCGCTCCTTCTTACACCCCATTTTCCTGCTACTTCCTTGCATCTATAAACCAAACAGGCTATTGATAGGGAAACTCTAGGAGCTAAACAAATTATGAAACATAAACATAATGTAATAGTGTGTCACAATAGAACCAAAAGAATATACAAAAAGATCACAACCACAAAGTTAAAGACGACTGAAACTGATTCTTCTTATAGAAACACACAGTAAAGGAGTTCAAAAAAGATCAGGAAAGCAAGAATAACCTATTATTCTAAAAAGGGAAACTGGAAATATCTTTGGAATAAAGCCCTGAGTGTTCCTTACATAAAGCATCTCATAGTAACAGAAGGGGAGAGAAAATTGACCTGGAAGATGCCCTTGCCTGGCCATGCCTATAGCTATACAGTACCTGAGCCCTATCTAATGGTTTGTTTGGAACAACTCCTCACAAACAAATAGTACTTTTTAAGCTATTTCTTCAGTTCTCAAAACTGGTCTGACTTCAACTTCTTTCAACAGATTCTTATTTTTAAGCTAATACAGGTGCTTTGCCACCATATACTGTCTCTAAATGTTCCTTCTATTACTTTTAAGGGGCTTTGTATCTCAGGTATTAGAATACATCAAAGAGACTAAATTTTAGTACTTTCATGGTATTCTATCTGCTAGTTTTTTATTTAATAGAACCATAAAAAAACTATTATCCTTTAAATCCTAAAGTTACAACTAAACTGAAATCAATAAGGCTGCTATGTGTAAAGTAATGGGGAATAGAAATAAAAATATGAGCTGGGGCTGGCAGGTGTGAGGAGTGGGCACTAACTGGGGAAAATCAGAAAAAACTCAGAAGGTGGCACTTGAGGTTAGGGTCCCCAGAAGTGAAGGGGAAGAGGAAAAGTATTCTATAGAAAGAGGATTGACTGTGTAAAAGCTTGAAAGTTGAAGTCAAACTATTGTTCAAGGGGTAAGAAGAAGAGGAAAGGGAAGGACTGCAAATGAGCTAATTTGGCTAGAATTTAGAGCTTGTGGTGAGAATATAACATGTAATTATCCTGAAAAGACAGACTAAAACCAGGTAATAAAGGATTTTAAAAGTCAAAAAGAAGAATGGGTATTTTAACTCAAAGGTAATGGGGAGTCACTGAAATTTCTCGACCAGAGCAGTGACATGCTCAGTCTTTTACTTTAGTAATACAAGTTTGGAAGCTGTGGGCAGCTGTGTGAAAGACAAAGTGGCAAGACTAAATGAAGGGAGACCAACTAGCAGGCAACAAAGCAACAGTAAGGCATCAGATGAAGATAATCTAAACCTGAGTGGCTGTGGTGTGTGAAAGGGCCAGATGAAAGAGATGTTGAAGAGAAGGAATTAACATGACTTGGCAACTAACTGGCTCTAGGAGGTGAGTGAGGGTGATGGATGTTCCTAGGTTGGGAATCTGGGTGACTGGAAGAATAGTAACTGCCTAATAACTGAAATGAAAAATGGAGTGACAATTTAAAAAAAGAAAAATGTTAACTCCTAAGAAATTTGCCTCTCTTTAAAGCATGGGTTATGCAAAACACACCGAACAACATAAGAGAGAAATAAGAACAAATGGGATTAGAAAAGAGTGTGGGTTTTTTGCTCGTTTTTTACAAAGACACAAGGTAAACTTATACAAGTGCCTTGAGGGTAAGAAGAAGGTCTTATTTATTTTATATCTCTCCGAAGCCTAGAAATAAAAGTGCTTAACAAATGCTGACTAAATAGATTAAAAAAAAAAAAGAATAAGTTTAGTAACCAAAGTCAGCCAGTCAATGAGCATTTATTTATTAAGCTCTTACTATATGCCCAGCACTGGCACCTTGCTAAGTGCTAATGATATAAATAAGGTAAAAATGTGGTCCTTACCTTCAGGGACCTCACAGTCTAATGGAGAAGCATGAAAATAACTATGTCCATATAAGATATATACAGTGCAATCATAGGGAAGGCACTGGCAGTGGAGGAAGGGTTACTGTCTCCTGAAGAAGGTGGGATCTGAGCTAAGCCTTAAAGGAATCCAGATAAGCTAGGAGGTAGAGATGAAAGGGGAGAGTAATTCCAGGCATGGAGATGGAATGTCATTCATAAAGAAAAGCAAGATGATCAATGTCACTGAACTGGAGGAAGGGGGAAAAGGAGAGGGACAGTAAAGTGTGAAAGGACTGGTAAAGAAAGAAGAGGCCAGGTTTTGAAAGGTTTTAAGCACCAGACAGAATACTGGGAGCCACTGAAGTATTTCAATGGGCCTGGGGTGGTGAGGGGGGTTAGGGAGGTGGAGGTAAGATGGCATAGTCAGACCTGTCTTTCAGGAAAATCACTTTGGCAGCTGAGTGGCACCGACCCAAGAGGACAGGATAGAGTGGTGAAACACAAGGCAGGGATAATAACTAGAAGGCTATTTCAGTAAGTAGTCTGGGCATGAGGTGATGAGAGCTTGGTATGAGCGTGCAATCGTTCAACTGGGGAAAACAAGATACCTCCAAGATGGTGTGAAATTAAAGGTAAAGTTAAAGACCTGGCAACAGATTCTTGGCAAAAGACTAGATATATGGGTTCAGTTTGAGGCAGAGTCAAGAAGTTCACCAATGTTACTGGCCTGCCTGCATGACTGGGAGGATGGTGGTACCCTGAACAGTAACAGGATAGTATGCAAGAGGGGAAGCTGAGTTCTGTTTTGGACATGTTGAGTTTGAGATATCTCTATGGTAAGGAGAGACTAGAGCTCAGGAGAGAGGTTAGAGCTGGATATATAGATCCAAGAAGCACCTTCATAGAGATAACTGAAGCCCATGGAAGCCTCTTCCTATTCCCCCACGGCTAATGCCTTCCCTCTGAGTCCACCTTCTACTTATACCCTATACACCCTCTAGGTACAATTTTTTGCATACCCTCTCCATTAGAATGTGATCTCCCTATAAGCAAGAACTGCTTTAACTTTTCTTTGTATCCCCAGCACTTAGCACGGTGCCTGGCATATAGTAAATGTTTGGTAAATGCCTGCTAACTAACTGATGAGAGAGATCAGGGGAGAGGAGAAGAGGTCCAAGAAGAGAGCCTTGAGGGATATTTTTTTATGAGTGGCCTGGATGAAGATACAACAAAAGAAACTAAGAAAGAGAAGTTCACTAGGTAGGAGGGAAATATGGAGAAGAGAGTGTCAACTTAGAAGTATCCAGAAGGTGGTGACTGACAGTGTCAAAGGCTATAGAAAGATCAAGAAGGCTGGAAATTGAGAAAAGGTCTTTAGATTTGGCAATGAAGATATCACTGGTAACTTTGGGAAGAGAAATTTCAGTTGAATGATGAGTAGTAAGCCAGCTGCAGAAAGTTTAGAACAGAGTGAGAGAAATGGGAGTGAAGGCAACTAGTAGAGATGGCTTTCTCAAGTCGCTGAGTTGAGAAGGGGAGAAGAGATAATGGACAATAAAAGGTAGTTTTCTCTTATTAAAAAAGTTACTGACAAAAAAAGAAAGAAAAGAGTAGAGCTTAAAAAAATATTCTTTCCATAAGCTGTAAGAACATAAACTCTCTGAGGGCAAAAACAATACCATCTTTGTTTCTATATCCTGACCCCTGGCAATGTTTGGTAAATAGTGGGCACTTAGTAAAATGTTTGTTTAGTCAACGTGAAAATGAAGTTAGGTGGGCACTACTTACATAAAAACAGGTCTTTGGGAAAAAAATGTTAAGGCAGAAACAAAAGGTATACCACATACAGTCCAGATAAATCTGCATATTTTACCTTTGTACATCATAGTTGGCATTGAAAAGACTCCCCTGCCATAAGCTGGTTATTTCTTCAGTCTCCTTTTCTGTGGGATTTCCTGATACTGTTGCAAACATCATAAGGGTTTTCCCCTTTTTTGTCATTTTCAATATGCTCTCTGGTTTGCCTGGATCAAACTGAGAGAAATCTATTGGTGCTGAAGGCCTTTTATGTTCGGGAAGGTCCCCTTCTTCTATATCATCATCTTTCTGTTGTAAAGAAAAAAAATGAAAACTTTAAATATGCTATGAAGGACTATTGCATCAAAGCTTACTGATTCTGTTCTCTTTTTTAAGACTCAGCATTGCTCAGCCACTTCTGCACATTAGGTCAAAGAGAGATTTCTGACACATTATAATAGGAAGAAGGGAAACTTGTCTTTTAAGAAGTTTGGCTGTATGGTGCCAAGTTTCAGGACATCTCACTTCATAACACATAGCAAACTTCAGGAGAATGATCTGTATATAATCTCTTAAAGACTGGATCCGAAGGATACTTTATAATCCTACCTGTGTAATGTTAAATTCTCTAAGAATTGGCTAAACACCTCTACAAAGCCTGAGAAATTTTTTAGTTTCTGAGAAGAACATGATTTAGTTAGACAGTAAGGAAAAGGTATTCCAGGCTAAGCGACTAAGAAAATATGGAGGAAGGACTGACCTTGTTATAGGAATAAGGAATAACTTGGCTATAGAGGCGAGCTCAAACTATCAAACCACTAGTCAAGTGAAACTGTTATATGATCCCATGCATTTTACCCTTTAAATGATTTCCTTCTTCGGCATGACACTTAAGTTTCAACCTGCAAAGGGAACAAAATCACCCTAGCAAAAAGGGAACAGCATACATTGGCAACAGAAGAGATGTCAAGGCATCTGAACTAGCAATAAAGCACAGTACACATGTAACTTTCTGTGAATCAAAGTTGAAATTATTTCAAATAAGGGAAATATATTTTAGACAGATTTGTTATGAGGGCTAAAAGAATAGCATTGTTCAGAGTTCCTCATTTAATCACAAATAAAGTCAATTATGTTTCTACATGATTCAATCAATAAGTATTTATTGAGCACCTAATTCCCTCATCTTTCACACATTCTCTGACTTGAAATTACTTTGGTATTTACTTATGTATGTGCATCCCTTTCAGTAGAACGTGAACTCATTGAGGGTAGGGATTCTTTGGACTTTGTATCCTCAGAGCCTAACAAGGGCTTTTCACATGTGAACAACAATGTGGAGAGAATGTCTGCTAAATGAATAGTAACATACACAGATTTTGTTAAATGCTGTACAGGACACAATAGCTGAACAAACCATATGCATGAAAGACACAATTAAGACAACAGTCAAGCAAGCATTACAAAGTGCTACATGCATTCAGAGGATGGATCATTTCATCATCATGGGCTGGAGTCATGAGGAAAAGCTTCAGAGAGGATGTAAAACCAAAGCTGGGGCCTGAACAACAGTCATAATTCTGAGAGGTATGAGAAGGCATTTCAGCAGGCTAAAAGACTTGGAGAACACGAAAGAAGAAGCTTGTTATAGGAGTGGAAAAGAACATGACTACAGAGGTAAATTCTTGTGAGGGAATAACAGAAGATAAAGCCAGACAGGTGGCTTCAGGCCCTATCATAGAGGGCCTAGAAAATCAGGTTAAGAAATTTGGGCTTGATAGTCTAAGGTTACAGAAGCACTGAAAAATTATGACGGGTAGTGATATAATGAAAATTCGATATTTTAGAAGACTACCCTGGTGGTAGAATGCAAGACAGATGGGAAAGAATAGTTAATAGACTTCAATACTCAAAAGCATGAAGCCATTAAGGACCCAAATTAGGGGGACAGCTGGAAGAGTAGGTCAGTCAATAAACATTTCTTTAACCTTCTATGTGACAGGCACTGTGTTAAGTACTAGGGATACAAAGAAAGGGAAAAGAAGTTCTAATGTGGGAGACAATATGCAAACAATCATGTACAAACAAGCTACGTACAGGATAAATTGGAAATAATTAATAGAAAGAAAGCAACATAATTTAGAGGGACTGGGAAGGGACGTGCAATTTTAGTGGGGAAAAGCAATGGGTTTAGAATCAAAGGACCTAGGATTAGAATCACAAGAGCTGGGTTCAAATTTCACCTTTGTCACTTGTGATTTATGTGATGCTGGGTCAGATACTTAGTACCTCTTTGGGTCTCAGTTTCTCATCAATATAGTGATAAGTTTAGACCAATGGCCTTTAAAGGCTCTTGAACTAAAAGTCTATGATTCTCTGATGGGAAAAATCAATAGGACTTTAGAAACTGATTGAATTGAGTGGGGTAGTAGAGGGGAAAAAAATGAGTTCAGTTTTTTAAATGTATAATTTGAGATGAAATTATAGCAACTATTATCCAAGTATTCAAAATCATCCAAATGGATGACTGGAGCTCAAAAGAAATCTTATAGGTAGACATGTCCATTTGGACCAAAGGTGTCAGTTGAAGTCATACCAGAGAATGAAACTACTAATGTAGAGAAGAATATAAAAGGATTAAGAGGCAAAGAGGAGAAAGGGAGAATGAAAGCTTCAAATTAAGATGTTTAACAGTTCAAGGAAATGAAAAGACTAGATTTGATGATCAAAAGACCACACTGCCAGGTAAGCAAAAGCAGCAAAACTGGGATTTGAACCCAAGTCTTCTGATTTCAAATCCCATACTTTTCCCACTATACCACACTGTGATACACAATGGAATCTAGTGATTACACAGATTTTTAAAGTATGAAAATAAAAACATCCTGAACAATGCTTATACCAAGCCAATGATGTCGGATTGTAGTCCAGTTAACCACTTGTGCAGACACTAGGGTCTTTGACCATCCTCACTCAGTTTCTCCCATCTGTCTTGAATCTTTTGATATAGTGACTGTGGTCAACCTACAAAAGCAAAAGTAAAGAAGCAGAGGAAAATAACCTACAACCAAAAAATGATCATCTATACAAGAGCAATTTTTACCTTGAAAACTGCCCAGGTATTTTTTAGGATAGCTATGTAGTGCTGAATTAGTTAGACCAAAAATAATTTCTTTATGAAATAACAAATACTACTCTTGGGATGTAGCCCTTAAAAAAAAAAAAAAAAAAGAAAACTTTGAATGCAAATTTCCTAGTCTTACTCTAATAGTTCAATAGTCATGAAAAAGAAATGTTCTTATTCAATCTTGTACTGAATAAGAGGCTTATGGAAAAAAAAAAGGATTCGAAACAAACTGCTAGAAACAGATGCTTTTTCACATACTAGGTGTTAGGAGACTGGGATTAAAGTCATTACTTTTGTAATCTTGGGTAAAAAATAATTAAATTTTGAACTCTTTGGACCTTGGCTTTTTTTCACATATAAAAATGAGTGAGTTGGGCCTCAAAGGTCCCTTCTAGTTCTAACATTCTAGAAAACTATATGGTATAAGAGAAATAACTTGGGATTCTGGAGTAAAATACTTTTTGGTCCCATTCAATTCTACATCCTATGATTTTATATTTTAACAGCAAACAAGAACTGGCTATGTATTTTCTGTCAGGGATGGCACTAAATAAACTGGTCTTTAGCTCTATTTTGCTTATCAATGAATACTTTTTTTAAGGCAGAATTATTTGGTATAAGGTGTTGAGTTCGATAAGGTGTTTAGTCTATCAGGCACACAACATGCAACAAAAGCAAGTATGTGTATGTATAAAAATATTTATATATATGACAACAAAAGCATATAGAAACTTTTGTTGTATATATGTATGTAGATATACAAACACACATATGTATGTTATTAGAAATATCTACTAATATATTAGAAACATTTACCAATATAGTGTCTGTGGATATATGTGGATATATTCTCTGGTATGACTTCAACTGACACCTTTGGCCCAAATGGACATGTCTAGCTGTAAGATTTCTTTTGAACTCCTGTCATCCATTTGGATGATTTTGAATACTTGGATAATAGTTGCTGTAATTTCGCCTCATCCATAAATCTTTTGTGGCTTAAAACTGCACTAAGATTTTTGGAACACCCTGTATGTATACATATGCATACACACACATCTATAAACATACATATACATACATGTGGAAGTTTTTCATCCAGTCACACAAAAAGTCACATTTCTGAATTTTTTTAAAAACCATACATTGATATTTTGGTTATGACCTAAACCATACTCCAATTAACTTTATCCATCCCAATTCACGCACAGCTACCTGTCAAAACAAAAATTTTTTAAATCCATACAAGAGAAATCTAATCTCTTTGGACAAGGCACACTAAATAAAACTTAACATTACTACCTGAAAGTTATCAGAAGTTTACAGGTATTATGACATTACTGAAAAATAATGACTTAGTGTTAGAAAAATGTTTCAATACCACCGACCCTAACAACTCATCTTCCAGATGAAAAAACTGGAGCCAAGGATATGCCTAATACCACGCTTCTATTTAGAGAACAGAAAGCAGGCTCGGTCCATTGTACAGTCCTCTATAATAAACTAAGTAGTAGTTTAAATGAACTATAATACAAGTTAAGTAGCTTCAGGGAAGTCAGTGAACTTTAGGTTTCAAAGTGCTACCTTCCCAGAGAATGCTAAAACATTTAACTAGCCAATCACAGGAGTCAAGGAGCCATGCACACTTACCCTCACTAAATCAAGTCCCGGCACATTTCAAAAAAGAATCAAAACATGCTAAGACTGGAAGGGACCTTAACGCCTTAGCCTGATGCCTTCATTTTACAGATGAGGAAATTAAGCTCAGAAAAGTGAAACAACTTGCCCACAGTCTTAGTATCTCTCATTTGTAGGGACTAGAAAATAAGAGGGAAGGAGAGGGAGGAAGGAAGAAAGATCCAAATCTATTAAGAAACAAAGGAATGGTAAATTATGCTCAGTTCTAGAATGATATTTTGACTCATTCTCAAGCACTCCTGCAGAGTAACAGTGTAACAACAACTTTTTTTTTTTTTTTGCACAGCACTTTCTTAGTATGCAGATCACCAGCTGTTGCTAAAGCATGACCTGCCTGGAAGTTGAAAGAAAAAAGAAACCGGAAAACTTTTAAACACATTTCTAAGGACTAGAAGAAAAAAAAGACATAAAAACAATAACCACCTCCTTCCCCTTTAGTCAGGAAGCAATCTGAAAACACTGGAAGGCGGGGAAAAGACCAGAAGATGGATAAGAGAGGGACACAAAGGAATGGGAGGTCGGGGGGGTAGGAGGTTAGAGAAGGCTATAGAGGGAGGGGGAAGGGGGTCTCGCGGGAAGTATGGGCCGAGGCCGAACGGACCTCCCACTGCTCCAACAGTCGCGCCATGTCCGCATCATTGTAATCACGAATGTCCTTCTTCTTCCGAGGGGGAGGCGGCTTGGCCGTGGCCTTCGTGTCCTCGCCGGCCTCAGCCAGGCACGGCAGCAGATCGTAAGCGCAGAGAAAAGCTAGCGCCAACAGCAGCCACCTGGAGGCCGCCATTTTCTGGGCCAGACGGAGCGCCGGCGCGAACAAAGCCCCGCCCCCACTCCCTAGGGCCCCACCCTCTTCCTTCCTTTTCCTTCTACTCCTTCCCAAACCTCGCCCCGCCCCCTTCCCCCGGCCTCAGCTGATAGTACTCGCCTCCTTTCTTTCTCTAGTCTAGTACCTCCCCTAACTGGTTTTACGCTCTTCGCTCCGCCCCCATTCCACCACAGTCCCGCCCCATCCTCCTCGCCACGCCCCCTCCCCTAATTCTGATTTCTACCAATCCCCGCCTCCTTTCCTTAGGTCCTCCCAGCATTTATCTCGCAGTCCTAACAACTCTTCTCCCCGCCCACATTCCATCAGTCCCGCCTCGTCCCCTCATCACCACACCCCCTTCCCCTATCCTCGGTCCCGACGCCTGCTTCACCCCGGTTTCCCTCCACTCCCACCCTCGCCCCGCCCTTCCCTTCTTTCTTTCAGCCTGTTGTAGTCCACGGGCCTGTCCATTCTTCCTCTCTGGCTTTTCACTCATTTTCCAATTTGCTGCCTCTTGAAAAAAAGTTACCGAGAGTCCCTCCGCCCCACTCCGTAGCCCCTCAACCCTAAGACAGTGAGCTCTCTGAGAACAGGGACTGTCTTTTGCCCTTTTTTTTTTGTATCCCCAGCGCTTAACACAGAGAAGTTGCACAGGGATAGTAATGGAATATTTACCCCTAAAAAGATTTTTTTTTAATTAAAGGGAAAAATATCTATTCAAGTATAGAGGGAGAGACACTGTTACAGAGACACTGAGAGACAATAAGGAAGGAGGCAGACCCAGAGAAGAGATGATAGAGACAAAGAAAAGAGTATTCAGCAGAAGCTAGGCGTCAATGACAACAACAATGACAATATTAAGCTAGGAACATTTATTAAGCACCTTATTCCCCTTCTCTATAGCTGACAAGAGTATGTTCCTAAACCAGAGGTCTGATGGTGTCCCTCCCCCGCTCAAGAAGCTGTCATGGCTCCAGGATCAAAGGCAGGATTCTCTGTTAAACACTGAGCGTCTTCAGCAACCTCTGCCTTAGTGCACTGTATACGTCCCGTCACTCACGCTTGGTCCGGTCAAACTGACCTTTTTGCTATTCCTTAAACAAGACATTTCATCTTTCTCTCCATGTCTTTGCATAGTCTGTATCCCATACCTAGAATTCATTCCGGCCTCACCTCTACTTCTTAAAATCCCTACCGCCCTTCAAAACTCAGCTCAAGCACCAGGTCTGAAATGAGGCCCTTCTTGATTCACTCTAGAATTGCTAATAATACCTCCTCTCCCCCAATTATGTATTTCGTACATGCGTATAGTATACATATGGTTTCCCTCTGTTGGAATGTAATCTCTTTGATGGAAGGGGCTGTTTAATTTGTCTTTGCATCCCTAACAACTAACAAAGTCCCTGGGAAAAGTAGGAACTTAATACTACTTGTCAATTGATTGGAGTAAGGGTAGCCATTTAGCTCTCCAAAATGAACACCACAAACCTATTGTTTCCCCCTGCAAGGATATAAGAAGGTGGTCTACTGGCAAAAAACCAAAAAAAACCCAAACTAGGATTCCTGGGGCTTATCTTCCCTTCAATACTTCAGTAGAACTGTGATGCCACTGTTGAGGGTACACCTTCTGTCCATGATCATATTGCCGACACCTAGAAGAGTATCTTTCACACAGAAGTCCTTAATAAATGTTAGACTAAATTATCTTTTAAAGAAGAAAACAAACAAAAACCCTTCCCTGGTAAGACCCAAAAAGTCCATCCCTAACTCACTTCAAGAGTCATTTTTTTTTTTTTATTAAAGTGTCTTTTCAAAACAATGGGTAACTATGATTAATTTCATTATTTACTAGGGAAGCAAAAAACATTTCAAATAGACATTTCAAAGTTATTTTTATTTGAACGCTAGAAGTTCCCCACCCCCTGACATTTTTTAATACTTTAGTTAGTTCTGAACCAATTTTTTTTTCCTCTGTACTTTGCAAGAGAAGTAGCTTAGTCTGGATATGTGCAGGTATTTGTCCACAGTCTATCTACTACGTGTGTGGGAAGTGGTTGCAGAAGTGGAGTTGGGGGAAGAATACATCAACTTATCTAAGCCTTTGTCCTCATTTATAAAGTGAGGGTATTGGATTCAAAGGCCTTTGAGGTCCCTTTCAGTTCTAAGTTTATGATCCTATGAATTCCCTTATGATCTGGAATTATTATCATATATAAAATAAGGGGGTTGAAATAGATGATCTCCAAGCAGAGCAATAACCTAGGTGGGACAACTGGGGCTTTGTTCCAAGTACCACCGAATTTAGAATCCCAAAAGACTTTCACCAAAAGCTAACACAAGCTTAGGGACCTTCATTTTCTCATCAACCTTGTGAGGAAGCAGCAATGCATTTATACATTAAAAATGTGAAGGTAGGAGGGCTAGAACCCTCACATTCCCTCTTCATAGGTTGTCCCCTGGGCCCCCACCTGCTAGGAATAATTGTCCTTTGAATCCTGGCTCTTTTCTCTTCTTCCAGGGATCACATTCCTAAAAACTTCTTCTTTCTTCAATTTACTACTTCACTATGTTCACATCTGATCAGAGATTATGTGCCTCCATTTTCTCCACTGTGCTCCTGATTCTCTCAAAAAGATTTATTCTCAAGCTGCTGGATGGGGTATCTCAGCTTGAACGAATTTAGTTCTGCCGTGAGATTCCAAGATCAATGGGGAGAATAGAGAAAATCCCTTCCCTTGCTACCCTTATGGTATAGATTCAGGGATTATATTCCACAAAGTTTCTCCTGGTCAGGACTGGCCCAAACTCACGAGAGAAATGGATTGACCCCAGGGGTGGCAGCCTTGGCTATTTAAAGGCCTCCAGGGATGTGACTAATTTTCAGAGAGCCAATTCTAAGCTCCATTTAAATTATCACTTGGTTTATACTTCATAAAGGGATCATATTTTTACAGTTTAGGCAGCCCTGAGCAAGTCACTTAACCCTGTTTGCCTCAGTTTCCTCATCTGTAAAATGAGTTGGAGAAGGAAAAAGCAAATCATTCCAGTGTCTTTGCCAAGAAAACCTCAAATTAGGTTACAAAGAGTTGGATATGACTAGAAATGCCTGAACAACAGCATTTTTTACAGTTTAGTAACTTATTAGCATATTAATGCCTGCTCACTTCTATTACCAGACCTTTTGCTTTTTGTAATATATAAAAGGTAGATGCAGAAATCAATTAGCCAAAGATGAACTGCCCCTTTACACTATTCTAGATAATAAACATTCTTCATCCATTTGTTTTTCGCTATGTGGAGAGATAAGCCAAGTTTTCTTGAATGTGTATCTCATTCAGGAAGCATTGCACTTATGGGGCTTAATGCAGTCAGCACAGTGTCAGTCACAACTGGGAGCATATGGAAGAACTCAACATATCATTTGAACTTTACACTGGTCGTCTTTCACGATAGTATCAAATACCTTTGGTAAGTACACATCTCCCTGTTTCCTGCCTCCCTTGATAATAGTATTAGAGTGTCCCTGAACAATACATTTCTTTTGTTGCTTCCTTCAAGGAATTTTTAATGAAGATGACATATGTATACAGAGACCTGGTATGAAGAGAGCCTCTAAAGAGTCATTTTACTTTGTTGAATCAAATGTGTGTATTTTTCTTTTTAAATATAGTCAACAAATAAGCACAGTGGGATCTTATACTCTCTCTTCTTATCAGTCAATTATGTAATTGTAGTGAGGCAGTGGGGGTGGGCATAGTGTATAGACTTTGAGTCAACCAGGCTGGGATTCCCAATCCCTCTTAATTCTAGTCAATTGATCATTTCTTATTTGTCCTGTACATTGCCTGTTGGCACACATTTGTTTATATGTTCCTTCCCCATTAGATTATAAGCTCCTTGAGGACAGGGGCTGTTTTTGACCTTTCTTGTATTTCAGAGCTCAGCACAGTGCCTGACACATAATAGGTACTTCATAACTGCTTATTGATTGACTGACTCTGATATATGCTGGGTTTTTTTTGTTTTTTTTTTTTACCCTGGGAAAGTCAAATAACTTCTTAATACCCCAGTCAACTCTTTAAGACACTACATTTCATAATAACTGCAGATCTGCATTAATAGAAATGCAGATCTGCAGTTATATAAGTGAAATCACAGAACTGAATAAAAATAAATTTTCTTTTAATAGGCTGATGTAGACTTTCTTTTAATAGGTTTATGTAAATCTACCTATTTGACAGTAGGCACATAGAGAGCTCATTATTGATGTTTTATTGATCAGGATCAGTTTAAAAATAGCAATAATATCCAAGAATTTTTTTTTCTAAGTTCTTGGTATCTTCTTTCTGTTATCTTGGAAATTCATCATTCAGTGGCCTTAAAGTTTTGTCAGTTCCAGCACAGATCTCCTCTGTTGTACTTAGTCTAGTCTGAGTGCTCATGCTAACTTTATTTTCTTCAGGGTCATTTCTACTTCTTCATGGGGCTATGATATTAGTGTCAATTAGGGACCATGATATTAGGGTCCAAATATAGTCACTCTACTGTCATTGATAAAGAACAGTTTAGTATTAATAATCTTAACCATTTGTAGTATTTACTATCTTTCATTTGTTTGATATCGTCATTCCAGTTTCATCTTTAATTATTCTTCTGATGATTTGGCTAAATTGGGTCTTTTATCATGTTTTCTATAATTTTGTTTTACCTCTACTGCTTCTCACTATTGTATGGAATGATACTGTTCATAGTCTCCTAGCATCTACCTCAAGATCTTATAAACAAGTTTATATCAGAAATTTTTGTGTTTGTTGACTAAGAGTTTCTAGACTCTTTTGTTCTCTTTTTTGTGGTAACTGATTCACAGAAGTTAAACTTCCTTAAGAAATGATCATTTGGAGGGACAGAGCAAAGACGGTGGAGTAAAAGCAGGAGCTTGCTTAAGCTTCTACTCCAACCACCTCCAATACCTGTAAAAAAATGACACTAAACAAATTTTAGAGCTACAGAACCCACAAAGTGACAGAAAGAAACATTTCCCACTGAAGGCAGCCTGGCAGGCCAACAGGAAGGGTCTATCTCACTGAGCTGGGAGCTGAGCATAGTCCCACATAAGCCACATGGGCCCAAACCTGGGATGGCCCAGACCAGTGACCCAGACCTGCCAGAGCAGACTTCAGGAAAGTGAATCACCAGCAGCTGTGGTGGTTTCCAGACTTCTCAACCCATAAATGCCAAAGAGAAAGTAAAAGGTCAGTAGGGAACTCTTTTGGAACTAGGTGGAGAAGAGCATGGTCTGGCCCCTGCCCCCAGGGCAAGATGTGGTGGAGTTGAAGCAGCTCCAGCTGCTACAACATGGCTGCCTCCAGAGATTCTGGCCTGCAGATGGTAGGGGGACTAAGTGACCATTCAGAGGGTAATTGCTCTTGCTTTGACCTGCTTGGATCTGGATCTTGGTCTTGGGTGGTGCTCCTCGGGTGAGGAATTCTAGCTGCCAGATCTTGTGGTGGCTGTAGAGAGGGCACCCTCCTCATAACTCTGGCAACTGTGAAAACTCCAGCAATTTGGGACACCACTCTCTACACTCTGGAAGCAGAGTTCTACCATGGCAAAGAGCTCAAAAGTCGAGTAATTGGCTGGCAAGATGAGCAAGCAGAGGAGGTGCAATCAAACCATAGAATCCTTTTCAGGGGACAAAAAAGGAACCAGAAGAAGACAACAAAGTCAAAACTCCTGAATCAAAAGCTTCCAAAAAAATTTGAACAGGTCACAGGTCATGGAGGAGCTCAAAAAGGATTTTGAAAATCAAGTAAGGGAAGTGGAGGAAAAATTGGGAAGAGAAATGAGAATAATGGAAGAAAATCATGAAAAGTAAGTCAACAGTCTGCTAAAGGAGACCCAAAAAAATACTGAAGAAAATAACACCTTAAAGAATAGACTAGGAGTGGCTAGGTGGTGCAGTAAATAAAGCACCAGCCCTGGAGTCAGGAGGATCTAAGTTCAAATCTAGCCTCAGACACTTAACACAAAAAACTAGCTATGTGACCTTGGGCAAGTCACTTGACCACAACTGCCCTACCTTCCCCCTTCCAAAAAGAAAAAAAGAAAAAATAGACTAACTCAAATGGCAAAAGAGGCCCAAAAAGTCAATGAGGAGAAGAATGTCTTAAAGAGCCAAATTGCCAGATAGAAAAGGAATTTCAAAAACTCACTGAAGAGAATAATTCCTTCAAAATTAGATTAGAGCAAATGGAAGCTAATAACTTTATGAGAAATCAAGATGCTATAAAACAAATCCTAACAAATGAAAATATAGAAGGCAATGTGAAATATTTCATTGGAAAAACCACTGACCTGGAAAATAGATCCAGGAGACATAATTTAAAAATTATTGGACTACCTGAAAGCCTTGATCAAAAAAAGAGCCTAGACATCATGTTTCAAGTGATTATCAAGCAAAGCTGCCCTGATATTCTAGAACCGGGGGCAAAATAGAAATTGAAAGAATTCACTGATCACCTCTCGAAAAAGATCCCAAAAAGAAAACTTCTAGGAATATTATAGCCAAATTCCAGAATTTCCAGGTCAAGGAGAAAATACTGCAAGTAGTCAGGAAGAAACAATTTGAGTACTGTGGAAACACAATCAGGATAACACAAGATCTAGCAGCTTCTACATTAAGAGATCAAAGGGCTTGGAATATGATATTCTGGAGGTCAAAGGAGCTAGGACAAAAAAGAAGAAATCACCTGCTCAGCAAAACTGAGTATAATGCTTTAGGGGAAAATATGGTCATTCAATGAAATAGAGGATTTTCAAGCATTCTTGATGAAAAAACCAGAGCTGAACAGAAAATTTGACTTTCAAATACAAGAAGCAAGAGAAGCAGGAGAAGGTAAACAGGAAAAAGAAATCAAAAGGAACTTAT
>CM053589.1:116054494-116107936 GCA_028646515.1 Pseudochirops corinnae
TAGTAAGCTTTTAAAACATTCTTTTTGACTGATAATACTTTTGCAGATTATGTCATTCCCAGACCTGTCTTCTATAAGTACACCAAGTATTAGAATAAATTATCTTCCCTCCTTTCTCAGCTTTTCATGTCCTTTCCCCTCCAATGTTATTTTCTTAAATATTGGTACATTTTGGTAAGTAAACTTCTGGGGGACAAAGAGTTGATGATCTTACCTCTACTAAGGCTACTTACTTTTCAGTTTATAACCAGAGAGATTTGATGGTATTTTCAGGCCAGTGGAAAGGCCAATGCTGAGCAATGAGCTAGGCCTACTTATTTCCATCATACTTTCAATTTAACAGCAACAGTTAAATATAATTCACTTTGTTTATAGTGCAATTGGGCTTAATAAAATTGAAGATAAAGTATGGTAAAGCCTTATACTATCAATAAAATCAGTTTTGAAAAGATATTCATCTTGTAAAAGAGACATTTACATATCGCTTGTCTGTTAACAGACATATTTTTCACCAAAACAAACTGTATCTTGTCAAAGCTCTTAATTTTTGGTGGTTCTTTGTTTAAGAAATAGTAATTTATAGCATGTAGTTGCCTGGACAACATAAAGAGGGCAGAGTAGCTTGTTCTTTAGACATATTAAACACTATGCAATGATTTATTTTAAGGTTAGTATACTACATTATAAAGTTATGAGATTAATGGCTTGGTCACTGGAAGTCTTTCAGTCTTTCTGAATGTCACAGAGAAAAGGCATGTAATTGCAGAAATAAATCAGAGACATCCAGTCTCTTCCTGTGTGTCAATAACTAAAGGGACCCATGATGTTATAGAGAATGGTTAAAAATGATCCTAGCTTCTTGGGCTGAATCCTTTTAGAGAATATTTCATCTAGTCCTTTCTAGGAAGGATTGCTCTTAAATTCTTCTAGATGAATAGTTGCTTACTGTATTCTTTCAAATAGCTTCACATGGAAAATTTTACAATTTTTAAAGTTTCATTCAATGTTTCATAATCCTCAGAGTTGTGAAGTACTTCTTAATGCCTGTTATTCTATATTCTTCTTATACTTTAAGCCTTATTGACCAACTTGGTTCAAAATCCTTTCCACCGTGCAATGTTGTGGTGGCCCTTGTCTTTTGCCATTGGCAGTCTAAATACTAGCCTGGTACCTGCTGGACCTTTGAATACTTTGTCCCTAGACCATATTCCTCTGAATCAAATTGTAAATTTTATATCATTGACCCGGGCAAAAGGAATTTGGGTTAAGGTATATTGATTGATTTGAATCAGAAAATGCAGGTCATTTATGGTATACTGGAAGAAGCCATAACTTCTTTAAATTGCAGGTCTGATGTTATCTATGTGACTTTGGGCAAGATACTTCACTTCCCTGGGCCTCAGTATCTTTATCTCTAAAATGAGGGACTTGGATTAGATGGCCTCTGTGGTTCATCCAGGTCTAGAACAATGACTCCTGATGATCATATCCGCTGTTCCCATTCCCTCAATCAAGCAACAAGCATTTGTAAGTTCCTGCCATATACCAGTTACTGTGCAAGGCATCAGGGGTACGAAGACAAATAATTCTGGTTGGAGGGAGTGGAACTGAGGGTGGAGTAGGGTGGGGTGATGTCTGTACTTAGCTTATTGTAGAGCTTCATAAAACTGGTTTGGAATTTTTTTTATTTTTGGAACTTTTCTGAGAAGCCTTTCTAGTCTTATATTTGCCCAGAGGTTCAATTGTTTCAAGAGATATTTCAAAAGTTTGAAAGTGCCCCCTTTCCTTAAGATCTCTCCCTTCAAACAGCCACCTTTGGATCTGCAATGTATATAGGAAAGAGACTAAGGAGCAGACTGTTGTCATTAAATATAATTCCTGAAACCAGTGCAGTTTTCTGGTGCTCATCTTGAGCAAGGATAGCCTGGCATTAGAGAAGACTCTCTGGGGCAGGTATGGATGTCATCTAAAAGGATGGTCTCTTCTGTTGACCAGCTGGGCTCAGTTCAGGCTCTCTGGCAAGTCTTTTATTCAGGCTCTCCTATTCTGTAGTTTTCTAGAAAGTCCTTGAATAAGATGGAAGGGTGGATTCCTTACCTTTATATATTCAGAACTATGGACTTGGAATGAGAGGATTGGGGTCCAAATCCTACTTCTGATGCTTACTTTCTATGTGACCTGAGGTGAAGTCTATAGTTTCCTCATCTGTCAAACGAGAGGGTTGGACAAAAATGACCTCCATGGCCTCCTGCAGCTCTAAATCTATGATAGGAAATCTATCGCTATGGGCTTCACAATCTTTACATTTTACTAAGACTATTAAGAATCAGCCAACACAATTATATTGCAAATTATCTCCAAACCTTTTATTTTCTAGTTTTAATAGCCATAATTATTAATAATTAATAGTACTTAAGTAGCATGATATGTAGAGCTTTGGATCTTGAATCAGAAAAACCTGAGGTTACATCTCTTCTCAGATGTATAATCTTAGGCAAGCCACTCAACCTCGGCTGGGGATAATAATGTCACCTATATCCCAGGGTTGTTCGGGGGAACGATGAGTTAATATTTGTAAAGGACTTAACACATTGCTTGGTACATAGTAGGCATTGTTGTTGTTGTGGTTGTTATCATTTCCCATAGGGCTTCTCATTGACTATGATTCTTCCAGCTCCAGCATCACATGATATTTACCCCTTTGTTCAGGTAAATTGCTAGGATTCCTTTTCAAGTTGACAATGACTCCCTCCAGTTTCAGGCCCTCAAATAAACACTGTATTTTTTTTTTTAAATCTTGAGTGATATTGAATATATGGGTAGATTTCTTCAAAGTTCCTGTCCTTCACTTGTAAGGTCCTGCAATCCGATATAGATTAGTTACCACTTGGAGGAACCTAGGCTCTGCTTTTTTTTTCTAGTAGTTTCCAGCAATCTGGTTGAGCTAATAGTGTAATCAGGGGGATATCCCAGTTATTCAGATTCAAAACTCACATTCTTCAATTCTTCTTTTTTCTTATTTAACTTCACCACGTTCTGTTACTATTTTCTTTGAAATGTGTTTCACATCTATTTGTCTTTCTCTACCACTACATTAGTCTGGAACAGGAGTTTTTAACCTGGGTCCATGGATTTAAAAATATTTTAATAATTATATTTTAATATAATTGGTTTCTTTTGCAATCCTATGTATTTTATGCATTGAAAAACATTCTGAGAGGAGATTCATAGACTAGCAAAGGAGGCTATGACACAAAAGGCCCTTGGTTTAGGGTCTTGTCATCTTACTTCTGGATTACGGATGTGGTTTTCTAACTGTTTCCATCCTAATTTTTCCTGACTTTATTCCATATTATACTTCACCGTAGATTAATCTTCCTTTCATCATGGTCCACTCCCTTCTTAAATATCGCCGAAGGTCCTCCAAAGTGGAAATTCCTCACCCCAGCATTCAGGGTTCTGGTCCCAAATCACCTAGCCAATATTATCTCTCATTATTCTCCAACACCAGTCCTCTGCTCAGTTCATGCTAGTCTTCCCATTGTTCAGCAAAGAAATCCTGCTCATTCTGGAGCCTATGAGCAGACTGCTCAAGCTATGCCCCCTCACCCAGAAGGCTTTTCCCAACCTCTCTTTTTATCTGAATCCTTCCTTAAGTCTTTTCCAGTTCTCTCCAGCCTCTGCTTTTGAGATCTCCTGAAGCAGTTAAAGTATTTATCATTTATTTTGGCACATTTCTGCATCCTGCATTGTGTTGTTACTCATCTGTTCCATATGGTAGGTCTTTTCTTTTAGAGAGTAAAACACCTAGGAAAGGGGTAGGCATACAGAAAGTGACAAAAAATACTCAGACACTTACTAGCTGTGTAGCCCTGGGCAAGTCACTTAACCTATCCAGGTCTGCTTCCTCATTTGTAAGATGAGGGGGTCAAACTCAATGTCTATAGTTTAAAGTCCCTTCCCTTGGTTTAGGGCTGGAAACCAACTCTAAACTAAGGCAGCTAGGTGACACACAGTAGATATACCACTGGATCTGCAATCAGATTCAGTCAATTCTGATCCTGCCTCTGACACTTACTAACTGTATGACCCTGGATGAGTCATTTAACCTCTGTCTGTCTCAGTTTCTTCATCTATAAAATGGGGATAATAATGGCACCTACCTCCTAAGGTTTTTGTGAAAATAAAATGAGATTAAGTGCTTTGTGAAACTTAAAGTACTATATAAACGTAAACTATTATTTTATTATTATTAAACTGATCTTATTAAGCCATAGATAAATGGTGGTGTTGAGTGGAGGTAGGAGGTATGGATTGACTTAGTAATGTATATCATATGTATGGTATATGAGCAATTTTCTTCTATTTGCTTATTAGTGATGGCAGAAGTGTTCTAGTACTGGGTTTCGAACATTCTGCTTTAAGTACCATCTTCATGGTAGCATGGTTGCTAATTAATGGTAATAACAGTTAAACTTCTCCATGCTTTCAGGCTCATGTAGTACTTCATGTGAGGAAGGGCTGTGCAAGGTCACCAGCCTCACTTTCTCCTCCAGAGTCATGTGACCTGATATTCATCAGGATAACGGGAGATGGACCAGGATGCATTGGGAGACCCTGGCCCTTTTAAGCGAAGGCCTTTTTAGGTAGTCACTTAGAGTGAGTTAATGCCCATTCATTGAATAGGCCTCTTTAAGAAGTGAATCAAGGGATACCCCCTTTAATTAGAAAAAGAAAAAAGAAAAAAATATATTGAGATGAGAGGGAAAGACCCTCAGGCTTGCTGTTCCAAAGAGAAACAGTTACCATTGACATTCACTCTAAACCAGGAGGGCCCAAAATACAGCCTTTAAGTGGAGCTTGGGCAGGGACCTATTGTGGTCCAATCTATGAGCTTCAGAGTGAAATGGGTCTAAGTTTTTGGAAAGAAAGAAGGAAGGAAGGAAGAAAGGAAGGAAGGAAGGAAAAAAGGATGGAAGGAAGGAAGGGAGGGAGGGAGGGAGGAGGAATCTAGCCAGTAAATCTCAAGTTAAGTGGGCAGCTTCTAGTTATCAAAATTTACCTTCCTTTGGAGAGGAGAAGGAGAAGGAGAAGCAGAAGGAGAGGGACAGGATGAGCTGATTTACCCAACTAACTGGGTCCCCATTTAGGCAACTCAGCCTACTCACAGGTCGTGTTTGTCCTTCATTTTCAAAGAGGACCATGGCATCAGGGAAATGATGACATGACTTGCAGCTGACTTTGATTTGAGTGAGAAAGGGCTGTGCAAGGTCACCAGCCTCACTTTCTCCTCCAGGGCCATCTGGATGCAGTGACCTGATATTCATTAGGATGACTAGAGATGACCCAGGATGCAATGGGACACCCTGGCCCTTTTAGGCTAAGGCCTTTTCATGTATTCACCTAGAGTGAGGTAACACCATTCATTTCCCTTATGCCATGATCCTCTTCAAAAACAAGGACAAACACAAGTACTTCATGTCCTTTATTTCATTTGATCTTATCAGCAACCCCATGAAGCATGTAGAACAAGTATTATTATAATTACAGATGAAAATGCTCAGGTCAAATTCAGTGGCCAAATTCAGATGAGAAACCTAGTCTTCCAACTCCAGGTCAAGTGCATTGCCAGCCATTTCATCCCACTGCCTTCCAACTAGAAATTCATAGCACACCCCCACCCCCACCCCCCAGATGTCAAACCATATTAGCTAAGTTTAATGTTAGCAAAGTTGTTTTTTAAGAAATGTTCCCTTATACACAGTAGAGAGCCTTCCTTTTATGGATGAAGAAACAGAGACTTATTGAGATTAAATAACTTGCCCTGGATCATATAACTAGTAAAGGTGAGAAGTTCAATATAAATCCTGGTCTTTTTGATGCCCATGTACGGCAATATATCTGATGGAATCCTAATGAAGCTGCCCCCAGGCCCAATATTGTACCTTCCTCGTAGGCCCCACTGAACAGCAGGCCCACTACCCCTACCTAGCCACTCATCACTTTGTCATTCTATGTGCTTGGTTTAAAGCCTGACAGACCCTGATTTGGGTTAAAATTGACATCCAATAGTGGCAAGGGTGAAGGGTGGGAAAGGAAAAACTAATCCTCCCCCTTCTCCCAAGTGTATTTAAAACAGCCTTGGGGAACAATAACAATAACAAGAAAATTTCAGGTAAAAATGGTCATTTATGGGTAATAGTTAAATAGAATCCCCCTACCTTCTTTAGAACAGTGAAGACATTGCCGAACATTCTAGTTCCACTCTGGGGACAATAAAAATGTGTTGACATATCTCTATCATGCACTATTGATTGTCTGGGGATATAACTTCCACTGATATACATGGCAGTCTGCTCTCACAACTTGACAAATCCCTGGAGTTTGGTCTGGCTCAAGCTACATTAAGAATATGTTTTTATGTTAGGGTTGTCTCATAAGAGAACTGGTTGCAGTCCAGATGTGCCTCCAAGAGGTCCAGCTGCCTTTAATTCTAGCCTCTAAGGATCTAGATTAATTAGGTACTTGGAGGTTTGGTTTGGCTCAGGAGGGAGCTTGAGGAGTCCTGGCCTGATCTACTTTCTCCCTCCCTAAACCTAAGAGTCCTCAGGACGATAAAATCAGATTGACTCCTGGTCATCACAAGATTCCTGTGATTAGATATGAGCATGTAAGACTGGTGACCATTTATATCAGTATCTTCTGCAGGGCATTTTTACACCTTTCTGGGAGATTCAAAGTGATGTGCCACCTGGTGAAGGAATTTTTTTTCTTCCCATAATGAATTATAGCTACTCCCCTGGGTTCATTTAGAGCCAAAGTGACCATTTAACCACTTGGCTTGGGAATTGCCTAGGAGAATAAATCCTAGGCGTCTATCCCATTGTTTGTTTTGTTTTTTTTTTTTTAACACAAAGATCACTCTTGCTGTTCCATAAACAAATTTTTGATTATGGTGGAATATTCAATAAAGTATCAGTGGGGAGCAAATAAGAAGACAGTGGTAAGCAACCACCTTAATCTAATTCTAACCTTTCTAGTTGCAGGTTCATATGAATGAAGGAAGGAAGCCAAAGAATTAGACAATGAGGAAAAGGCATAATTGGGCCAAAGGGTGGAACTAAGAAATTCTCAGAGGCAGCATTGTCTGGCAACAAACTGCCAGTCAGGAGTTCTGGGCTTCAGTCCTGATTTAGTCCTGACTAGTTGAATGTCTGTTTGTATGTGTGTGTGCATTTTTGTTGTTTTTGTCTCTGTTTTTAGGGCATATAGAAGTGTTGTGATATATATATGTGTGTGTGTGTGTGTGTGTGTGTGTGTGTGTGTGTGTGTGTGTGTGTGCGTGTGTATAAAAGTCTTATCAATTTCAATAAAATGTTGCCTTATGGTGACTTCATAATATATTTAATACTTTACTCTCTCATGTTACCAACAGCTGTCTCAACTCTGATTTTCAAGAAGTTGAAAGTACAGAAGGCAAGAAGAAAAGCATTTGTGACTTTTCACCTCTGACTTTTTATAATACTTACTCTGAGAAATGAGTTATTTATAAGACTGTGTTGCCGAATGAGACCTATCTGAAAAGACAGCATGGAATGACATTCTGCTAGTCATTTCTGAAAGTATTTGGAGTCTACGTTTTTACTGTTCTCTAAATTGTAGTCCTGGTTTTTTATAGGATATCCGACAAAGGACAACTCTGGATCTGGTTTTTTTTTTCCATTTTTAAAAGCGGGTGTAAAATGTAAATAAGATATACGAGGAATAAGTAAAAGGCTAGTACCCATGCAGTAAAACCATAAAGACTATATGTGGACAAATAGAATGAAGGCTTAAAGCATCAACTAAAGAAAATATGCCAGACATACAACCCTATCCCAAGGATCCTGTTATCTCAAAGAGAGGACAGAAAGGGGATTAGACCTAGGCATAACTGAAAAGTTGGTGAAGTACATCTTGAGCACGCCTTGACTCCTTTTTCAGTACTGTTTTTCACCCTCTTCAGTACTCCCTACTCTTTCCCCATCTTAGTCTATCACTAGCAGTCCTTACCTTCTTCACCTAAAATGAAATCAAGTCTTAAGACAGGTCTCCAAACATTTTAGGAGATCTACCTTTCATTTTTCTTAAGTGAAAAGATCACTGGAGAAGAGATATGATTTGACATAGCAACAACCCAACCCTAGCCTTTAAAAAAACAAAACAAAACAACAAACTCCCGTGAGCCACAGGGAAGGGACCATGTCATTAAGCGTCAGCCTGTGATCAATCTACTCCACTTTATAGATGGAATGATCAATTATGTTTAACCCTCTAGCTTAGAGTGTTATTCCGTCTTGAGATTTGGTCATTTTGGTTTTTGAATATCCAAAGGAATTAATCTCAAATTTTAGTTTTCGTTTTTGAAACAAGGGTAGGAGAGATGCTTGAGGGATAGGACTTGGCACATCTTAGCACAATAGGACATTAGAATGTAAGTTCCTTGAAACTAGGGGTTATTTACCTTTTATTGGTATCCCTAGTACCTAGTACTGTGTCCATCATATAGTAGGTGCCTGATAAATGCTTATTGATTGGTTGGTTGATCTCACTACATAAATAACTCCACCTATTCATAAAATCGGTCCCGGTACGGATATCAGTCTACATTCATTCAAAAAAGGGGTATGTAATACTTGGCTTTTAGATAATCCATCCAGCTCATAAGTGAATTTGACAAGAAATTATTGAGATTATACTTGGTGGCTCAACCCATAGAGTGTAATGACTATGTATGGCCTGTTTTCAATGGGAAGGGGAGATGCTAGGGGAAGGGGAGAGGATGAGTCATGCTTGGAATTATTTCTGTCTTTGTACGTGGCTACTGTTGCTAGACTGTATTAGTTGGAGTGCTTCAGTGGTGTTATTGTTAAGATTAAGTGAGAATTGAAGGGGAAAATGGGTACATTTTCTACGGAAATATAGAGACCTAAAAGGGGATAATGAAGACACAAGATTGTGAGTTTTAAGAATCTGGTACTGAAAAGAATGCAAATTGCTTAAAGTTATAATTGTGGCTGAAATTTGGAAACCTTTGGATCTCATTTGAAATGCCATTAGGTGATGTCAGTTTTGAGGGAGAACACAGCCTAAGAATTGAGATGCATCACTTCTATTTCTTGCCCTCCTTTTCCATGCAGGGTATGGTCATTTAAAATAAGACATCGAGGAAATCCACATTACATGGATATGATTTGGTGCAACAATTGGAGATGAATGTGAGGAACACATTTCCACCTCCTAGAATATATAGCTGTGCATGAATGTTATGGTTACCCTCTACTTCAATGTGCTGAATTACTTCTAGTTTAATTACTCTAATAAATTTTGCTTCCCCTTAATCTGCCAGAGGAAAAGATGACTCAGTTATAGTACTATGGCATCTCCTACCTACTTAATGCAATGGATACTTTCAGTAGGCTTTTTCAGTAGCTTTAAAAAAAAATTTAAAGTAAGTGTATTTTTCAGAAATTGTATTCACACTTATCCTGAGGACCCTCTGTCAGGAAGTGACTTCCCTGCTTTTGGGGCTGCTTCCATTAGTAAAGTTTCATGGAATAGTCTGATACCTTGATCCACACAGTTCCGTAGAAGAGGTTCAGAGAGCTAATAGCTAACATTCACAGAGTGCTTTGAGGTTTGTGAAGGACATTACCTATTATCTCATTTAATTCTGACAATAACTCTGCCTTGTAGGTACTATTATTGTTCCCATTTTGTAGATGAGGAAACTGAGTCTGACAGGTTAAATAACTTGCCCAGAGCTTCGCCTGAGAGTCTGAGAGGCAGGATTCACTCAAGTCTTCCTGACTCCAAGCCTAGTGCTTTATGCATCATGTCTCCTAGCTTTCTGATGCCCTTAGACGATTCCCTACTGCAGATCAGCCACCTTGATGTGGATTCTGTGGGTTCTCCTGATGCCTAGAAAATTTCTCATCTTGTAGTATGCAGGATTCTTAAGGTAAGAATTTTCCATCCCATTTTCCCCCATTCGGGGGAGGTATTATAATAGACCTTTATTTGCTAATGAATTCAAAATGGAAATAGGGTATCCTCCCACCCCTTTGTGTGTCTCTTCAAGCCTCCAGGATCCCAGTGCTCTCACGTTGTTCTAAGTCCCCCACTTGTACATCCCTGCATAATTCAAGCTCCAAAATTATCTCCCATATATTGACATAAAGTATAACATCACCATCCACAGTTCTAAATGTTCCAGCCTAGTTCGTTTTAAAAATGAACTGTGGCATAAAGAGGAGCTCCCAGAATGAAGTGCTACTAAATTAGACACTGGTTCTTACTTAGTCCTGGGGACTGAAGTCTGTGTTATTACCTCGATCAAGAGGATAGCCACACTTGGTACCCAAGATAGGGTTCCTGCTCTTAAGGACTCATGGAACTTAATAGTTTATTAAGTAGATTAGATTGAAGAGAACCTCTTTGAGTGAAATAGAAATACATTTCCACATCATTCAACGTGGGTGGTCTTAATGTAACTAACAAGTATGGATATCTAAGAAGGAGAAGGTAACAGGTAGTGAGAGTCTCTGATTTATGAATGTTATATATTAATTAGTTAATTCATCAATTCACTAAGTTTTTCTTAGGCATTTCTCTATACAGTGTATCTATGCTTGACCTTAGGAAGAAACAAAAATAAATGAGACATTAAAGGTATTCAATCTAGTAGTGTAGATAGAATATTCAAATACATCTGTGATCTTACTCATTTGAGAGTTCCCTTCAATGAGACAGATCCCAACCTATTAATACTTGCCCATCCGCACCTACCCTTCTGTACCTTCCCATCCTATGTGCCTCTGTCCATCTTCTCCCAAGAAATTCACCACAAGGGGTCCACCCAACAGTCTGGAGGCCTTCCTCAATTTCTCCCAATGTGGTGATGGAACTAGAGGAACATTATTGCTGTCCTCACTTGCCAATCTGTGATCTCAATCCACAGAACTGAGTGAGGGTCATGTCCTCCAGTCTTCTGGCCACATGACTAGACCATCTTTTTTTTTTCTGTGTCATGTATTTTCTTGATGTCATTCTTTGCTTTTGTTCATCTTTGGAGCTCCTTGCAACATTGTAGACTGCTCAGGTCCATGAAATATATTTTCAACACCCTCTGTGTGATGAACATTTTTAGTGCTTTGGAGGCAGTAGTGTTCCTTGTGGCAGAGTTGCAAAGCAACACCAGTAGAATGTTAGTATTGAAAAGCTGGGCCTTCTACATAGATAAATATGACTCAAATTTAAATATGATATAGGACTATAACCACATAAATAGGACTATATGTTGTGTGATCAGAAAATTGAGAGGTTGCGTCTAGTTGTTCAGAACTCACTCTTGATTTCTGGGTCTTGGAAGAAGGGACTATGTGACATCGTAGGTATAAGAAAAAGGAAGTTAGAACTTGCCTTAGCCAAAGTTTTGAAATAAGTGAGGTTTTTCTTTGGTATTCTCTCATTTCCTAGGACCTCTTTCCTTGTGCCCCTATGGCCTCATGGGATCCATTGAGCCCAGACCTAGGCCTACTCTAGCACCAAAAATGATCTTTGTGCTAAAATATTCTCTGATCCTCTTTCCTCTTCCATCAAAGCCATTATTGTGGCCGATTCCGTTGGTTTGAATCTGGGCTCTGCTCTCTACCTTGTGTGTGTGTGTGTGTGTATGTGTGTGTGTGTGTGTGTGTGTGTGTGTGTGTGTGTGTGAGACCTTGGTTAAGTCACTATACTTCTCTTGGGCTCATTTCCTTGTCAAATGAAGATATTGGCTTAGATATCTAGACTTCTAGAATCCTTTCTAGTTTTAAAGTTATGATCCTACGGTCCTTCTAGAGACATTTTAAAAACCAAACTAATCTTTAATTGTTGGAATTTCAATTGATATATCAGAATGCTTTAGAACTCTTGGTTAAACAGATGATTTCATAGGTCTGGGTGCCCCTCAACAAAAAGAATAACAACCAGTCTGTGCCTTTGTATCCCTCTCAGTTTTTTTCTGTTTTCTCATAAATCCTCCATTAAGGATTGAACTGGTGCACTGAAGGCAGAATTGTTAGTTATGAGAGATGGAAACATCAAGCCCTTCCTGACTAGGAATCCCCCCTACAATAGCCTCAGCAGGTGGTCATTCTACCTTGCAGACCTCTAATAGGAGGGACTCCACCACCTTTTGGAGGAGCTCATTCCACTTTTTGGATACCGTAAGTCCTGGGAAATTGTTCTGCAGGTTCATTCTATGTCTGTCTTTTTGTAACTTTCCATTGTTCCTAGTTCTGCTCCATGTGACCAAGCCCAATCCCTTTCTCAAAATACAGCTCTTCAAGTACCTGAAGATATGCATGCTCCATCCCTTCCTCCCTCCCCAGTTAATTATTAGAGGCATGATTTAAACTCATGTTGTTATTATTCTGAGGCTAGTATTCTATCCACTATGCTCTGGTCCCTCTCAAAAGCTTGCTTTCCTACACATCCATAGAGTTTATAAAGTTTAAGTAAAGTTCAGGATTTTACTTTCATTTCCCTAGCTTGGAGGCAGTTTAGGATATAGGGAAGCCTATTGATTCTAGAGTCAGAGTTCTGGGTTATGAATCCTGTCTTTTAATAATTCCTCTATGTGTGACCTTGGGAAAGTAATTTCATCTCCCTGGGCTTCAGCTTGCCCATCTGGACAACGAAGGGGTTGCAATACATGACTTTTGGGGGCCCTTGCAGCTTCTCTGCATATTCTGCCAACGTTCTTCATAGCAGTAATCCTCTGGACAAACTGTCTGGAAGATGACTTTTACTTGCATTGTTTGGATGCAAACCAGAACTTGCTTCTGCTAATTTGTTTCCCTTTAATGCTTAATGCTGCAACCAGGGATCATTTTTATTGGCTACCTCAGGCAGCAAGGACTGCCAGAGTTGCTCCATTTTCATCTCTGAGCTGTTCTCTGTTACATTGGTTCCACATGCTGCTAGGGTGGAGACATCAGTTAAATTCCCAGCACAGCCGGTCAGGCCAGGAACGGCAACTGTGGTGAGTGGCAGTGACTCTCTGAAATCCTGATTAGGGGAGAACACAGGATTTTCTCAGAGTGGTTTTTGCCCAAGAGGAAAGGGGAAAAAAATGGAAATGGAGTTTCAGCCTGACCTTAAAACCCCTGTGATCTCAATCCACAGAATTGAGTGAGGGTCATTTCTTACTCAGCTTCTCCGTGGTGTAGCCTGAGGTAATGAATAGTCATGCTTTGTCATCTTTCGGAGTAAGTGAGCAGCTGAGTGTTTTAATCTCTGAAAAACAAAAGTCTCTCTGTCAATTTGGGTTTCATGCGGTTGTTTTATGTCTTATGGACACAGAAGCTTTGGTGTTTGGCAATAAAAAAAAGAATTTTTCTGAATTTAAACATTTATTCACAACTGTGTTCCCTTCCCGGTCCCCTTCCCCCACACTCACTCCTCCCATCCCTCCTTAGAAATTATTGGGAAACTATGCATTTGGTTTGTTAGAGTGGGAGGGGTGTGTCTATCCGGTGTCATGGATCAAGTATGTATTGGGCATCTACTACAGTGAAAAGTATTCTTCTAGGCCCTGTGGTGCAAAGAAACATGGTCCCTGCCCTCGAGGAACTTACAGTCTAGTCACAGAGGTTGTTTCACAGACACTTTGGCAGAATTGGAAGCCTGTGGACTTCTCAGAACAATACTTTTAAATGAATAAAGTAAGCTAAATGAGATTACAAGGGGAACCAATTATTTTGAAGTAGAGTTATCAAAATATTTTTTAAAAAACAAAATATAAAAAAAGTCCACAAATTTATGGGTCTCAGACTCTTGGTCTAGTAGGAGAAATAGGATAGATACACAAAGATAACTAAGGGAAAGGCCAGTAAAGAAGTACCTGGTGAGTAGTACTGCCATTAAATGCTATTCTTCTTAATAATTAGGATAGCTTCTGAGTGAATAACACTTTATGGTTGCAGAACACTTTATAGACATCCTCTCATGAGCTTCACAAGCAAGTAGCATTGTTATGATGAAAACACCTTCTGAACTTCAAAACAATATGTAAGTGCAAGACATTATTTCTCCCATTTTACCGAGAAGGATATTGAGGCACAGGGAGGTTGGGACTTGCCTGAGGTCACATTGCTGTACCTCATTACTATTGCGATTCAGTAAAAATGCGGTAATTCAGGCTAGAATGACTGGCGAAGATTTTGTGGAGGCAATGAGTCCTGAAAGATGGGTATGATTTCATTAAAGAGGGAATGGGTAGGCTTTTCAGGTGAGGGGAATACCGTGGAGAAAAGATGCAAGGGTGAAAAAAGTCAAGCTTTGACTGAACTAGAAGGTTTGTGTAATGGAATAATGGACAGAAAGGATGGAAAATAAGATTGTGGAGATCCTTGAAGAAGTTAAGGAATTTGAACTTTATGGTGTAGGCAATGTGGAGTGGGGAAGGGGGAGGGTATTGTGTTTGATCCGGAAAGTAACATGATTCTAAATCATAGGATATTAGTTTTAGAAGGGATCTCGGAAGCTATCTAGTATAAACCCCTCATTTTACAGATGAGACAACCAAGGCCCAGGGAGGTAAGTGATTTGCTCAGGGTCACATAGGTAGCAAATATTTGGTAGTGGGACTGAACACAGATGTCCTCTGATTCCAGAACCAATGTTTTCCCCGCTATTTTACACGGCCTTCAATGAAAGTGTTGGTTTGAAAAGATTAATCCAGTAGGGGTGTGCAGGGCAAGTATTGGAGGAGGAGGAAACTTGAAGTAGGGAGACCAGTTCAAAGACAAATATATTTAGGTTTGAGTTGACAAAAGTCTAAATGGGAGTTATGGGGTGCTGGACCTGGAGTTAGAAAGACTCATCTTCTGGATGAACTTTTCATAAAACACCAAAGAAAACAGATCTTGGGTTCCTGCCAGATAAGAAGATATTTTCTTGGGGGGAAGAAATGTGTTATTTGCTATAAAAGGGCATGGTTAGACAGAAGATTATTGACTACAATAGCCTTAATTCAGCCAGCAGGTGACTCAGACTTCTATGAAAATGAGTTTCCTATCCTTATCATTTTCTGATAGATTTCAATGGAAAGTCAGCTTTTCTGGATCTGAAGAGCCAATCTTTGACTTACTCATAGCACCTAGCAAAAGGTGTAATAACCACAAGAATCTTGTGGCACTAAGAATAATGACCCTCTAGATGTCTGTCCGACTAGAAGCTGTGCTCAAATCTGGACTCAAACACTTACTAGCTGTGTGACCCTGGCCAGGTCTCTTAACTTTTTGTGCCTCAGCTTCCTCATCTGTAAAATGAACTAGAGAAGGAAATGGCAAACCACTTCACTATCTTTCCCAAGAAAACCCTGAATGGGGTCATGAAGAGTCAGACACAACTGAAAAATTACTGAACATGGTAGTAGGAAAGGAAAGGAAAGAGACAAATTTAACAAAGTTTTGGATAGAAGAAGCAACACTACTTGAAAACATTAGATATGGACAGAAATGGAAGAGCAAAACTGCTAAGATCTAAGGTGGTACTGCTAATGGAATTAGTGAAGTCAAGAGGTAGGTACAGGTTTGGGGAGAATATTATGATTTTGGCTTCAGACATATTGAGTTTGACATAATGATAGGAAAATCCAGTTGAAGATATCCTGTAGGCAACTGGAAAAGTAGGACCTGAACTGAGGAGAGAAATCAGGGTTGGGGATAAAAGTAGTTCATAGGAATAAGTTGAGATCAAGTAATGCACAAATTGGAACGACATTTTGTTTTTATGAAATGAAGCTTGACAGTCACATTGCTTGAAAACGTTTTCCTAGAAATGTGTGATGAAACTTTTAGAAAGCAGACCATTCCTCTTTCCATTAGAAAACTGCCAAAAGTCTTTGAAAGTGGATCCAGGCTTTCATTTATGCATATATATATTGATATTTCTCAGGCCAAGTTTGTTTCCCCCCCCCCCCCCTTCCCAGAATATAAGCAAAGCTCCACCCAAGCTTCACTAGAAATTGGAAGTCTCTTGAATTTATGGAAGTTGCTTCAGGCAAACCAGTTTCTCACAGTTGCAATTATTACAGTAATACATAATTATTGTAATTTTAGTATTTTAGAATGAAGAAGTGGGTAGAGGGATTGTGGGACATTTCAGAATGTGGAACAATTGATGGCATAATAGGGTCAGGCAGGATTCTGTACTCAATAGATATCTGATATGCAAGCAAGGGACCTAGAACAGTGAGGGCCTTGGCCATAAAAGGAACATTTTCTGAGTATAGAAAGCATTCTCTAGGGTTATACATATAAACAAAAGAATTAGTCTTCAGAATATTAAATGCAGCTTTACAAAAAAGTGTTCCACATACTCTATGTGTACAGTTTCTTTCATTGAATAAAAATAATTTTGAAGTAGGTTTTACATATGATAGCAACAAAAAGAGAACATGTTTGTGGCCAAAGACACTTCTCATTTTGTTATTTCATTAATATGGTTATAGTCCAGGATTGTTTGTTTAATGTACTTTTTTCCCCTTTTGAGTAGGTTTCCCTATTTCATTCAATCTGGAAACTTTGACCTGCTTGTTTCTGACCTGAGCTGATTTGATCCTCCTTAGGTAGCCTGGCGGCTGCCCCCCACTCCTCTCTGCCTTGTGCAGAAGGAGGAAGGTGGTTCACCATAAGATCAATTTTATCTCTACTGCAGCTCAGAACTCCTTAGCTCAAATGATCCACCAACCTCAACCTCTCCAGTGACAGCAACTACTGGATGGTACCACCATGCCTGACATTAAATATCCTTTGAAAATTATACAAATATGCTGCTTGTCAGATCCTATAGGGATACTTCCTTCAATACATTCATCACATCATTGTGGTGTGAGATAATATGTGTATTCATGTATATATGTGGCTAAAAAGAAGAGATTTAAAGTCTATTTTCATTTGTTTCCCAAGTTGTCATGTCTGTAGAATTATTAACTAGTCTCAAACTGGGCCTCTTTGAACTAACTACGTGGGTCCTTTGACAGCAATGTAGAATGTTGCTAGGAATTTATCTGAAGCTTTTTTTAGGTTGTCAAAGCCTTTGATAGTCTGACATACCCTTTGAAAACCTTGAATTACCTTCTTGTCTTAGTGAAGCATCAGAACAGGGGAAGCCAAAGTTTGCTTTTTTGTCTAATTTTTGTTATTATTCAAATCAAATACATGAATAGGATTCCATTCAGCAGAAGAATTTGAATGCATAGAATAAAGGGACTATTTAAAACAATGAATTTAGTTATGAAGACTCCCTCTTCTGCTTACCGCAGTGGTTCTCAACCTCCCTAATGCCACGACCCTTAAATACAGTTGCTCATGTTGTGGTGACCCCCAACCATAAAATTATTTTCATTGCTACTTCGTAACTATAATTTTGCTACTGTTATGAATTGTAATGTAAATATCTGATATGCAGGATGGATTTTCATTGTTACAAATTGAACAGAACCCACAGGTTGAGAACCGCTGGCTTACCATATTAAGTATTTCCTTTTAGAAGACCTTCCACGTTGTCATTGTCAAAGATGCAGATTATCGACTTGTTAAAGATTGTCCTTGAGACGTTAGTCTGGTAACGAATCCTTCATTTCCCCTGCCCAATGATGATTGATTCAGCCTAAGCTGGAAATGGAGCAAATCATAGTTTTCAACAGTAGTGAAATGGGGAGATACAGGCTCCATGATGCTGGCATCTGTTTGTTAGATAGTGGGGTCCTCTGAAGGCAATGTAGTAGAGTGCTGGCTCTTAAGTTAGAGAACCTAGGTTCAGATGCTGGCTTTGCCACTTATACATGTGTCACTGTGGGCAAATCATCTAACCTCTCTGGGCCTGCACTTCCTCACCTTTAAAATGAGAGGTCTGAACCAGATGGTTTCTAAGGTTCTTTTCAATTCTAAGTCTGTGTTCCCACGATCTTTTGTGTTAGTAATCTTAGTTAGTATCCTTCCTCTTGAGTATTCTCTCCTGTCTTATACTATCTGATTCTTTGTAACCCCATTTGGGGTTTTCTTGGCAAAGATACTGGAGTGCTTTGCCATTTCCTTCTCCAGCTTATTTTACAGATGAGAAAACTGAGGCAAACAGAGTTAAGTGAATTGCTCAGGGTCACACAGTTAGTAACTGTCAGGGACCAGATTTGAACTCAGGGAGATGAGTCTTCTTGACTCCAGGCCTGGCACTCTATCCACTGCACCACTTAGTTGCTCCTAAACTGTGGTGCCCAGAGGTAATTACATATCCCCCTAGTAGTTAGTGCTTTTTGTCCTTTTCGAGTTATCATGCTTTCATTTATTTGTTTACAGTTTGTGTCCAGAAGCAGAATTACAACACTCCGAGGGCACAGGCGCTGGGTGTTTTGTTTTGTTTCATTTCTGGTTTTTGTATCCTCAGTTCCTAGAACAATGCCTTACACATGGTAGTTCCTTAATAAATGTTTGATGAATTAGATTGATTACCTTAGGAGGCCTCCTCTCTCTACCCTCCACAATTGTTTAAAACCAGCCTTCTTTTGCTAATCAACTGGAGGAATATAGAATCCTGACATTTAGGGAGTGAATGTGCCATTTTGAGTTCTTTTTTTTTCTATTCTTGAAAAGGAAATGATGCCACTTGTCTTCCACTTACCAACACACCTGTGATGAATACTTTTTAAAAAAAGTTTAGAATCTTTTAAATCAAAAGATGCTACATGAAGTATACCATTAAAGGCAGTGATAAAACTGTAATCTTTTTCATACTTTCCTGATTTTTTTTCCCCCAGAGTTTTCTGGGTAGCGTCTTCCAGAGATTCAGCAGCAAAATCTTCTTTCCTTCCTACACAATCAAATGGAGCACAAGAACACACAGGAAACACTAGATACCTAGCAGTAATGCTGAATGTGTATTAGTGAATATGTAATCGAGTATATGGTGACTCTAACACAAACCCTATTTTAAAGAAAATGCAAATATTCTTGCCATATATAAATGCCTATTTTTTTAGACCATTATCAACATTGACCAGGAAGTTATGCTTGCGTTGCCCCTTTCCTTTTTTCTACCAAATGATTTATTTATTAAACTAAGGGACACTCTCATAAGAGGTTCTTTGTTGCCATTTCAAACATTGCTGGCACTCCATCTTTGGCCACAACACCATACATTTAAAGAGTTAAAGGTGGAAGAGACCTTAAAGATTATCTGATTAGATTCAAGTCTATCGTTTTGCAAACTGAAGCACAGAGAGATGAAGTGATTTGCCCATGGGCATACAGGCATACAGTTGGCCAACTTTAATGCATATCCTTGGACTCCAGATGCAGTGCTCCTACACTTCCCCACAGCGCCAATCAAAGTTTTGTGATAAGAGTACTTTGTAAACCTTGAAGAACTACAAAAATGTGACTTATTATTCTTATTCCTCTCTGTCTCCGTAATCTGTTAGACCATAAGCTTTTGAATACTAAGGGTTATGTTCCATTTGTCTTTGAACCTTCCCCCTGCTAGCATGGTACATTGTATATAGTAGGTAATTAATAAATGTTTAAGAAAATGAATGAATGAAGACTGTATCAAACACTTACTTTATGCTTAGTCTTGTTTTGGGGGCTTCAAGAGAAATATAAGACATGGTTTCTGTCCTTATTGAGCTGCCCTGTTCTGATGACGGCCCTATATCTGCCATCTGACATCTTTAAGTCTCAGTGTTGGGTGAGAAAGATCATCAGATCAAAGGGATCTTAGAGACCATCTACTACAATTTCCATTTCACTAATAAGGAAGCTGAAGCTTAAACAGGTGAACTGACCAACCAAAAGTTGCCCGGGTAGTATATAACATAACTGAGACTCAAACTTAAGTCTTCTGATGGCAAGGTGAACACTCTACCTATTATACCAAACTGCCCTAAATAACAATATCTTGGAGAACAATTGATTTTGCATAGCTCAACATATCTTGAAAGGACAAGTGGTAATATTTTTTGTCAGGTAAAGATAAAATATCCTGAAACTCTCTGGGAAGCTCACTGTGCTGTCTTCTTTATCCATGTTCCCACAATCCTGGAAGAGCCTCTTGGCAGTTCACATTTATAAAAGAATCTTATCAATGTCAGGTCAGAGACTTAACTCATCAAGGAATCTTTTGAAGATCTCCAGTGGGAGCTGGGCATTGTGGAGCACTTCTGTAAGCCCAAATACTGGGAAAGCTCAGACTGGTAGGTCTTTTGAGCTTGGAAGTTCTGAGTTGTAGTTGCACTAAATCAATTTGGTGTCTGCCCCAAATCCAGCATCAAAATATTGAGCTTCTGGCAGTAGGGACCACTAGGTTCCCTGAGGAGGAGTGAATCAGCTACTTTAGAAACAGACCAAGTCAAAGTTCCCATGCTGATGAGGGGAGTATTCTCTGTACTTCTAACTTGATCAAAATGGAGTGATCCAGTCCATTGGGGGGAAAAAAAAAGATCTTTAGAATCTCATTTAGAGAGAGCATAGCTCTGAGCAACACTGAGCATACATGAATTAAGTAGGAAAAAGTGTAGGCTGGTTTGCACTTAAGATATTTGTGTAGAGCTTTTGACAGTCCCAGGCTTCTCTTTGAAATGAAAAATACCTCCTTTTAACACCAATATTTTTCTGGTGATGTTATATAGTTGCAAATCAGGGGATATCACAATCTTTGAAGGTCTGAATCGCAGGTCACCTGAAGGGGAATGGAGAGGTGTATGATGGATATAAACAGGTTGCAATGTATTAATGATAATGACTTGCAAGTTAGAAATGGCATAAAGGACATTATAAAAGAAATTTCTGTTCAGAAAGGAAGGTGCCTTGATCATATACTGAAAGCTGATAACTATACATGATCAAGAGACCCAGAGAAGGCTTAAATTCAATTGTACATTGAGTGTACCCCATACCTCCATATCTGGAAGATATGGAGAAGGCTAGCACAGGATAAGGAAGGCAAAAATGGGTTACGATTTTCACTGTTGGAAGTAGTGTCCCTATTAGTGAATTCATAGCTTCACTGGACTATTGAAAATAGCAGATTACCAAAGAGTAAAATGATTGCAATGTCTAAAAGCAACATTAGGAAATGCTTTACTTGGTGGCATAAAATTATCAAGAATTCATACACATTGGAAGGAATTACATGAAAGAAACTTTCCTGTAGGCAGGTAAACATGTTTTGGAAATTGCTTTCCTGAGTGTTATTACTAAGCTAGCACTACAGATACCTAACCAATGAAAAGTCATCTATGAGCTTGGGAATGATAGCATGCTGCAATGGAAGGAGGAAATTGTAAAAGTAAGAGCAAACAGAAGGGCGGTATTTTTCATGACATCTAGAAAAAGGAGATCTGGGAGGCTAAGCAAACACGGAAGAGCTGGTTGGTGATGTGGAAATGACTGGAACCTTGGAAGAAAGCAACTACATTATCTTAGATTTCATAACAAAGGAAGGGAATGCTAAGCATAGTCAAACATGAACCCTACGTTTCCGAGAAGCAGATTTCAAAAAGTTGCAAGAAGAGATAGAGATGTGATCTCATGGCTAAAGAATTTTAAAGAGAAGATGGCTAGTTGTGAAACTAGCAGATCTAAAAATGAGATTTTGACTATATAATTGAGAACAATCTTGATGAAAGGAAAAGGCATCTAGTGACATCAGTGTGGTAGGATAAGGAATCTAATGCTATCAGACTTAAAAGATGGAGATGGAAAAAAACATAATGTAGGAAGACTAAAGAGTGACATGCATACAGAAATGTATTTCAAACCTTTAAAAATATTGGGATGTCTAAAGTTGAGAATAAGCTTTTCTTTGCAAAAAAAGCTAAAAACAAATCAAAATTAATATTTAGTTTCAGAGCAAGAAGAATAAGAGAGGGGGGACAGACTCAATGCTTGGGGCAGATGGTGTAATATTAACATATGAGAGACAGAGAAAGCAGAATTATTTGACTCCTATGCTGCTTGTCTTCTCCAGAAAGGAGAATCGTGATCAAACTATAACTGAGCAGAATAAATCTCATTAGGGAGATTTTTTTTTTTTCCTGAGGGGAAGGCAATATAGACCTAGGATTTCACTGGTATAAGAAACTCCCTCTGTGGTAAATCTCTCCATCGATTCAAAAGGGCAACTTTCCCTTTAAGTTATTATTTTAGAGAGTTGTCTGGGAAACTGAGAGGTTTAGCAAATTGCCCATGATCACATAGCTAATATATATTAGAGTTAGGACTTGAAACCAAATCTTCTTGACTTCAGAAAGGCCGTCTATTCACTACATCTCATTTTCTCTCCCAAGATCATAGTATTATTTTAGATCATAGATAATTTACATCATAGATTATTTTATGTGGAAGTAATCTCAATGACTATCTAATAATCCTTTTGCCTTTTTATAGATGAGAAAATAGGACCCAGGGAGGTTAAGAGACTTGCTCAAAGTGTCACAGGTAGTAAAAATCAAAAGTGTTATTTGAACCTAGTTTTTCAGACCTCTGTAAAGTCAGTGTTCTTTCCACTGTACCATGCTGCTGCTCCATAAATAAGGAAAAGTAACAGAATACTTAGTTGACATTTTGCTTATTAAATTAGACTCTTGTAAGTTTTATTTAGCTGGAATAATCTTTGGTGAATTGATAAAATCAAGTTTTTGAATCTGTAAAGCTAAGAAACAGATCCTGGGTCCATGGTGACCCTATTTAGATATAATACTCCCCAAAGTCTTGACCTGAAATGACCAATCAGGCTTACCCATTTCAGCATACTACCTATCTATCATTTTAGTATGCTTTCAACTTACATGTGAGTCCCCCTGGACAAACTGCTCCTGTTTAAGGTACTCTGGACCCATATCCACTCAAAACCATAGCTCATGGTTATTTACAGATGCATTTACTTTCATTAGCCAGCCAGAAATAATTAGTTTAAATGAAGTCATTTAATGAATTATCATAGTAAGAAAAGTAGCAATAGAACATTTCTCTCATAAACCAGGGGTACACATTCTCACAAATATGTACACCATCAATAGGAAGAGAGGAATACACAAACACACACACACATAAGGAGCATATATAACTATGGGTACCTAGGAAGAAAATATCTACAGAACATATGACCATGATACCATTTAGGGAACAAATGTGGTTAGGGAGGAACATGCATTGAAGAATAACTGACATATCTGATACTGCCAATGTTTGCTGGTGATGTCATTGCCTTGTTCTTGCCTACACCCTACTGGTTTCATATGGCATGAACTATCTGCCAGGAACGTAGTCTTTGCCAGGCAGGAGGGTGTGTGACATGGAGTCTCTGCTGGGCATTGCTCCCTGCTGGTCTCAGGTGGCCATTACTGGATGATGTCCCCTGGTTCTGTGGTTGATGTCTAGTATGGCTCCACTGGATGTGAAGTTGTGGATCTGCTTTTAGCTTTTGGCTTCTGCTAGAGTTAAAAGAGGAAGAATAGTCCTTAGCATACTTCTTCTAACTTAGAGCTCAGAGGCTTAAGTTAAAGTTTTTTTTTAAAAAGGCAGGATCATCACATCCTCAATTTTACCTCAGGGAAAAATCCTTAACTGCTTATTTTCTCCTCAATTTCGAGTATTTTTTTTTTCTTCAAATTTTGGCTCTGATAGCTCTGAGAAGAATGTCCTCACTGTAAAGTTAAGCTTTTGGATTATAGACCAGCCAGCTAAGCAGTGTCTGTAGGGTTTAAGTATATTTTTTTAAACTACAGTCTCACCAAATGTAGTCTCTGACTCTAGCTTCTATCTGACTTAGGGTTAGAAAGAACTAGCAATTTCCTGCATAATGTCTGATTGATAAACTCTGTCCATACAGCATCGTTATAAGGTCTTCTATCCAAAAAAGTACCAATGGCTTTCTTAGTCTGAGGTTTCTCAGTTTTCTCAATTGCAAGATTCTCTTAGTCTGTCATGCAAATGAATATGAGAGAGGTAAAGAGAGAGGGACAAAAGCCGTTAAGGAGATTCCTCTGGGAGCATTGTACTTACTTTTAATTTGTTGTCTCCAGTTCCTGACTTTATTATATACATACATGCATACATGTATATGTATGTCCATCCTGCAAAGGGTTGAGGTGGTTACATACAATATAAATTGTATATAATATATATATAATATATATACAGATAATACATAAGATATAACAATATAAATTGAGGTGTATATGCAATAATGTATATGTGTATGTATGTGTCTATCTATCTATCACCTATCTAATTTTTTTTTTCCAGGCTTAGCGCTCTACTCTTTACTTCATTAAATTCCTAAAATAATGACATTGGGCAAAATTCCCCCACCCCTCAGCCTTTGTTGAATCAATGAATCTCTTAAGGTCCATTTCAGTTCTAATGTTCTATGATTCCAATGATTCTTTTAGCAGAGATTTCTGTACCCAGTATATGGCTTTGTCTTTGCCGCTATAGACAAAGTGTTAAATTAGTGACTAACTGCTTACTAATGATGATCACATGAGGACAATCAGAGAGAATGAATGAATTATGCCCAGTGCTCCATCCTTTTTCTCACTTATTGCTATCTAGGTTACATGGTTGGTCTCTACTGCACTTCTTCCCCTATGGGGAGAAGCTGGCAATTAGTGTTTGAAAGTAGATGCCTTATTCTTTTCCCAAAGATGATAATCACTAAACCTGAATCTTGAAAGAATATGCAGTCCCAGACTTATAAATAACTGATTTATCAATGAACTATAAACACTAATGAGTCAAAAGACAATACTGAAGCTGCTGCTTTGAAGGATTTGCTATTGAAATGACCACTTTTAGATTCCCTGATTCCTCTGAAACCCCAGTATATGAAGTCATTAATGTTAGCATAGACAAAGGGTTAACTTAAAAGAGTGACTAATTGCTTACCAATGAAGAGGATAGAATGAGGGAGAGCACCAGACAGAATGAATTATCCCCAGTGCTCCCGCTTTCTCTCATTTACTATTATATGGCATACAGTGTTGGTACCACAACCACAAAAATCAGTTTTCAGCAAAGATTTCTGTAGCTATATTGAGGGCTTCAGCAGCTAGGGTTTGAGAAGTGGATGGGGGTGTATGGGTACTGTGGCAATATGGGCTCCTCTGAGAAGAGTGGTCATCCAGGGCTCAAGTGTCCAAAGGTGTTACTGGAGCCCCTGCCTCTGGGGCTTTGTGTTATAAGAGCCTAAGAATCTTTCCTACCTCTGCCAGGGTTAGAGGACATGTGTTCCTGGAATCTTGAGTTGGAACTCAGAACACATTTCCCCATAAAAACGATGTTTTAATGGTGATTAGATTCCCCCCACCCCAGAATAGACATTTAATATGCTGAACAGAACTTACCATCTTTCCCCCAAACCCACCCTTCTCTTAAATGTTGCTATTTCTATTGAAAACTCTACTATCTTCCAGACACCTGGATTTCCAACCTCAAAGTCATCCTCCATTCTTCACTGTTTCTCACCCCCATTTATCTAATCACTTGCTACATCTTATTGATTCGACCTCCAGGACCTGTACCTGTTTGCTTCTCTCTGCTCAGATGGCCACCAGCCCAGCTAGCTCAAGTCCTCATCATCTCTTGCCTTAACTATTGGAACAATGTCCTATTTTGCCTCCCAGCCTTGTTTCTCTCCTCTCCAGTCCATCCTCCACACAAATCATCCTCCAAAGTAATTTCCTGAAAGCATAGGGTCCACGGCATTCTCCTGCTTAATAATTTTACTCCGGTGATTCCCTATCACATCTAGAACCAAATATACTCTTCTGTAGAGAACTGTCCCTGTCCTATGATAGTTTTCCCCTTGCACACTCTTTGCTCTAGCCAAATTGGTTCCCTTACTATTCTTCATAAACAACATTCCCATTTCCTGTCTCCATAGTCATGCATTGGCTAGGTCGTGATTAGTTTTTATAATACTATTAGTACTGTAGTCCGGCTATATCATGCATAAAGTAGGTGGGGGAGGCTGTCTTGGGTGTATAAACATCACTACAACTTTTTTTTTCCTCTGGAAAAAACAAATCTTGAGATTTAAGAAATTGACTTACTGGTGAACTTTGGGAAGAGTTGAGAATTGTCTGGACAATGATACCTCAGTTAAAGAATCCTTTGAAAATGAAGCTCCCGTCATCATGCAATTGGTTGTGTTTTTTTCAAATAAACAAAAGCTTCCCAATTTATATAGAGGAAGAAGAATAAGGGGGGTGGGAATAGGGAGGATGAAGATGTGATAGACATGGTGTTGTACAACAGGTAGGTGCTGACGGGTCTTGCTTCTCTGGGCCCAATGCCCAAGAGCAATGGGAGCCAGTGATAAATCTGGTAAGTGATAATCTTTCTTTCCTGGAGGACAGGATGGAGAAAGCTATGCTGTCCTTCATGTCCATCAAGTGAAGTCTCCACTGTTAACTCCATTAGGGTATTGATGGCCAGAAATTCACAGGAAAAATAAATATCAGGGTTTGAAAAGTTGGCCACTGGTGCTTCATTTTGAAATAGAAAGCCAAATGTCTAGGCTGACCAGGAGGACTAACTGTGTGATCCAGTATTACTATTCAGTTAACATATTGACTCCTGAATGAAAGGTGTGAAGGAGATATTGGTGTCAATGCTATTTATCAGTCACATCTGGTATCAGTCACGTCTTTATCTTAATTACTATCTAGCAACAATTATGCTGCTATTTCTACTATTACATAATGCTATGAACTCTCCCCTCAGCCTCCTCTGAGAATATATCTTTGTGCCTCTCATTATTTCCACTTCTGATAATGTTTCTGACAACACATTACTAGTAGCCACTTAATAGTTAGTATAAATGAATAAATTATGTTGAATAAATTATGGAAATTGCTTAGTATCTTCTTTAAGAGGGATTACTGTAAAACTGAACACTTCTTTTCCCCCTGCAAATCTTCCCTTATCTGTTCTCTTTTTCTTTCTATCACATACACAACCTTTACTCAGCCTTCCTGTATAGTTGCTGTTCAGTTATTTCAATCATGTCCAATTGTTCATGACCCCAATTGTCTTTTGTTTTTTCTTTTTGGTAAAGATATTATAGTGATTGTCCACTTCCTTCTCCAGCTCATTTTACAGATGAGGAGACTGAAGAAAACAGGGTGAAGTGATTTGCCCAGGGTTACATAGCTAATAAGTAAGTGTCTGAGGCTGGATTTGAACTCAGATCTTTCTGACTTCAGGCCCAGCACTCTATCCACTGTACCACCCAGCTGTCCCTCTTAAATGAGCAAGGTCATTAAAAGATACGTTACAGGATTTTAAAAAAAATTCAGATTAAAAAGAGATAGAATTAGGAACTCAAAATAAGCAGGTTTGGAAGGAAAGTATTTTCGTTATGTTGTTATTGATAGTTTCTTTGGAATATTTCAGAACATTTTATCCAAGATTTATGGAATTAACTAGAACTTTCCCATATTGTGTTTCTTTGGAAATTATGGGGCTGAAAAATTGCAAAATACTTTGTGTTTGCCTGGGTTATGTGACAAAGTGATAATTTCTTGAATTTTTCTTCCTGTTAGCTGGACAGACTTACTATCTTTAGGGTGAACAGCTGGGTTCACCTGTTGAAGGTGGGGTGTGAACAATAATGAATAAGCTGACAAGAGACCAGGAAGGAGATTCATAGGCTTAGAGCTGGAGAGGATCTTATGCACTGTCTAATGTAATCCCCTTATCTTACAGATGGGGAAATGGAGGTCAAGTGAGCAAGATCCTTCTGCTACCTGAGGCATCTCCTTCCATTTTTGGATAGATGTCAGGAAGTTTTTTTTTATATTGATCCTAAATTACACCAGCCTTAAACATAACTTTTTCTTTACCTTCAATGAGTTTAGACGAAGTCTCAACTACACTAATGTAAGAGAGAGATCACACGAGCAAAAGAGAGAGATCACACGAGCAATCCAAAAATAATTTGGGTTTAGCTTTGGAATGAATAATAAAATGTTCTTTGACAGGAAATTCACCTTCCTTATTATGTTTTGCTTAGGCTACTATTGAAGTTAATTAACATTCCACAAACATACATCAACCAATATTTGGGAGAGGCAGACTAGAAACAAGCAGAGTGAAGCCTGCCTGGCATTAAATATTTGTCACAGTTAACCCATTTGGCTTAGAGCTTTGTTAAGCAGGAAGTGAGGGTATTACTATTAGTATCCTTGTTTTATAGATGAGGAAACTGATGGAGAGGACAAGTGGTTTGCCTAAGGTTGCATAGCTAGTAATTGGCCAGAGTCAGGAATTCAACTTAAGTGAGCTCACTCCTAGCCCAGTAAACTTTCTGCTACATTGTGTAACATCTCCTAATGATATAATTAGGAAGGAGGGAGGGCATCATTCTTTGAGACTACCACCATCTTTTGTTTCCTCTCTGGACCTTCAAATAGTTTGCAGCCCAGGAGGAGGTGAATGCAATGAGGGACAGAGACAAAAATAAGATTGGTTATTTCCCCTTGAGAAAAATTCATGTCTCTTGGGGATATAAGGCACGTACACAAATCTTTAGTGACAGAACTGGGATTAGAAACTAGGGTTTCTGATGAAAATCACAAGAAACAATGTTGAACAGGCAACCTGTTTTAGGTGAATGCTTTGCATCAGCCTGGGAGACGCTGTCTGGCCTGAGCAAGGGTTGAGGAAGGAGAGGGCATAGGGGTAGTTTCTTCTCTCAGAACCTCATCGTCTGAATTATTAATTTAAAAAGAAATGTCATAATCTGAGAAGAAAACCAATGGTGAAAAAAATAGAAGAATTCGGAAGGAGGGTAGGGAAAACAACCAGGTCTGAATAACCCTTTGTTATGGTGCTTAAAGGATAAACACTGCTCTAAGGGAATGTCTTGTGCTTGGATTCATACAAGCAGTAGTCAAGATTTTGACTGTCTAAGGAATGTAAATTATCAGCTTTGTTGCAATATATAGTTTGAAAGAGTTGTGTGGAGAAATTGAGAGGTTAAATGACTTGTCCTAGGTCTCACGGTTAGTATGAGTTAGAGGCACGGAACGAAATCAGGTCTTCTTAACCACAAGGCCATTGTCTCTCTCTTTCTCTTTCTCTCTTCACTGACTCGTACTTCTTCATTGGACACTTTTATCAATTAGATAACACTGGAACTAAAACAATCTAGTTTTAATAATAATAATAACAATAACTAAATCTATATAGCGCCTTAAGTTTGAGAAGTGATTTAAAGATCTCTTGATTTGCCTAACAGACCTATGAGGGCTTATTTTTCAGGAAAAGAAACTGAGGCTGAACAATGTTAAATGACTTACCGAGGGTAACACAACTAGAATCTGATTGCTAAAGCTAACCAGAAATAAATTCAACACCTTTAAGTATTTACTGTATACTAGGAGCTATGTTAAAGTATTGATGAGGTAGACAAAAAACAGTTCCTATTTTCAAGGACCTTACCACCAGAGAAAACAACATGAGCCCATAGAAGTAAATATAAACTACTCTATATTAAAAATGATACCAAGTAATTTCAAGTGGAAGAGAGAATAATTTCAATTATATATAATTCAATATATAATAATTTCAACAATATATATTATAGTTGCAATATATATTTTGTATAGTAATTTCAATTATATATAATAATTTCAATCAGGAGGCTCAATAAAAGCCTCATTTATTTGGTGGCCCCTAGGTATATTGTGAATGAATTTAAAAATGAAAGTGAGATCCAGGGGCCTGACCCCCTAAGCAAAAAACACAAAGGCAGGAGATGGAATGACTGGTTCCCAAAACAGGTAGAAAAAATCCAATTCGACTGAAATTGAGAATGTGAGATTAGGTTAGAAAGTGGAGGGCTTAAAATGACAGGAACTGATGCTAAAGGCACCAGAGAATCACAGACTCTTAGTTGGAAGAGACCTCAAAAGACATCTAGTGAAACCCTCACCTTACTTAGCATCTGTTCTACAATATCCCCAACAAATTGTCATCCAATCCCCCTTGAAGAGCTACAGTGAGGAGGAAGCCTCGACCTCCAGAAAGAGTATATTCCCATTCTATTTGGGGGAAAGGGATAGGGACTAGATGTGTGATTTCACTGGTTTATGGAAATCCCTGATCAGGAAAACTCCCTGTACCCACGCAGATAGTCTATCTAGGAATACTTTATATTCAGATGGATCTATGCTCTGATGACAAACAATAGTCAAGATTTTGACTGCATAAGTAATGCAGATCACCATCTTCCTTGACTCTTCTAGTGTCAGAGAATGGCTTAAAAATGGAGAGATTAAGTGATTTACTTAGGATCACATAACCAGGATGCCTCAGAGGCAAGTCCTCCTAGTTAGTACCAAGGTGGGCTCTCCATCTACTATGCCATTCTGTCTCTTTTTTTATATACACTATCCCACAAAAAGCATTTCCTAGTGCCTTGGTTAACCCTGTTCTGGGAACTTAAATAATAAACATGTCAAATTTATTCAAGCAATAATACCACTGGCATATTTTGATAAGCACTATTAGAGGTTATAGAGGTTTATTTTTAGAGGCAATTGGGCTTGACTTACCCAGAATCAGACTGCTTGTAAGTGTCTGAGGCCAGATTTGAACTCAGGTCCTCCTGACTCCAGGGCTGGTACTCTATCCACTGTATCACCTAGCTGCCCCTATAGAGAAGTTTAAAGCCAATGCTTCATTCATCACTGTGGCTACAAGCAACAAATGGCTTCTTTTCCAATTAAAAAAAAAAAAGCTATTGTTCAAGAGGAATTTTAAATTTCCATCCAATTTTTGTATATTTGAGCCTATTTTTAAGTTGTGTTTTTGTTTGCTCAGGTAGTCTCCTTCCTATACTTTCCTTTGCACTCTTTCCTAATCTAAAAAAATGCCTTTCTTTCTGTGTTGTTCTTCAAAGGTAGTTGTGTAGCTCTTGGCTTTTGGATTCAGATACATCCTGGGTCTTGTGAGGGAGTAAAGGGAAATGATGAGAGAGGGACAATCTGGAATAGCATGAATTAATTTGTATTTAGCTAAATTTAAAAATTAAATTAGCACTTCTTATTTCTATGTACCAGATAGCAAAAAAGCTTCTGGTTTGAAGTTTAGCCCATAGTAAATACAGGCACATGTACAAAAATTAAAAATCTGTTCATTGCTTTTATTCTAAACATTACACACACACACACACACACACACATGCACACAACACGCACACGACAAAACCAATAGTAGAATAAACAAAACATACAACGAAATCTCTCAGCTCCCTATACAGTTAAGCAATACATCTTAAAAAGTGGTTGTAAATGATTGTGTGTGTAGCCATACCTAGCCAGTATTTACCACTTGATAAGAGTTAACAAGGGCACCAACGTCGATAATTGTATTTATGATTCATTTTAACTATAAAACTAACTTCAAAGGCAATGAAGAGCTCCATGTTGTTGGCCAGACTCTTAAATAATCGTTAGTGGAAGCAAGATGGACCTTTTATACAGTAAAACTGTGGGAAGATTTGAATGTGATCTAGGAGTGGCCAAGTAGTCTGGTGTGACTAGGAGGTAACAGACCTGGAGGTAACAGAGAAGGGGTCTCGATGGAATCAAAGAGTGGTGATCTAAGGTGGGACCAGGTGAAGAAAATGAGGGACAGAGACCTGGGAAAGTCCAGAACCTTTTAGGGATCCATCATTAGTGCTCCATCAGTACTGTGTCCATTTAGACACAGGCTCTTTGCTTTTGGGAAAGTCACAAATTAAAGACTTGAGATTTTTTATCAGTATGCTAATACAAAGATTGGAAATGTCCTTTATTGTTGCAGAGTTTTCATGGAAATGTAAACAGCTTTGCACGAAAACATATATTTAAAGGTAGTAGTTTCAGGAAAAAGAAATTTGACAATAATAATGACATCTTTTATTATCTGATGTCTTTCTTTTTTTAAAGATCTTATTATCTGTATTCTTAAAATATTAGGTGGGTACATATCAGCACATATTATATTCCCTTTTCATATGTAGGAGAAAGTGATTGCTTGGCATTTCTTTACTAATTATTGGTAGAACTGGGTCTAGAACCCCCATCTTTCATTACCAAACTCATGTTTCATTAGCAAGAAGTTGCAAAGCTATTTCTGTTGACATCTACTAACTAAAAGATTGAAAGTAAGTGGAGGATCACATAAGTAAAAATAATTTTTCCTTTGGTTTTGGAAAAGGAAAAATTAGACATTTGACTTATTCACTTGTAAAATTAAGAACAGAGGATAAAAAGTTCTATTCAATAAATAAAACAAATCCTAAAGATATGTGTATAATTTCCTTATGATTGCCAGATAGCAGGCAGAGAGGAAGGAAAAGAATAGAGGAAATGGGAAAAAGAGGGAGAGATACAAAAAGGGATAGTGAGACAAGATAAAAAAAAAAAAGAGAGAGGTGCAGAGAGGAAGAATTTGTTCTATTTTTCCCAAGGCAAACATTATCTTTTATGGAGTAGTACTACTGTTTTGTAATCTCTGAGGTATAATAAATACCCTCTCCTATCCAATTTTGTTTGAATAAGACTCTTATCATTGGTAGAAACTGGTTATGAGACTTCTCTCTTTAAGCTGGAAGCCAGAAGACCAGTAAGAATCTCTCTTCTCTCTCAAGTTCTTAACATGTTTATTCCACACAAAGGCATGGAGCAGTGAATAATCAATCTCCACCAATGAGGAGAGTCAATGCAAATGAGCTTTGAGCCACTGGTTATCAAAGGCATTTTCTTTATTTAAAAAAAAAAAATTTGGGGGGGGGGAGGCAGCTAAGTGGTGCAGTGAATAGAGCACCTGCCATGGAGTCAGGAGGACCTGAGTTCAAATCTGACCTCTGACACACACGTGTGCACACACACACACACACACACACAGAACTAGCCCTGTGACCTTGGGCAAATCATTTAACCCCAATTACCCTACCTTCCCCCCTCTAAAAAAAAAAGCAAAAAAAAAATTTTTTTTCTGCAGTCAATGGCAAAGTTTATTGTGATGCCAATGGAAACCTGAAGAGTTCCTAGTGAATCTGCAACTTAATGGGGGTGAGACTGATGCTTATATACAAAAAAAAAAAAAAAAAGGATTCTGAAAGAATCTGGTTGGGATTAAGGAGTGGTTAGCATCCTGGGGTTCACGTATTGCTAAAGCCTAGCTTGCAGAATCTTAAACAAAACTTTGCTGGCATGCAAAATGAGTGCAATTGTTCAGCAATTTGAGTATTTTTTGTCATTGCCCTTCATTAGTATTGGGGCATAAATTGATACTTTCCAATCCAATGGCTACTGTTGAGTTTTCCAAATTTGCTGGCATATTGAGGGCAACACTTCAACAGCATCATCTTTTAGGATTTTAAATTGCTAAGCTAGAATTTCATCTCTTCCACTAGCTTTATTTTTACAAGCAATGCATCCTAAGGCTTACTTGACTTCATTCTTCAGGATGTATGGCTCTGGATCTACACCATTGTGGTTATTGGTGTTGTTAAGATCTTTCTTAGATGTTCTTGCTTGTTCTTCTTAATCTCTTCTACTTCTCTTAAGTCTTTATCATTTTCATATTTTTTCATGCCCATTTTTTGCATGAAATGTCCCCTTGATATCTCTAATTTTGGATTATAAGGAAAACTGAGCACCAGAGAATTGATGCTTTTGAATTGTAGTGATGGAGAAGACTTTTGAGAGTCCCTTGTACAGCAAGGAGATCAAATCAGTCAATACAGTTAATTTAGGCTGTTCATTGGAAGGTCAAATACTGAAGCTGAAGCTTAAATACTTTGCCCATATAATGAGAATATGAGACTCATTGGAAAGGACCCCGACGTTTGGAAAGATTGAAGACAAATTGAGAAGGGGATGGCAGAGGATGAGATGGATGGATAGTGTCATGGAAGCAATGAACATGAGCTTGGACAGGCTTAGGGAGATAGTGGAACGTAGAAGGGCAACCTTAATTCTGACTTTGGATTCATCTAGCCTGGCACTTCTCATGATGTCCTCTGCCTGTAAATTCAATAAATAAGGAGACAATATGCAACCTTAAACCAGTCTTAAACCAATCACTTATTTCATGTTTGGTTCCAAATATTGCATCAAGACCTGCATATAAATTCCTCAGGAAACAAGTAAGTTGATCTGGTATTCTCATCTCTTTGAGTTCTTTCATCTTTTGTTGTTGATCCACACAGTCAAAGTTTTTTTGGCTGTTATTTCCAGAAGATGTTGTAGGTCTTCATAGAACTGATCAGCTTTGGCCTCTTTGGCATCAGTGGTTGGAACATAGACTTATATTACTGTGATACTGAATGGTTTGCCTAGGATTCAAACAGATATCATTCTGTCATTTTTGAGATTATACAACAGTACTGCTTTTCTCACCCTTTTATTGACGATGAGGGACACTCATCTCTTTGAAGTGATTCTTGTCCACAGTAGCATATGTAACAAACTCCCGAATGAAATTCACCCATTCTCATTCATTTAAGTTCACTGACATCCAAGATGTCAATATTTAATCCTTTCATCTCCTGTTTGACTAAATTTAGCCTACCTTGGTTCATAGATCTTATGTTCCAGGTTCTTATGCAATGTTGATCTTTACTGCATCAGACGTCTTTTTGTCACTAGACATAACTACAACTGAGCTTCCTTTCAACTTTGATCCAGATGCTTCATTGTTTCTGGAGTTACTTATAGTTGTCCTCTACTCTTCATGGTGGACACCTTCCGACCTGAGAAGCTCATCTTCTGGTGTTATATCTTTCATCATTTTAATACTATTCATTGGTTTTATTGGCAAAGATTCTAGAACGATTTGCTATCTCCTTCTCCAATGACCTTTTGTCAGAAATCTCCACTATGATTTGTCTGTCTTGGATAATCCTGAAGGGCATAGCTCATAGTTTTATTGAGCTATGCAACCCCCTGCACCATGACAAGGCAGTGATCCAGGAGGGGATGGTACTATTATCTGTAGAAGGAGGCTTGTTAAGATATTATCTAAAACTGAGCCATATGCTCTTTTTTCCATTTATATAAAATATTTATGAGAATGGCCTATGCAAAAATATGAGAAAGGAACAGAAAAGTTTTCACATGTTTTACTAACTTTAAAAAGCCTTAATGGCCATTAATAAAATATAACACAAATATACAAACAAGAATAATAGATCATTCATGAAACTATATGTATCTTTTATTGACAATTTAAAAAATTCATCAACTTTAACAAGATAATAGCAAAAAGTTTTTGTTTTTCTAAATCTATTTTTGTCTTTTTTATCTGTATAATTTTTGTGGGTTTTGCTGTTTTTGGGTTTTGTTGTGACTTATTTATTATATATAAAATTTATATAATAGTTCATTATTCATATAATTGCAGTTAGTGTTTATATTTTTTAGATTTTACTTTATTTTGCATACCTTCATTTGAGTCTTCCAATAGTTCTTTATGCTTGTTATTTCTAATGGTACAATAATATTCCATAATCTGCTCAGGTTTTTTTTCTGTTAAGAATATTGCTGATAGGAGGGTTTTTTTTTTGTATAATTAGGTCTTTTATTCATTGTCCATAATACCCTCAGTGTATAGTACTAGCTGTGGGATCATAGGTGCTCAAATGGATGAACAGTTTTAAAGCACTTATCCTATATTGCCAAAGATCTTTTTTTAAAGAAACCTCCACCAGCAGTGTAACAATATATGAATTTCTCCACAGCCCCACTAGCCTTGAATTACATAATTTTAAACTATCTTTGACAATTTAGTGAGTGTGAAATATCCTACAGTTGTTTTCAGTTGCTTTTCTCTATTAGAAAGTTTGAATATTTTTCAAATGAGTATTAATGATTTATGTTTTTTTCCTTCAAGGCCTAGTCATAGCCTTTGACCAGTTATCTATTAGGAAATGAATCTAAATCTTATACGTTTATGACAGTTCCTTACAGATTTTTGTTGTCAAGTATTTCCTATAAATATTAGTGATAAAGCTATTTTTACCCGATCTATTTTATTCCCTTTTAGGTGCATTGTTATTATTATTTGCTTTTTGGAGGGGGGAGGGCAGGGCAATTAGGGTTAAGTGACTTGCCCAAGGTCACACAGCTAGTAATTGTTAAGTGTCTGAGTCTGGATTTGAACTTCGGTCCTCCTGACTCCGGGGCTGGTGCTCTATTCATTGTGCCACCCAGCCACCCCCGGTGCACTATTTTTTAAAACAGATTTTTATTGATATCTTCTGTTTCTTACATCATCATCGTTTCCCCACATATCCCTTCCCTTCTCTCTCTCAGAGAGCCATCTCACATAAAAAAAAGTATTTTTTGAGAGAATAAAAATCAGCACAACAGATCAATACATTGAAAAAGTCTGAAAACATATGATGTATAACACCTGTGGGCTTCCCATCTTCAAGAAGTGATGAATTGGGAATGTTGTTTCTATCTCTTCATTTGAGTCCTACTTGAGCTTTATAATTTTGTTACATTTACTTTTGACTTTTTTCGTAGGCAGGTGTTCTTTCCATTTCCATTGTTGAAGTTACCGTGTGCATTATTTTCTTGACTCCACTCTGCATCAGTTCATATATATGTATATCTTCCTATGCTTTTCTGCATTCCTCATATATATTTCTTACAGCAAAATGATATTGCATTATAATCACGTACCAGAATTTGTTTAGCTATTCTCCAACTGATGGGCACCTATTTTGTTTGTATTCTTTACTATCACAAAAAGTACTGCTATTAATATTTTGGTGTATATAGGGATTTTCTTTTTATCAATGGCTTCCTTGGGGTCTAAGTTCAGTAATGGATCTTCAGTTTTAAAGTGTATGGACATTTTAGTTACTTTATACGTATAATTCTAGATTGCTTTCCAAAATGGTTGCACCAAATCACAGCTTTACCAACAATGTATCAGTGTGTCTATCATTTCACAACCTGCCTAATATTAACTATTGCAATTTTTAGGTCATTCTTGTTGATTTTGTTAGGTGAAACCTCAGGATTGTTTTGATTTACATTCTCCTTATCATTAATGACTTGGAACCTTCTTTCATTAGTTGAGAATTCTTTGCAATTTTTTTGGGAAAACTGGTGGTTTATCTACTTTGACCACTTATCTGTTGGGATATGGCTATTAGTCTTATATGTTGTTGTTTAATAATTTTTTTTTTTCAGTTGTGTCTGACTCTTTGTGACCCCATTTGGGATTTTCTTGGCAAAGATACTGGAGTGGTTTGCCATTTCCTTCTCCAGCTCATTTTACAGATGAGGAAACTGAGACAAAGAGGTTTAAGTGATTTGCCCAGGGTAACATAGATAGTAAATGTCTGAGGCCATGTTTGAAGTCAGGAAGATGAGTCTTCCTGACTCTGAACCTCACGCTCTATCTACTGCACCACATAGCTGTGCAGTCATATATACTTATTAATTGCTTATATATCTTAGATACCAAATGCTTACCAGAGAAATCTGATACAATTTTTTCCCCATTCAGCCATCTCCATTCTTATCTAATTTTATCTGTGTAGAAATTTTTTAGCATCAAGTAATCAAAATTATGTATTTTATCTTTTGTAATTATCTCTTATCTCTTTAGTTAAGAATAATTTCCTACCCATAGCTGTGAAAAGCATATCATCTATTTTTCTTCCAATTTTAAAAAATAGTATGATCTTTAATAGTAAGATCATGTATTATTTAGAATGTATTGTGGGAAATGGTGTAAGGTGTTTGTCTAAGCCCAACTTCTTTCAAATTGTTTTGCAGTTTTCCCAGCAGTTTTAAATCAAACATAGAGGTTTTCCCTAGGTAATTCACATTTTCCATTTCATCAGATACTGACTTTGAGTTCCATTGTTTCTGATTCTCTCTTGTCTGGTTTGTTCCATTTAGTTATCTCTCTGTTTTTTGACCAATACCAGATGGTTTGGTGACTGCCACTTTATAATATAGACTGAGGTCTGGAAGTGCTATTTTCTCTTTGTCTCTACATATTTTCACCATTTCCTTTGATATTCTAGATCTTGCTTTTGGAAAATTATGCAGGAAATGAAGGACTGGAAATAATGGCAGCCCAATCATATAACAAGAGTGAAGATTAAGTGCATATTTGAGTAGAATGTAAGCTCTTTGACAGTAGAAATTCCCTTTTTTGTGTGTTTCCAACAACTACTATAGTATCTGTTACATGGTAGGGTCTTAATGAATACCTGTTGGTTGACTTGTAGAATATTTAATATTTAATAAAATATACACACGAAGAAACTCCCTTTAGTGCCTTAGGTGTATCCTCTGTGTAGGATTTATAGAAAGACAAAGGCAAGGATTACACAGAAGGAGGAAGTATCAATGGATTGGTGGAAGGAATACTAAAGTGAATGAGAGCATGGATCCTTCAAAGTTGGGAAGTACCAACATTGGACAAGTCGCTTCAGGTCTCTGAACCTGAACTCTTCATCTATAAAAGAAAGGAATTATTCCAGACTTTGACCCAACTAGATTTGGGAAATATGGCAGGTCAGTTACATTCTTAAAGTCTCAGTTTTTTCATTTATAGAATTGGAATAATTCTCTAAGTCATATTCCAGAGTGAACATGTTATGATTCTGCTCTTCTAAGGAATGACCTATTCTGGTTACTACACTGATTAAAGTGATAGGATATCTCTGGTTAGTCTGGGTTATCAGGACAAAACTACTTGGTTCAGGGATAGGAGTGCTGAATTTAGTCAGAGATTCCGTCAGAATCATGGGTCACTTATGACTTGAGACCTTGGGCAAGTCATTTAACCTATTTAGACCTAGTTTCTTCATCTTTAAATAAGAATAGTGGACTTAATAGTTTCCTAAGGTCCCTTCTAGCTCAAAACCTATGATCTTATGAATTGGCATAGCATAGGGCTTGTGGTGTTTATACACCAACACACATAAATGTATCAAGTGCCTACTATGAACAGAACACTGTGCTGGTGTTAGGATAATATGATAAAAAAGATTAAATAGTACATAGTCCCTGCTCTCCTGGAGTTACAGACTACTAGTAGTCTATTTTAAAATTAAATTTTGTTGATGTATGTTCTTTTTTGTATTGCAAACATTTACAGAGTGTTCCTACTTTGAAAAGTCTCTTGTAACTAAAGTTAAGTAAAACTCCCAACACAAATTAATAAACAAACAAATGAGACTAATAATAATGACTTCATCTGAGAACGAACGCTACATTTCACATCTGTAGCACCCTCCTATGAACACATTAGCAAAAATCTATTTTTCTCTCTCCTACCTCTTACGCCATTCAAAAAAAAAATCAAAGCAAATATTCATAGCCAAACAAAACAAATTTCCCCAATGGCTATTTAAAAAAACCATACATCTGCGTCATTCTGTACTCTAAATCTATCACCTCTCCGTATCAACAGCAACAACCACAAACAACAGCAATAATAATAACACATATTTGTATAGGACTTAGTGTGTGCCAGGCACTATGCTAAATGCCCTGCCATTATTATCTCCTTTGAGTCTCACAGCAGCCCTGGAGGTAGGTATTATTACTATCCCCATTTTGCAGTTGAGGAAATTGAGGCAAGCAGAGTTTAGTTACTTGGCCAGGGTCTTAAAGCTGGAAAGTGTCTGAAGTTGGATTTAAACTCAGGTGTTCTTAACTCCAGGCTCAGAGCTCTAGGCCCTACAGTGACCCCAGCTCCCCCTGTGGGTTTAGTTGTTTTTCAGGAGTGTCCCACTCTTCTTGACCTCATATGGTTTTTTTTGTTGTTTTGTTTTTGGCAAAGATACTGGAGTGGTTTGTCATTTTCTTTTCCAGTTCATTTTAGAGATGAGGAAACTGAGGCAAGCAGGGCTAAGTGACTTACCCAGGGTCACCACCTAGTAAGTGTCTCAGGCCAGATGTGATTCAGGAAGATGAATCTTCCTGACTCCAGGCCTGGCGCTCTAGTCATTGTGCCACTTAGCGGCCCTAGCTGTCCCTAGTGGATAGCATTTTTCATCATCGGACCTCCAGAATAATGAATAATCATTGTATTGATCATAATTCTTAGAATTTTCAAAGTTGTTTGTTTTTTTGGTGCTGTTATTGTATGAATTGCTCTCCAGGTTCTACCTATTTCATTCTTTGTCAGTTATAAAAGTCCCTAAAATTGTTCCTTTTTTCCCCACTAATTTTGGTGTTGTGGTATAAATGTTCTTCTGATTCTGCTCTATTGTACTCTGTATCAATTCATAGAAGTCTTTCTTTGTAGTTTTGAAATGCCCATATTTTCTCAATATTTCCTCATTTCTTGTAGCACACGAGTACTACATCATATTCATATATCATACCTTATTCAGCTACTTGTCAATTGAGCATTATCTTAGTTTCTAGTTTTTTTGCCACCACAAAAAGCCTCTACACACACACACACACACACACACACACACACACACACACACACACACACACTGTTCCAATGTGCCTGTTTTCCTGCAACCTTTCTAACATTTATCATTTTACTTTTTTGGTCATCTTTGCCATTCTGATAGGTGTGAGATGGAATCTCAGAATTGTTTTAATTTGCATTTTTCTAATTGGTAATGCCAAGTTTTTTTGCTGAACATGATTTTGGAAAGTTCTTGCAAAATGACATAGAATCTTATTTATGTTTTAAAATCATACTCTTACAAGCTCCATTGCCGGGAGAGAGGAAAATAAAGTTCTCAGTTTTTTGTTTTTACCAATTAGCATGTAAATCATCTTACTTCTGTTGACTTGGATAGTTCTCCAGTTTTAAATTTCTAAACCAATCATTTCCATATCACCATTTCCAAAAAGCAGTCACAGTAAGATGCCGTTTTCCCCCAGCCCCTGACAGAATGCAAGAATTCCCAGAGAATGTAGTCTAAATTTTTCTATCCCCACCTGTCATAGAAAAGAATCTTTTCAATTTGGCTAATTTGTTTTCATATAGGAAACATATTGAGGTAGTTGTCAGTAGCTGATAAGAGTTGGGAGAGAATCAGTTCAGGAGAGAGATGTGGTAAGCCTATTCTCCTTTTCTCTGGGGTGAATTCTATCCACAAAACAGTAGCACAAGACATGGAATATTCAAGAGTGTTTCAAGCAACAGCAAAATGTCTGGCTTTTGCAAAGTTTGCTCTCAGTATCTCATTCTATCTGTATACAGGGACTTGGCCTTGCTCCCAGAAATTGTTCTTTATGGTTCAGAAGCTAGAATACATATTGTGTTGTCTAAACCTTCAGTTGCAGTGGTTCTTATGAGATTTTCTTCTTATGAGCACTAATTTTTCAATGATGTTCATACCTACCTACTTATCAGAACAGAAACTAGGGTGGGGAGACCAGGAATTTGTCCCAGTTGTAGTGATTTGTCCCAGGGTAGCAAAGTTTAGAGGGTAGTGACAACATTTACAACTGGTTCTTCAGTGGCAGTAGAAACAAAAGTACTTAGCACCCAGTCAACAAGCATAACTAGCTAAAATTAGAAGCTACCTGATAGCAAGCTTCCTTCTTCCTTCTGGCAGCCACACCCCAGGTAAGCTCCTTCCTCAGTTAGACTACATCTTACTTGCCTCAACCCCATAGTGACTAGGGCACTTCCCTCCCTCCCCACATATTCTCCTTAAAAAAATACAAAACTGAGAATGTCTTATAAAGATTATATGAAGGCATCTTTCATATTACTTTCCCTAATGTATTTTGAACCTTTTGTCTCAGGTACAAAAAATGGCCATAACTATTCACATTCTTTTGGACTAGACTAGTGACAGTGCCCTTATCCTTGCTTTTCATGGTTGTGTCCATCAACCCCTTGCTACAACGTTTTTCATCCTGGTCATTCCATGCCCTAAAATGTTCCAGACCCATTTGATACAGATTTTTTTTTTATTAACAAGGAGTTCCAAGGGACACCCTTCCTTTCCCTATATGACCTCCCCCCCACCCCAATCAGTTGCCCTTCCTGTCCATTCTTGGGCATGCCAGAAACTGTTAGTTCACAACAGGAAACCAATAGCTTGTGCTATCAGGAGACATTTCCTTCACAGCACAAAACGTCTGAGTAATAATTTCAAGCAAAGCTTCACCCATTTCCTGTGAAGGGAGGTAAATTTGCCTATCCCTGTCCCTCAGAGCTCTTTGTTTCCATCCCTGACGTGATGTAATGCCTTCTGCACTGGGGAGATGGATCTTTTCCCTTAACAGAACTGAGTCCAGCATCCTGTGTTTAGGAGTTGGTGTGGCTCTTCCTACAAAGGGTGAGGCCCTTACACATAATAAAGGGACTTGTTAGGGTTAATGCCCAAACTTTCCAAGTACACTCCTACCATGGGTATCTACTACTGCATCAACCCCCGGTGATATCTAGAGAATCTAAGCTTGCCTTGACCGCACTAGTACCCAGGTTTCACACTTCTCTTTCTGAAATTGAAAGGGCTCTTATTACCCCTTTCTAATTGGTCCTTTGCTATGAGTGGAGCTATTATCATAGAACAACAAGGTAGGAACAAATGTTGATGGATCATTGATTCTGTCTCATTGTCATTATCTAGGATCCCTATCTTCTTCCATCTCCCCACCTCCAACTTTTCCAGGTCTGATGAACTTATAATTTCATGAGTTGTAGAGAAAGAGATGCCACAGTTTCCCTGCAGAGTCCCTGTAAAATAATGGATCAAAAGGGATCTCCAGAGATCTATTGGTTTAGCCCTAGGCTTTCAAGCAGATTAATGATGACATCTAGGATGGATGGCTGTTTATTCTCTACTAGAAGACCTCTGGGGCTGCACATTGTGATGAACCGATCTCACTATTATTGAAGTCCTGCTGGGTTGAGCTACTCATATACTGCAACTGGGTGGAATTGCTTAGTCAGGGCTCTCCGTATGTGGTATTCTGGCTAATTAATCGAGTGAATTAATTAATTAACTGATTTATTAACTCTGAGTGTGAGGAAAACCCACTGGGTTGGGAATTCAAAGGCCCAGGTTCTAATCCTAATTGTTCTTGGTTAAGTTTATCAAGCTTTCTGGGTTTTAGTTTGCTTAATTGAAAAATGAGAATATATTGGACTAGGTAATCTTCAAGGTACATTTTTTACTCTAAAATTCTATTTTTTGGGTCCTAAATAGGATATGCCCAAAATGTCTTGAAGCACAATCTAAAGTATTCCTACCCCAAGTTGGGAAATTAGAAGTGGTAAGCTAATGACATGAAGCAACTTTAGAGAAGGAAACTAGGTCAGAAAAAAGTCTTTTGTCAATTGATTTAATTCAGCACATGACTATTAAGTATCTACTATGTGTAGGTCACTATGCTAGCTGTTGGGAGTATAAATAGAAAAAGACAATCTTCCTGCCCAGATGCTCTAGGAAAACTTTAGGATGGAGAGAGCATTTTCTATTGGGAAGATCAGTGAAGAATACTCAGAGGAGGTACCACCCGAAATATCTTGAAAAAAGGCAAGGATTCTCCAAGAAGGGGAAAAGGAAGTGCATTGTAGGCACTTGTAATGGCTAGCACAAAAGTATAGATATGGGGGATAGCAACACCTAACAGGCCAGTTTGGTTGGATTGTAGAATGCATGAAAGGAACTAATGAGAAATAAGGGAAAAGGGATAGTATTGCAGCTGGATTGAATATTCACTCCTTCCTTGACTTTCCAATTCCATACATTAAAAAGCTGTTAAGCACCTATCATGTGGAAAGCACTGGGGGTCATCTCTTTTGTTCTTTCTTGTGTGACTTTTCTTCTCTGGTTCTTTTGCTGCATCATCATACATGTCTCACTCCCTAACTGTGGCTTGCCATCAACTCTGCATCTTCTTTTCTCTTTACATCATCTCTCTTGGCTGGCCTCATCATTTTTCTGTGCTTTCATCTTTTTTCTTTATTTCTAAGCAGATGTCTCCTAAATTTATGCATCTGGGGCTAAAGGCTCGCCTGAACTATAGTCTCAAATCACCAGTTTCTGGTTAGATATGCAAATTAGGGTCATTGCAGCATTTGTATGGATATAAAAATGAGAAGACTTACTCAATTTCTCCTACCTATTTAAATTCCTTCATTTGGCAGCAAATAACTAACCAAAAGAATGCTTGTGTGGTAATTCAACATCTGCACTAGGCATGGGAAAGGATAAAGTAGCTACATAAGACTTAATATGTCCAAAAGAGATATGTTAAAGCATTTATTAATATTAACAAGTAACTTGAGAAAGGAACAGGATTCTATTGTCTCCAAATCTGTCCAGATTGGGGTGGTGTGGCAGCTCCAACTTGCCTTCCTGGCTTTTCCCTTTTTGAATAGGAGAAGTTTCATTTCCAACATTGGTTTAATAAAGGTGGTCCTCCTTTGGGGAAGGGAGGTGCTCAGGATGGAGATAGGTGGATATCAAGGTACTCTTTTCAATCTCTGCTTTTAGACATGCAGTTAGAGATCTTTGATTGTAGTTAAAGAGAATGAAATGTTACTTGATTTATTTAGTTAACTAACAAAAAAAGATATGGGGATGAATGCAACAGGAAAGTCTTCTTTACAATACCAGGGGCTACAGGGTCCAGATGAATTATTAGGTGTCAGAATAGATCGAGCTCTGAGTGAGCCTGGAGTCAGAAAGACCTAAGCTGGCCTTAGACACCAGCTATGTCACCTTAGGCAAGTCACTTAACCTCTGTCTGCCTCAGTTTCCTCAATTACAAAATAGGACTAATAATAGCACCTACCTCCAAGGTTTTTTGTGAGCATCAAATATTGGTAAAATGCTTAGCACATAGTAGGAGCTTAATAAAAGTTTATTTCCTTCCAAGTTATTATTGCTAACAATGGGAGATGTTTGATTTTTTAGGGACAAAAAACAAAAACAAGGAACAATGAACATTTATGAAATACTATCCAATTGAGGCATGAATTTTCCCAGGTGTTTTGCCTCTTAAATTATCTAGAAAGTGCCAATGGATAGCCTTGGGCAATTTCAGCAAGGTAAGAATTAAAAGTCTTATGAGGTGCTTATAGCTCTCTCCCTTGGGATTCTAAACCTACATGGCAACTCATTCTATAGGGGAAGGGAATAAACTTCCAATGCACAGATACCCTTACAAGGACTTATTTATTATATGCTTGGCACATAGTAAATTGCAAATGATGATTGATTTATTTTTAGTAAATGTGTACATAATGTATATATTCATAGTTAGAAAATTCTAGGAAGAAAAACATATTTTTTTATACACAAGATATGAAGAGGTCATACAAACCACAAGCCAGATGCTGTGAAATGAATCCAGGCAGTTAAAGTTTAACTGGACCTTCAATAATCTCTCCAACTGAATGTGATCTGCCTAGCGTAGAACCAGTCTGGATCATTTCCGTGATCTTCTCCTTTCAGTGCGTTCTAAGATTTCATTGGCTTTTTTTTCTTTTTTAGCAGCTGTATCGTATTGTTGGTCCATATTAAACAAGTGATCAACTAAAACCTCTAGGTTAGTGTTTCCTAACCTGGAGTCTATGGAAACCCAAGGGCTCCATGGATAGATTTCAGAGGTTCTATGAACTTAGATGGGGGAAAAAAATACATCTTTAATTTTGCTAACCTTTGATTTCCTTTTAAGTCCTATTCACTTTATTTTATGCACTTAAAAATATAATTCTGATCAAGAATCCATAGATTTCACCCACCTGCTAAAAGGGATTGCCACTGACCATAGTTGTGAAAGGTACGTCCTTTATTTTTTTGTGGTATAATTTTTTTTACATTTACCGATTTGGTTGGGGGCTCATGATTTGGATGTGCACTAATAGAGTACTTTGAACCTATGGTACATGTCTATTCTCTGGGGAACCCATCCTACCAATTAGGGGTCTCCACTAGGCCCTATATACTTTCCTCCCTCCCTCCCTCTTTCCTTCTCTTCCTATTTACATACTTATCTGTAAACACACTTATAGACACACACACACACACACATACACACACACACACACATTTTTCCAGGTAGTTTAAGATAATGAAAGTGGAGTATATTATTCTACTTGGTTATTATTACCTTTCTTAAATGCATAAAAATCATCATGGCAGTTTCCAAAATATGCTCACTGCCATGATCAAAGGCAGATATAACAAATTCTTCTAGTCCAGCGAACCCCTATTTTTAAAGCCCACAGACTGTAGGAATTTTAATTACCTTTCTTTTTGTTGTTGTTAGTCATTTTTTCGCTACATCTGACTCTTCACAATCCCATTTGAGGTTTTCTTGGCAAAGACACTGCAGTGGTTTGCCATTTCCTTCTCCAGCTCATTTTACAGATGAGAAAACTGAGGCAAATATGGTCAAATGACTTGCCCACGGTCATGTAGCCAGTCAATATCTGAGGACAGATTTGAACTTGGAAAGATGAGTCTTTCCTGACTCCAGGCCTGGCACTGTGCCACCTAGTTGTCTAAATTCATTTGATCCAATCTGGCTGTTAAGTACTGTTTCTATTTCTATTATATGCACATCTTGGAATTTTATATCAGAGTCCAAATGTGATGGCTCTTTTATCCTTGATGATGAATACAGTTTGTTATAATAATATTTATGGATCTTTTCCATTTTTCTCCTATTTATTAGCCTCGTTCCATTTTTTGCCCTTAAATGCCCTTAGGATGACTTTGCTTAGTTACATTTCTTGCAAAACTTTCTTTAAACTGGCTTTAGCCTCCACTGCTTCTCTCTGCTTTATGAAATAATACTGTTCCTAATCATCTCTCAGCCTTCTTCCCAAGATTTTATAAACAAATTTATATTTTATACTAGTGCTGCCTTTGGATATTATCTCTCTCTACTTGACAAATGAGTTAAGTGTTTGTTGACTAAAATTCTTTCCGGGTGACTTTTGTCTTCTTGTTGTGGTGGTTGATTTATATTGGCTAAACTTCTGTATAAAATTATTGTAATCATTGTCAAAGTAATTTCTGCAATACATTTCTCATTTTTAGTATTTTCCCATTACAAATAATGCTAGCTCTTGATTTTTAGACAGCCGATTTTCTTTTTTACCATGTTAGGAAGAAATCCTCCATTTCTACTTTGTTTTTAGTGTTTCTTAAAAACATAAATGAATGCTGTATTTTATCAAGAGTTTTTTCCAAAACCTATTGATAGAATTTCATCAATTAGCATCATTTAATATGCTAATTATTTTCTTAATGTCGAGCCATCCTTTTATGACTGGTATAAATCCAACATGACCACAATACATTTTTAAAAAATTATGTTCTATTACAAACAGTTCAGGATTAAGTTATTTCGGTTGCATGTCATATCCTTTCCTCATTTTTATCCTTTATATAAATCACATGAAGCAGCATGACATATGGCAGAGGCTTCATCTCTCACAATATAGACTGTGTGGCAGTAGGGACATCATTTATAACATCTCAATGCCCCAGGCAAATCTCTAAAATTAGAAGTTGCAGAGGTCTCCTCACCAGGAGTTCCACATACCAAAGCAATAACATCTCTTCCAGTCTAATTCACACATGCACACACACACACACACACACACACACACACACTTCCCCATCCCCCTGCCAAAAAAAAAAAAAAAAAAAGAAACACTTAGGTTTCTAGCCTGCAGTAGTATTTTATGAAAGTAGATAGCCTTGGTAATAATAGCCACCTACTTTACTGGCTTACCAGAATTCATTCATGAGGAATCAACAAAGCTGCCAAAACAATTAATCTGGTATGTGACACCTAGCTTACTATTTTGTACTTGCAAATTCCTTGAAGCAGCTTTATTCTCTGTGGTTTGCCTTTTTGCTCTCAGTATCACTGACCTCTATGTTCAAAGATAAAACTCTTACTGCTGTTATTTCCCATGTCTATACAGGAAAATGAGACAATAAGTCTATTTCATTCAGGAGGTGGATCATCTGTCACAATTTTTGGGCTTCAGGATCCATGTTCAGAGTAACCTGCTGTTCTTGCCTAGGTACTTTTATAGTTACATCACCTTTTACAAAACTAGTCAGGGACAGCAGTACTGTTATACCAAAGAATCAGGAATGAAGTGGATGCCCAATAATTGAGGAATGGCCAAACAAAATAGGTATGTAATGTAATTTTATCGTGCCATAAAAAAATGATGAAAGTGACAGATTTAGAGAAACTAGAGAAGACTGGTATGAATAGGACCAAATACAGATGGAGAGTGAAGTGCGCAGAATTAGGAGACTGTTTATTTGTATGACCACAACATTTGAAAGAAAAAAAGTTAAGAAAGACTTAAGAACTCTGATCAATGTAATGAACAATAAGAAGACACGGTGACGCATGCTTCCTGATTCTTAGTGTAGAGGTGAGGGACTGTAGGTGCCGAATGAGGCGTGCATTTTCAGATATAATTATAGCACAAATTTGTTTCACCTGATTATATTTTTAATATGAGGGAGAGCTTTCATTGGGAAGGGGGAGAGTTGAAGGGAAAGGAGAGGGGGGCAACTGCAAAAAAAAAAAAAAATAAAAGTGAAGAGAAAAGAGCAATGAAAAGTTTTAAAAATATAGATAGGAGGCCAGAGAAGGAACTCAGAGCTCACACATCCATATCCTCACATCCATCCATCCATAGCAATATTGGTATTGCCATGCTAATGTAACACATATTAATAATGGCTAGAATTTATACAGTGCTTTAAGGTTTGTGAAGTATTTTACCTATATTAATTCATTTGATTTTCACACCACCCTGTTAGGGGAATGCCATTAGTACTTTCATTTTACAGATGAGGAAACAAAGACACAGAGAGGGCAAGTAACTTTCCCAGGGGCATAAAATTATTAAGTGTCTGAGGCAGGATCTGAATGCAGGTCTTCTTACATTCTATCCACTAGATCAGTGGTTCTCAACCTTCCTAATGCTGCGACCCTTTAATACTCGTATGTGGATGTATCTGCATGTGGGTGGACCACCTGGAGAGAGATAGAGGAAGTTCCTAAGACCATCGGAAATATGTTTTCCGATGCTCTTAGGCGACCCCTGTGACCTCTGTGAAAGGGTCGTTCAACCCCCAAAGGGGTCGCAACCCACAAGTTGAGAACCGCTGCTCTAAATGTTAAAAGGAACCTAGATATTAAAAGGAGCGTTTTTTATTTTATTAATTTTATTTTTTAAATTTTATTAATTTTTATTAATTTATTTTATTATTTTATTAATTTATTTTTAAAAGCTAGTAAGGTAACATAGCTATTGTAATAAGTTGTATAAAGAACTCTTGAAGGCACATGGTGTGGTGGAAACAGCTCTAAATTTGACCTTAGGAGATGTGGATTCAGTGCTTAAATCCTGGCTTTCCTGCTTGTTGTTTGATCTTCCCAGTCGTTCCATGTTCCCAGACCTTAGTTCTCCCTCGTCTGTAAAATGAGAGTCAGAGTACATGACCTCTATCATCCCTTCCTGCTCTAAGTCCTATGACCCAACTTTCTTCTCTCTGTGCTATTTATCAAGGAGCATTACAAAGGATACCCCACAGATAAAGAGAGGAAATACCCCTTAGCAGCCCAACCTGGTCTTTTAAATAAACAAACACTTAAGGACAAAAGAAAGGAACAAGATAAACCCTGTAGAATATACAGCCAACTAAAACCTTGGCTTTGGAAAGAATTATTTGCCTTAAGATTGAACTAGATTTCAGGAAGTAGAATGAAATAGAAAGGTACATCTTCAAGGGCTAAGAAATGCGTAGGGGTGAGACCTGTTTTTATCTCCCCCTCTCCCCTAAAGCTATATTCTGGCCCCGTATTTTCTATGTTCAATATTATTTATATTTCATGACTTACTAAATTTTTCTTTAGATAAAGATTGTTTTTAAAAAGACCAATTGAATTATTAAGCATGATTTGCATTACTTTATGGACACCTCTTCCCAATCTTCCATTCCCATTCTTTTCTGTGGGAATAACTTCCTGGTTTGTAGTATGTAAGTTAATGGCAACCGAATGATTTGCTTTACGGACAATTTTACAGAGATACAGATAAAGATATTAAGGTGGAGGGAGCAGGTACACCCTCTTAGATATTTAATTGGGAGTTTTCTAGAGTGGTACCGTGGGAAGACCGTTGTATTTGAAGTGAGAGGATGTAAGTGTGAATCCCAGCTCTGCTGCTTAGTACTCATATGACCTTGGCCAAGTCATTCAAACTTTTCTGTGCTTAGTTTTACCATCTGTAAAATACTGGGACTGGACTACAAAGGCTTTACATTCTCTTTCAGCTCTAAATCCTATGATACCTAATAAAGTTTTGGGATTTCCAAGCCAAGTATCCCTTTTCCCCAACTCCTAAAATATGCTTGATGTAAGTGTAAAGGGTAGTTAGCTCCATTGAAAAAAGTAGAAGCACATGGTTTCCATGCTTATATTTGGAGAAAACCAGTATGGAAAAACGAACATGCTCAGTGTCTTGCAACCTCCCTTTTGATTAACGATTCACTGACAACAGCTTAGGCAGGTTTAGCTATGCAGATGACTAACTGAGTTCCAGGTCAGGGTCACATTTATTACTTTTGGCCAAAGGTTATTAACAAGAATTATTATTAACAAGAATTACAGAGCAAAGATTAGGTACAATGTGACACTTTAAATGCATTAAAATGTTCAAAACAGAATGAAGTTAGAGCTCCCAAGAGCAAAATTAAATAATACTTCAAAGTCAGTGTAATGAAAGAGCCACAGACCAACAAATCCATCATTAGATCATTTTGACTGGAGAGTTTCAGAATCGTTTTAGCTCTAAGTTTTGGAAGAGCTTGTGGAAACTGAAAAGGTCTAAAAGTTCTGTAGGTGTCTATGTTATGCAGCAAGTAACAACTTTTTGGGTATTGCTGGGGGTCAGAGATCTGACCAAAAGCCCTCTTTTCCTTGATATTCTTTTTCTCTAGGTTTTTTTGGGATACCGCTCTTTTGTGATTCTCTTCCTATCAGACTGTTTCTACTCAATCTCCTTTGTTAGAACCTTCTCCAGCTCATGCCTCCTAATCATAGGTGTCCCACAGGGCTCTGTCCTGGGCCCTCTCTCCCTCTATCCTTCTTTACTTGGTGATCTTATCAGCTACCATGGATTTAAGTACCGTCTCTATGCTAACGATTCTCAAATCTACCTATCCTGCCCTAAACTCTCGGCTGACCTCCAATCTCATACCTCCAAGCGCCTTGCAGAGATCTTAGATTGGAGTGCCAGTAGACATCGTAAACTCAACACGTCTAAAACTCTACTGATTATCTATTCTCCAAACTCTCTCCTTGTTCCAAACGTCCTTATTATCATCATATCTCCATCATATCTAATCTTTTGCCAAGTTCTATCCATTTTATGTTTGTAACATCTTTCAAATATACCTCCTTTCCTCTGATATTGCCACACACTAGTGCAGGTTGCCATCATCTAGCATTTGAATAGCCTGCTGGTGGATTTGCCTGCTTCAAGTCTCTCTCCACTCCAATCCATTCTCTATTCAGCCACCAAAATGATTTCCCTAAAGGACAAGTACGGCCATGTCACCTTTCTTCTCAATATACTCCAGTGTCTCCCTGTCATTTTCAGGATCAAATTTAAAAAAAAATCCTCTATTTGACATTCAAAACATTTCATGCCCCCCACCCCAACCCAACACTTACCTTTCCAGTCTTCTTACACCTCACTCCCCACCACCTACTCTTTGAGTTGGTGACAATGGCCTCCTTACTGTCCCACCAGCAAGACACATTTCTTGGCTCTGGGCATTTTTTCTGACTGTCCGCCAGGCCTGGAGTGGTCTTTCTCTCCATTTCAGCCTCCTGGCTTCCTTCAAGTCCCAGCCAAAATATCATATTCTACAGGAAGCCTTTCCCAACCCACCTTAATTGTAGTGCCTTCTCTCAATGATTTCTTATTTACCTTATACATGGCTGGTCTGTACAGATGTTTACTTGTTGTCTCCCCCTTCAGACTGTGAACTTCTTGAGGCAGGGGCTGTCTTTTGCTGCTTTTTGTACCCCTAGCTCTTGCACAGTGCCTAGTGGGTGTATTGTAGGCCCTTAATAAATGCTTATTGACCCGATGACTAAAGTTCTTAGTCCCTCCTTCAAGGGAAAAGCAGACATTGCTGTGTTCTTTTTAGCTTAAAGCCCATAAGCATTTTCTTGCTATAGCTTGTTTAGAAAAAAACTAAAATGTCTGTAAGGTAACAGCAATAAGCCTCCATTTGGGTTCTTGTGTCTTATTCCTCAGAAGCCTCTCATCTCCTGAGCAAGAAATTTTCCAGCTGAAGGTACCAAGTTTTTCAGAACAACAAACAAACAAATGAATAAGCAAGCAAACAAATCTCAGCTATGGAGAGGCTAGATGGTGCAGTGAATAGAGCACCTGCCCTGGAGTCAGGAGGACCTGAGTTCAAATTTGGCCTCAGACACTTGACACTTAATAGTTTTGTGACCTTGGGCAAGTCACTTAACCCCAATTGCCCTGCCTTCCTCCCTGCAAAAACAAAAACAAACAAACAAACCCCAAATCTCAGCTAGATAGTGCCCTCATGCTTAGTTTTTCACTGGACTTAATTTCCTGTGTTTTAGGTGTCGTTCTGTTGTCAGAGGCATCATTCTAGTTTCTGATGAATAATTCAAATGCCTCTCAATTTTAATTGCTGAAAACTACACTGTAACTTAGGTTATTGCTGTTGTTTATCCTTAGTCTTTGAAGAGGACCAATGGCCTTTTGGGGTGATATCTGGACTTTAGGGTGAATTGATTCCAGTGAGGCAGAGTTGCATGCAATCATCAGCCTTACTCTCTTCTAGAGTTGTCAAAGTCCAGTAGCAGGACAAAAGTCAGGATGATGGCTTGGGATGCAATGGATGACCTTGGTGTCTTCAATGTCTGACCAAGCTCTAAGCGGGCCACAGTGCCAGATTCAGCTACCTTCATGACCATTGGAACAGATTGTTCACTGGAGAGTTTGAGGCCTGTTGGTTACCCTCAACCTAGTTTAGTCCTTTTTGCCAAGATAATATATATATATATATATAATTTTTTTTTTTTTTTTACCAAAGTGTGGCTGCTGTGCATGGTATAGCTTCTTGGAGCCACAAGTGAGAGATGAATGCCAGTTATGAGTTATTTTCATATATGTTTTATCTCTTTACTAGACTATAAACCTCTTGAAAACAGGGATGGTGCCATTTTTCACTTTATTTATTTATTTATTTTTAAATTTTATTATAGTTTGCATCATTCATTTCCACAAGATTTTGAGTTACATATTTTCTCCCCCTCTTTCCCCCACCCACCACCCCAAAACA
>CM053589.1:116108436-116130408 GCA_028646515.1 Pseudochirops corinnae
ACGCGAGAGCACTGGCCTGAAAACAATCGCTCAGTCCCCCTGCTGTCTGCAGGCCACGGGCGGGAAGCTACAACGTGGAGGTGGGTGCAAAACCTCTGCCTTTTGCTTTTCTGCTCTGGAGACCTTTCAGCCGGACTGCTTATCTCACCCTTTCACAATCCCCACTGGCAGCTGATGCTAATCTGCTCACCTGAGAGGCTTATCTGCACCTCCTGCCCAGCTGCCCCCGGGGCACAGCCGTGGCTTCAGGCCAGGCTGGTTTCGGTTCTCAGTGCTGATATGGTTCCTCGTAGCCGAGCTGACTTTAGTAGGAAGTATCTTTGTGTACGTTTTGGAGTTCTAGGATTGGTTTAGAGTCCTATTTTATGAGTATTTTGGGGTGGCTATGTGAGAGCTGCGATATGTTGCTGCTGCTATGCTGCCATCTTGGCTCCGCCCCCCATTTTTCACTTTAAGACAATTCAACAGGCACCTTATAACTCCAAGGCACTATGGAGGAAAGACAAATAGCTAGGGTATAAGGAAAAGTGAAAGAATTGTGGGAGAGAGGTCTAGGTAATACGCTGAAAAATTTGAGGACCAAGAGATTGTTCATTTGTACTTTACTGTACTCCTCCTTTCCTGAAATCTACAGTCCAACCGAACTGGCCCTGTTGATCCAACTCCATCTCCTCTTTGCACACTTTTGCCTTAGTACTGGCTGTTCTCCATGCCTCAAATGCATTCTTTTTTCATCTCTATCTGTTAGAATCCTTCAGGTCAAGCACCACCTTCTACATAAATTGATAGCATCCTTCTCTAAACTACTATATATTTATTTTGTGTTTATTCTGAATATCTTTATATTTACATAATGTTTTCCCTGGGAAAATATAAACTTTTTAAGATTAAGAATTTTTAAAATTTTTGTTCTTATAATCTCAGTGCCTAGCATGATGACTGGCACATAGTAGGCATTGATTTACTTAGGGAAAAGAGAATGGAAGGACTTGAAGAAAGCAGTTGGGGTGTAAAGCATTTGATTTGGTCCCTTAAATGTTTGTTGAATGAATAAATTAAAATAACAACTAAAGAACTACCTGAGTTAAATATTTCATAAGATAGAGATTGCATCTATTTATAGGATATGATATATTCATGCATCCATTTAAATATATAAATGTCCCCATAGGTCATATGCCATCTTCTAGTTGATTTCCTTTCTGATATTCTAAATATCAGGCTAATCTTTAACTTTTAAAGAAGAGCTAAACAGTATATGGTCTTCCAGTCATCATCTTTCCATAGTGTCAACTAGGAAATGTTTAAAGAATCATCCATTCATGAAATCTATAGAAGTTTTAGTTCATATATGACAAGGATCCAGTGATGGCAATACCTTGCCAAACTAACACCTGAAAAATGATTAGTTACTTTTAGTTAATGCCATAATATATTATGACCAAGATGAATTAGTGGTCCAGAAAAACATTCTAAGTGCAATTCTTAACCTTGCAAAGGTTATTTTTTGTTACTCAGATACTATAGAAAAGATTTCAAGAGGTCTGTTTATTTCATCCCTTTACCCACAATGAGAGTTATTTTCATGTTCCCTAGGAGAAATGGAAAATCATCTTGGGCTTTGCTCATTGTTTTGTTTTTGCTTTTTTCCAAACTGAGAGGGGAAAAAAATCCATATATTTATGGAAAAGGGCTTCTGCATTTTCTGATGTAACCAGAACCCTTGTGCTACTTATCATTGACCTTAGGAGCCAGAACCACAGAATGACAATAAATGAAGACAAGTTTTAATTTCCCCTTTGAAGGATTTACCCTTCATATGACTCTACAGTATAGCAGCAGCCTCAGTTATACTGTATCTGGGGAATTATTGGAAATACTCTCCATGACCCTGTTTGGTATTTTCTTGGCAAAGATACTGGAGTGGTTTTTCATTTTCTTCTCCAGCTCATTTTACAGATGAGGAAACTGAGGCAAATAGGATTAAGTGTCTTGCCCAGGGAAACACAGCTAGTGTCTGAGGCTGAAGGTCCTCTTGATGCTGGAGCCAACACTATCCACAGCACCATTTAGCTGCACAGGTATAGCCTTGAAGGGAGGTTAAATAAAATAACTGAAGTTTGGGCTATGAGGTATGCTAAACCTGCACGTAGGAATACAATACATAGCATATACTTCACAAGTAATAGTCACTCAATATATGTTTACTGAATGATTGAGATACCTACTGAAAATGAGCGACAGTACTAGGGACTAGGGACACAAAGAAGATACAAAGAAAAACAGGATATATTTACTCTCTCAATAGGTCTCTTCTAGTGTTGGTATTTGGAGTTCTTCAATCCTTAAACCCTAAGTCAGGGGCGGGGAACCTGTGGCCTCGAGGCCACATGTGACTCTCTAGGTCCTCAAGTACGATCCTTTGACTGAAGGACTTGAGAACCTAGAGGGCCTTGGAAGATCATTTATGTTCTGTTGTTTGTTTTCTTATCTATAAAATGGGAATAATTATACTTTCAGTACTTCCTTTACAAAGCTGTTGTGAGGATCACACGAGCTGATATATGCTATGTGCTTTGGAAAGACTAAAGTACTACATAAATGTGTTATTATTATTATGCTGGCATGAATGGCCTCTTTCCTCCATTCTCTGACTATTCCATCAGGCAGCTAGGGGGTACAATGGGTAGTATACACTGAGACTTGTAGTCAAGAGGACTTGTGTCCAAATCTAGCATCAGATCCATCCATACTATCTGTATGACCATGAGCAAGTGACTTAAACTTTGGGTTGCCCTAATTTTCTCATCCATAAAATGGAAATGATAAGAGTACCTATTGCTCTATATAGATGTGAAGATAAAAGGAGATAATATTTATAAAGTGCTTACAAATCTAAATGTACTATATTATAATTATTATATATACATATAATATAACATAATCTGGAATATATTATATATTATGATTATATATTATAATGCCAGTTACTATTCTTCCTCCTCCTATTCGTTTCCTTCCTTCAAGGTCCAATAAAGATGCCACCTTCACATTATTTCTTTCCTCAGCATCTAAGGAGAAAATTTTACTTTTTTAAAATTTCTCGTAACATTTTCTTTTCTTTTCTTTTCTTTTTCTCTTTTTGGCACCATTTATCTCTCTCTTGCATCATCATTACTGGTAAGCTTGTCCTTCCCTCCATTACAGTATAAACTACTTGAGAGCAGAACCTGTTTATCATTGTATCCCCAGAGCCTAGAGGAATGTCTTGCACACTGAATATAAGATAAATATTTGTTGAATGAACAGAGGAATTGATGGTCATCATAGAAAATTGTTTTTTTCATTTTAAAACTTGACTACGAACTTACAAGGTAATGCCAAAGATACTACTATGTTATTTGTCAATCTTTCGAAATATCGGTCCATCGATGATGAGTTGAACATTTTCTAGGCCAGATAATTCAAAGTCCTACTCTGTGTACTTTAACAAGGTAGTTCTGATGTCCTCCATTGTATTTGACCTGGACTTTGTTGCCATTCGATGTTGTCTTTATTTACACAGTTGTAGTCAGTGTGTATATTGTTCTTTTGAATCGACTTTCTTCACTCTGCTTCATTTCAAAGAAGCCTCTTATAATTTATTGAATTCTTCATATTTGACATTCCTTATGATACAATAATATTCCATAATGTTGACACACTACAGTTGACTCAGCCACCCTGCAATGTCTTGACAAAATTTATTTTTGAATTATTGATGGTATGAAAACTCATATATATATATATAGGCATTTTTCTTCATGTTATTAACTTCTCTGGAATATAAACCTAATAATGGCATCACCGAGTCAAAGGTTAGGAAAATTGATATTTTTTTTATTGTATAATTCTATATTACTTTCTACAATGGTGAAATCAGTTCATGGATCCAACAGTACCTTTGTTCTTCCCTGTTCTTCCCAATTCCACCAGAATTGATTTTTTCATCTTTTGCCATGCTTTCAATGTTTAAATTCACAGTGTTCTGACTATGAGTGCTTTTGAATACTTTTCATACGGTTTTTGCTAGTGGTTCCTTGACCACTGATCTATTGGGGTTCAAATTTGTGCTTATAAATCTGTGCCAATTCCAAAAATAATGTGAATAGTGTGGTTTTGATCATGGTATTTATTATCTTTATTGATTTTCTTGTTGTTGTTGATTGTCTTGGATCCTGTCGACTTAATTTATTTTTCTTATCTTATTACTATTTAGTTGTCATTCAGTTATTTTTCAGTTATGTTCAACAGTGCATGACCCCATTTGGGATTTTCTTGGCAAAGATACTGGAGTGGTTTTGCTGTTTCCTTCTCCATTTCATTTTACAGATGAGGAAACTGAGGCAAACAGGGTTAAATGGCTTGCCCAGGGTCACACAGCTATTACGTATCAGAGACCAGATCTGAACTCAGAAGACAAGTCTTCCTGACTCCTGATCTGGCACTCTACCCATTATGCCCCCTAGCTGCTCAAATATACAGCCAGCATTTTATAATTTTGTTGAATAACTGCGAGAGTATTTTTGGATCTAGATAATCTCTAAGGTGACTAAGTTCATTAGAGTTTTTTTCTTAATGTACATATTCAGTGGCATAAAATTGCCTAAGGACTGCTTTACTTGAGCCCCATCTATCCTGATGTCATGCCTTTATCATCAATACGTTTAACATATTTTAAGATCATTCCTATGACCTGGCTTTTGTTGTGCTTATTATTTAGAATATCATGCTTTAGTCTCCAGTTAAATAAGCATCTTTTGGTCATATTTGTTTTACTTAAACACTAGATGGAATGCTGGTGTTTGCACAGATTCAATTGCCAAACAGTTTCTTCCAGAACAAGATGGGCTTGAATAACCAGCTTTGAGGCGGTGGTCAGGGTTAATACATCAATTGCCAGGTCAGTTGACATGAAAATAACGTAACCTTTACTTCCTGACTCATCATAAATAGTGGGTTTTAATTGGAAATGAGCAATAGCCTTGAAAGAAAGGGAAATCTTTTCCTGGCACACAGTTTTATTTCCTAGCCCCCCCCCCCCCCACTTCTTTTTGGCTGTTGCGGTTGTTTATTTGTCTCTGAACTTATGCAAGAAGAGAAAACAAGTATGCATGATATAATTTACTTTCCTAGCCTGTAAGATTCTTGGAGAGAGACTTTAATTAACAGCTATTTTCTCTTTTAGATTGAAGCTGGACAAGGTCTCTTGTATAATTTGTAGGTACTGCCAAAAGAGAAATATCACATTCAACATTATTAATTGCAACTTGAATAAAGATATACACAGAATGCTAATAAAATTCGCATATTACATTAAATTAATGAGGGATTTGAGGAAAGAATGAAAATCTTGAAAGATTTTCATAGAAAAAGAATAGATCAAATCTAATAAGATTTAATGGGAATAAATGTAAAGTCTTATATTCAGGTCCAAACAATCAAATGCACCAATATATGATTATTTATATGACAAAACAAGTTCAATTTGAATCATGTTGATTCAATAAGCATTTATTATTTATTGAGGTAACTAGGTACCACAGTGGATAAAGCCCCAGACTTGTCAGGAAGACCTGAGTTCAAATCTGGCCTCAGACTTTAGACTATCTGTATGGTCTGGAGCAGGTCACTTAGCCTCTGTCTCAATTTGCTTATCTGTAAAATGGGAATAATAATTGCACCTACTTCCCAGGGTTGTTATGAGGATCAAAGGAGTTAATATTTGTAAAGCTCTTTGTAAACCTTATAGCACTATATAAATGCTATTATTATTACTAAACATTTACTATGTGTAAGACTTTGAGAATGCAAAGACCAAAAAAAGTCCCTGCCCTCAAGGAGCTTACACTCTATTAAAGGAAAACTATATGTATCTAGTATCTATCTATCTATCTATCTTTCTCTCTATCTTCCTATCTGTCTGTCTACCTATGTACAAAGTAAATACAAGAAGTGAATGTTGAGAGACGGCATGGGACATTAGAAAGAACACAGGAGGATCTGAGATCAAGTGCCACCTCTGATACATACTGGCTGTGTGACCCAGGGGCAGTCCCTTAATCTCTCAGCTATCCAGAGAACTCCCTAATAGTAGAAACTATAGAGCAGTTGTTGATCCACCCTGGTAGATAGTGTTCCCTCACTTAAAGTTTCATGTATCAGTAAAATCACTGCTCCAGAAAAAAAAAATAGAAAGATATAGGGAGAGCACCAAGAACCTGGGAATCCTGAAAGGCCTTGTGTAGGAGATGACTCTTGAGGTGAGCCTTGAAAGGAGCTAGGGATGCCAAGAAGCAGAGATGAGACAGGAGAGTATTCTAGACCATGGGGACAGTCTATGTGAAGGCACAAAGATGAGAGATGAAATGGATATATGAGGGAATAACAAATAGGACATTTTGACTAGAATGTGGACTGCACCAGAGGATGCAATATGAAATCAGTTTGCAAAGATATGCTGAAGACAGATTGTAAGGGGCTTTCAATACCAGATAGAGGAATTCGTATTTTATCCTAGACCAATGGGGAACCATTGAGCAGGGGAATGCCATGCTCAGACCTGTACTTTAGGAATATCAGTTTGTTACCTGTGTGAAGATTGGTTTGGAGAGGGGAGAGATGGGAGGCTGGGAGACCACAATCAGGAAATCATAATAGTCTAAGCAGACAGCTAGCTAGAGTAGCACAGTGGACCAAACATTGGGTAGGAATCAGAAAAACTCCTCTTCCTGAGTTCAGATTCAGCCTTGGACACTTACTAGCTGTGCAACCCTGGGCAAGTCACTTAATCTTGTTTGCCTCAGTCTCCTCATCTGCAAAATGAGCTGGAAAAGGAAATGTCAAACTACTCTAATATCTTTGCCCAGAAAACCCAAAATGAGGTCATGGACATGACTGAAATGACTAACAACAACAACAACAAAAAGAGAGTCTAAACAGAGGTGGTAAGAACTGAATCTAAAGTGCTGGCCCTGTGAGTGGAAAGAAGGCCATGAATAAGAGATGTGGAGTAGTTGAACATGACTCCTACTTTGTAAACCACAGTAGCTAGAAGGAAACAGGAAAGTTTTAATGAGAGACATTTTTGGGGGAGGAGATAATAAGTTCCATTTTGGAAATGTGGCATTTGAATTGCCTACGGGATGTCCAGATAGAGCTACCTAGCAGCCAGTCATTGGGGTGTGGGTAGGCGGGAGAGATAGACTTTAGAAGAGAAGCGAGGACAGGATATGTAGAGTCAACAGTATGATACAAGAGCTAAAAAACCTATTGCATCTTAGGCTGCATTAATGGAAACATAGCACCCAGAGGCTCCTGACTGTGCATTTTCACTGGCTGTCCTCATGGAGGAATTCTCTCCTTCCTCATCTCTGCCTCCTTGCCTTCCCTGGCTTCCTTAAAATTTCAACTAAAATCCCACCTTCTGTAAGGAGGCTTTTCTGAATCCCCTTAGCACGAGTGCCTTGCCATTGAAATTACCTCCAATCTATGCTATGTATGTCACTGTTTGCATGTTGTCTCCTCCATTAAAATGCAGGCTCTCTGAGTTCAGGGAATGGTTTTGTTCTGGTTTTGGGTGGGTTTTTATTTTTTGCATTTTTTGAAAATCCCTAGCTCTCAGCATTGGATCTGGCACATTGGTGATTAATAAGTACTTGCTGAATTGACTTGACTTGTGACTACCATACTTTATCTTGTTCAAATTATATCTGGAGCATGATGTTCAGTTTTGGGTATATTTTAGGAAAGGCTTTGAAAAGTTAGGTCATTCCCAAAAAAAGGGACCAGGATGGTGATGACAGCTTGAAGCCACAGGGCTGATATGTACATGTAAATGTAAAGTCTTACAATTGCTTTCAAAGAATCAACTTCACAAGTACAGTATATGGACAGTGTAAGTGGATGACAATTTTGGGAATATTAATGGGTCACAAGTTCAACATGAGTGGACTTTGTGACAGGGCTGGTAATAAAAAAAACCCTAAAACAAACAAACAACCCCCCCCCCCCAATAACCCTGAATTCAGTATTACTGAGGTTTCATAAAGAGATCAAGGCTGTATGATGTCTGGAATCGGAGAACAAGAACATAGTCCTCCCTTATTTCCTAGTTAGATCACATCTGGAATACTAGGTATAGCTCTGAACCTACATTTGACAACAGTTTGGAATGAATTGAAAGGAGAGCAATGAAGATGGTGAGGGACCTTCAGCAAACGCCATTTAGCCTGGAGGAGAGATTTAGGGAACGTGTGATAACTGTCTTCACATATTTGAAAGACAGGAATATCACATGGAATAGGCATTCAATTTATTCTGTAGAACTAGAATCAATGAGTGGCAAAGAATCAAATTTAGCCTTTATTGAAAGAAAAATATCTGAACAATTAAGACCATCTGTAAGTGGAATAAGAGGGGGAAAAGAAATGAGCATTAATTCAGTGCCTAGTATGTGCTCTAAGAGGCAGTAGAAGTAATGGTGTTAATAACAATAATGCTTACACTTATATATCACTTTAAGGTTTGCAAAGCCCTCAGCACATATTACCTCACTTAACCCTTATGGCCACAAAGTACTTTTAATAGCCCCATTTTACAGATGAGGTAGAGAGAAGTTAGGTCACTTGCCCAGAGGTACATAGCTAATAAGTATCTGAGCAAGCATTTGGACTCAAGTTCTTCTGATTCCAAGTTTAGTGATCCATCTGCTATGCCAGAAAGCTTTCAGAGAAGACTGGATGACCATTTATTAGGTATGCTGTTGGAGGATGCCTGGTTGTGTTAGTTTTCATCCAATGTCTTTTCTACCTTTGAGATTCTGTGATTTAGTTGAAAAAAAAAATTTGATGTTTTTCCTAGAGAAAAAGATGACAGTGAAAATATCATTGTTCATTAAAGTTATCATTGTGTAACCACTCAGAATTGTTATGGAATTTGGTGTAAGGTATGAATTTGGTGTAAGGTTTAAGCCTAATTTCTGCCAAACTGCTTTTCAGTTTTCCCAGCAGGTTTTATAAAATAAGTAGTTCCTTTTTATGTACCTTATGTTTTCTACTTTATTAGACTGTAGGCCATTGAGTTCCATTGTTTTTGATTTTCCCTGGTCTAGTCAGTTCCACTGATCTATCTCTATTTTTTAACTAATACTAGATGATTTTGAGGACTGTTACTTTATTATATAGTTTGAGATCTGGAAATGCTATTCCCCTTTCATCAGTACTTCTTTTCATCATTTCCATTGATATTGTGGATCTTTTGTTTTTCCAAATTAATTTTATTCTTATTTAATCAAGTTTAGTAAAGTATCCCTTTGGTAATTAGATTGGCATGGCATTAGAAGCATAAATTAACTTTGGAAGCATTGTCACTTTGTATTCACCCATGAGCACTGAATTCTTCTAAGTTGTTCTTTATTTCTTTAAGGAACACTCTAGAATTCAATCTATATAACTCTTTTCTGGGTCTTTACACTCTTTTTCCTGTGCATTTCTTTATTGATGACATGTTGTAACATATTCATGTTAACCATGCACCCATTCATAATAATGTTAATTCTGTAGAGCTTGTGGTATTACAAGACTTACAGTCATATAATATCACTGAAAGAATGTTGATATTAAAAAAGGTTGCTCTTTTTAGAGCAAAGCTTATGTAATTTCCTAAAGGCAATCTAACCTGTTCCCTTCCTGTTATTAAATTTTCCATCCATGTGCAATGTCTAATATATGTGTACTGATGTGTACTAATTCTATGTGTTGCCTATACAAATGCAAATTAGTCTTTCTAGACCATAAGCATTTGTAAGATACTTTTTTTCCATCATTGTGGATAATTAGGTTGTTATTTGGAGTAATTACAGATCTCATTTAGGAGTTCCTATGATGTTCCGAGGCTTGATGTAATCAGTACAATGTCATTGTGAAAAAAGGAGCATCAAGAAGAAATTACCATCTACAGAAAAAGTCCTCCTCCTATTTGGACTCTACGTAGGACATTCACCATGATGGTGCTGTGCACACTCTGTTTTATGCCCTGTTTGATAATAATAACCACAGGGTCATTGAAAAAAGTTATCTCTACTATTCCCCGTTTTGAATCTTGTATGATTTTTAACACACGTATAACACTACTTTCTTTGAGGAGGGGCTTTAAGGTAATATTTTGACAAACTATAAGCAGAGTGGGACCTTGTATTCTCCATATCTTGAAGTTAATTTTGTGACTATAAAGATGTGGCGTGTTCTTAAATATAATTTATGAAAGCTAAGACTATTTCCCCCCTCTCCCAACCCCTAAATGCTCAGGGCTTACCTGGATAGGACTGGATCCTAGAGGGCCTCAGTCTAGAAAGGTCAATTTCTCCTTCTTGTTGGTTCTGCCTCTACTCCAGAATATAACTCCAGGGAAATTTCTAAAACAAGGCTTAAGTATAGCTTGTGTCTAAGGTTTTTTATATATAGGTGACAGGCTCCTCTTCTGCAGAGGTGCTCAATGTACAATATGGGTATTGGGTTTAGAATATCTTTTTATTTCTTTCACTACAGAAAAAGGCATGAGTCAGAGGACTTACAGGTGTATGAATAAACACAGGAAACATAAAATGTTAAAAATAGCCCATTATACTCATTAAGCTCCCCAGGAAGGTAAAGACACTTAACAATGAACAACTATTTCCCCTTTACCTTGGACCTAAACTGTCTGAGTAATGAACAGAAATATCTTGGAAGACTGGCAAAATTTGAGTCCCTGGTCCTGGATGACATGGCATCTCTAGGGAGACACTATTGAGAGTTTTCTTATTTTTCCTTGAAAAAGTATTCTATTGAGGAAATCTCACTCTAGGAGAGCATGTGGCTCTCAAATTCAAGGATTCTTGGACACAAGATTTAGCTGTAAGGAGATTGTTGTTGATGTTGTTTTGTCCTTCATTTGTGATATCAGGGAGGTGATGCCATGATGCCATGACATGCAAGTGAGTTGGATTTAAGTGAAGGAGGACTGTGCAAAGTCACTTTTTCCTCTGGATTGGATTGGAGATCACCCTGGATGCAGTGGGAGACTTACAAGAAGATAATCTCAAGCTGGAAATAGACATTCGTAGGATCACTAGGGTCAGACCTTGGCTCCAAAGGAAACAGAAAGATAGAAGACATAGCTAGGAACTCAAAGTTCAAGAACTCCCCTTTCAGTTTCATGTGGACCAGTGTAGTTTACTCATCATTGTCATTTTCTGTTCATGAGTGGGGTAGGTGGAGGAAGAGAAATCAAATCTGTCTCCCACATTACTATCCTCAGATATGCAAATCCAAGAGAGAAAAAAGCTTTGGAAAGAAAAGAGGGTCATGAAGGGCATGGGGTGGGGTTGCTGCTGCCCTGAAGGCTCTGACTTCTGCTAAATTAAAAAAAAAATGAAACGTTATACCCCTTTACTAAAATAGCTTAATTCATGCTGCTTTTTCAAGGAAAGGATTAGAAGAATTTTTTGATGATTCAGAGACTAGGGTGAGAAGAAATAGTCAAATTAGATACTGCATGGAATTGTAAACAGTTAAAGTACAAGACTAATGAAGATTGACATAAACTTTAGTTTGTCCAATTGAAAGAAAAAAAATATACTTCTTACTTTAGAACAGAAGGTCAAACAATGAAGATTGCCAATGCCAAGTCCAAAATGATTAGAAAAGGGGTCAGGATCTATGGATGTATTAGATAAAGTTATTCAGGAAAGATGATGCTCTGAGACTTCCTTAGACATATCAAGAAAAGCCAAGACTAGATGCCTCGAGAAAAGACATTTTTGGATATTTCATCTGATAAAATTACAAGCCAGCAGTCATTACCTTAGTGCCCAAGTGAAAAATACTATAAGAAATAAGAAAATGCAAATGAGATGCCTTTGGTGGAGCAAGTTCTCAGACTGAAGATTAAAAATACATGTGGGGAAGCCAAAAAGAAAAAAATAAAGAGAAAATTCTTTCTTCTTGCTGTCCCCCCTCCAAAAAAGTGTCCAACTGAGCCTGTTGAAGCCCCAGGTTGAACTCTAACTAAAAATTCAATGACTTCTTCACTTAATACTGTTTCTTTCCAACTTCTATTCCACCTTAGCCAAATTAGACTCTCTCCCACCCTGAATATGTGATTAAAAGCCAGTAAGTATGAAAAAACAAACCCATGACAAATGGTTTATTTTTAAAAAATTAAAATCTCAATCCTTACTTCAAATATGTTTGGATATCACATCTTATTTTGGCCAAATGGATTGCTTTTCAATTTTGTTAATTCAATAAAAATTTTGTTCTAATTTCTAAGAATTTTAAAATTTCAACCTGTAGTTATGTAAGAAATAAGTGCAAATAAAAGACAGATAGAACATCTGCTCCCTAGCTGGGAAGAGAGGATTGTCAGAGGAAGTGAAGAAGCTTTGATAAACCAAAGTAGAAAATCAGAGCATTTTTAACTTTTTCATAACAGCAAAAAAAGAAGTAATTTCTTATAGTAGATACAGTTTAGTTTTTGCAGTTTAGTTTTGCAAACATGAGGTGAAAGCAAGTTTTACAGGCAGTGAAAATCAATTCTGTCAAGTAAGTGGAAATCACTATATTGATTAGAAGGTTGGAAGTCAGTTTACTGAAAGGAAAACATTTAGAGAAAACATTTAAATGCTTATGAGTTATTGCTTTGCGAGGGAGGCAAAACTTCATTTTATATTATGTGACCTTCCAATTTGTTAAATCTTAATCAAAGTATTCGCAAATGTTTAGGTATTCTATAAAAATCATTTCCCCCCACCTCCTGTGTATAGTAAAGCTAAGAAACACAAGAGCATTTAGGGAAGGCCACGTTTTTTTTTTTAATTCAAAAATTTTTTTTGGAGGGGGGAAGACAGGGCAAACCTGCCCAAGGTCACACAGCTAGTAATTATTAAGTGTCTGAGGTCACATTTGAACTCAGGTCCTCCTGACTCCAGGGCCAGTGCTCTATTCACTACGCCACCTAGCCACCCTATTTTTTTTTTCTAAAACTGGTTTCAAGGGGATTCCCTTTCTGCACATTATTTTCTTTATACTCTTGTTTTGAAATCCACATTTGTTGAAATGTACCCTGTCATATGGAAAGGAACATGTGAATGTACTTTAAAAAAAGAAAGAGAGTAAAGGTAATAAGTAGCTCTCAGCAAATAGGAAGGATGGTTCCTCTAATAAGGAATAAGTCTTCCTAGGTCTTAGTCATCCAGTCATCATGAGGCAGCCCCAGTCTTTGTGGACCACTCAGAGGAATTCCTGGGGGACTCTTAGCAAAGGGCTAGGGTCTATGTTTGGTGGTGTCTCCTGTAATTTCATCAAATTAATGGAAAGACAGGAACAGTCCCTGTTCTCAGGGAACTCACAGTCAAATGGAGGAGCTTATACTCTTTAGACATAGATGTCTAAAAGTAAAAATGATTAAGATGTAAAAAATTGGAGTATTTCCCCTTAAGTATTTGTTTCTGATTTTAAGATGGTGGTACATGTCTATTCAGGTATTACTTGAAACACACGGTTAATTTATCTTTTTCCTCTGAATTAATCCATCCCTCCATCTCTTGCCAAGTTAAAATAGTTGGGTGAAAGCTCAGATCCTGCCTGTTTGTTTGGACTTTAAATAGTTTTCCTTGGATTGCAACATTCTCTGTAGCTCTCTGCATAAAAGAGTCAGACTGTATGAATTATCTCAGTGCTAAAGTGTAGAACAGGAGTGTTCTTCCCCTGCACAATTTCAGACATTGTCTCATGGAAGAAACATTTATTTAAGCACAGATATTGGGTACTACTACTAGCTAGCATTCATATAGCACTTTACGGTTTTTTTGTTTTATTTTGTTTTTGAAAGTGAGTCTCCCTATCTCTTCCATGATGTAAGTTCAGTGGCCACTCACAGGTCTGTTCCCATAGTGATCAGCATGGGAGCTTTGACCTACTATTTCTGACCTGGGCTGTTGACACACGGGTTGGTGTGATTATACAAGGCTAATGGATTACTGGAGCCTGTGAATTCTAAGTTGCAGTGAGCTAAGCTGAGGGTAATAGGGTGTCCTTACTAAATCTGGCACCAATATGGTAGCCACTAGGCTCCTGAAGGAGGTGCTTTAAGATGTGCAAAATGTTTTACATATATGATCTCATTTTATCTTCACAATAACCCTGGAAGTTACATGTTATTACTATCCCTATTCTATATATGTGGAAACTGAGGCAAATAGTGAATGACTTGCCCAGGGTTACATAGCTAGGAAGTGTCTAAGAATGGATTTGAATTCTTGTCTCCCTGATTCCAGATCCAGTGCTCTATTCATTGCGATTTCTAGTCTGACCAGGAGCAAACTTTTCAGTCATTTTGCATGTAATTTACCCATCATTCAAACTGGAATTACACTTATTTTCTTTCTGATTACTATGTATTATTTTTTAAAAATTGATTTATTTACTTTTAGTTTACAAGATTCAGTTCCACAATCCCTTGAGTTTCAAATTTTCTCCCCTCCCTCTTTCCCCCTTCCCCCCATGGTGGTATAGGATCTGCAAATATTTTCACATTGAACATTGGTCTGGTTGTATGGAAAGGTTGTAACCAATGGAGTGAACAATGGGAAAAAAGAAAGAAAACCAAACATGAAAAAGAATGAAAGCATGTAGATTGCTTCAGTTTCCATTTAAACTCTGTTCTTTCTAGATCTTTCTCTGAATGTAGACATCTCCTTCCATCCTGAGACTTCTAGTGTTGTCTTATAACTGTGCGTTGCTGAGAAGAGTCCAGTTTATCAAAGTTGGTTGTCACACATACGATGTGTCTGTGATTGTGTACAAATTTTTCCTCGTTCTGTTCTTCTCACTTAGCATCGGTGAGTACTATATAGTATTAAAAAAAAAACCAAAACATGATTATAGTTTCTCTCCTAGCTAGGGCCTAAGTACATAAAACCCCCACAGGCAGCTCATTACTGTAGCTTTTGGGGTAAATGTAGGCAGTATTTTCATGTACTCAGGCAGAATACAGGTAGGGGCATATAGAGTCATTGATTGATACAGGTGAAAAATCTTATAGAACTCCCCCACAATGCATGGGTTGTAAAGCTATAGCCTTGGCAAGTAAAAGTAGAGGCAGTCAGCAAAAAGCTAGAATCCAGGGAAATGGGGAAACATGGTATTGGCAACAAGAGTTGGATAACTTCCCCTGAGCAATGCAAGCCTAAGCTTCCAAAGACGGCAGAGTCCACCCATTCACTCACTACTCTGGGAGAGATGCAAAATGTGTAGGCTGTTAACTGTTACATCTGAGGCAGGCAGTGAGTCCCAAGTCATTGCTGGGGAGTCCTACGGGATCCAGTTCATCCTTTGTTTTGAAGAAAACCAGTGACAACATGGTTGATGTCTTAATTTGCACGTGAATTGGATTTCAGTGAGGCAGAGTTACACAAAGGCATCAGCTTCACTTTCTCTTCCAGAGTCATCAAAGTCCAGTGCCAAGACAGAAATGAATGACCTTGGCATCTTTGATGTCTAACCAAGCCCTACATGCTCCACAGTGTCTGATCCAGCTGCCTTCATAGCCTTTGGAACAAATTGTTCTCATCTGCCCATTCCTCCAGGGAAAGTCTACACGTGCTTGGGGCAGACATTCCCCTAACTCACCAACAGGTTTGAGGCTTATTGGTTACCCTCAAACTTGTTTAACTCGTCTGCCAAGTGGGTTTACTGGGGTGTGGTTTTTGGGCATGCTATAGCTTCTTGGAGCCACAAGCGAGAGTTGGGTGAAGGTGGACATCAAAGCCGGATCAGCAATCCTGTGAAGGACTCAGCAAGCCTCACGCCAGAGTTGCTAGTCCTCCCTGAATACTCCATACACAGTTAAGGAGGGACCAGAGGAATTGGAGTGGACTCCAAAGTGCCTTACAGCCTGACCATAATGTGGAGAAGTTGCTGAGAGGGATACCTGATGGTGAGCTTAAAAAAAACAGTCAAAAGGGGCAGGCAATGTTTCTCCTTCCCAGTGCCAGGAAGGTTGGAGTTCAGGAAGAGAGCTGGGCAAAGGTTTATGAGGGTGAGCCAAGAAAAACCATAAAAAATAGAACCCACACTCAATGCAGAAGGGGGTGCAGTGTGAGATGCAGTGTGGCAAAGGGGGAACAGGAACCAGGAACAAGCCAGACTCAGATGTGTACTGAGACAATTTCTTTGCTCAGATGCACCTTACTGGAAATTCTTTCTTTTTTTCTTGATAGTATTTTTCTCCCAATTACATGTAAAGATAGTTTTCAACATTGATTTTTATAAGATTTTTGAATTCCAAAATTTTCTCTCTCCTTCTCCTCCCTTCCTCCTTCCCAAGAGAGCAAGAAATCTGATATAAGTTATACATCCCCAGAGAAGATCCCCAGAGAAGAAAGTGAGGCTGGTGACTTTGCGCAACCTTCTTTCATTCAAATCCAATTCATCTGCATGTCATGGCATCACCTCCCTGATGTCATGGTCCTCTTCTAGAATGAAGGACAAACAGCATTTCCACATTAGTCATGTTGTGAAAGAAGAATCAGAACAAAAGGAGAAAAGTATGAAAAAGAAAAAAAAGTGAAAATAATATGCTTCACTCTGCATTCAGACTCCATAGTTCTTTCTCTGGATGTTGTTAGCATTTTCCATCACGAGTCTTTTGGAATTGTCTTGGATTATTGTATTCCTGAGAAGAGCCAAGTCTATCATAGCTGATCATTGCACAGTGTTGCTGTTACTATGTACAATGTTCTCCTGGTTCTGCTTGCTTCACTCAGCATCAGTTCATGTAAGTCTTTCCAGGTTTTTCTGAAATCTGTCTGCTCATCATTTCTTATAGAACAATGGTATTGCATTACATTCATATACCAAAGCTTGTTCAGCGATTGTCCAATTGATGGGCATCCCCTCACTTTCCAATTCTTTGCCACCACAAAAAGAATTGCTATAAATATTTTTGTACATGTGGGTCTTTTCCTCATTTTTATGATCTCTTTGGGATACAGACCTAGAAGTGGTATTGATGGATCAAAGGGTATGCACAGTTTTATAGCCCTTTGAGTGTAGTTCCAAATTGCTCCCCAGAATGATTAGATCAGTTCACAACTCCACTAACAATGCATTAGTGTTCTAATTTTCCTACATCTTCTCCAACATTTATCATTTTCCTTTTCTGTCATATTAGCCAATCTGATAGGTGGAGTTGTTTTAATTTGCATTTCTCTAATTAATAGTTACTAAAACATTTTTATATGACCATAGATAGCTTTAATTTCTTCGTCTGAAAACTGCCTATTCATATCCTTTGACCATTTATTGGGGAATGACTTGTATTCTTATAAATTTGATTCTGTTCTCTGTATATTTTAGAAATGAGGCATTTATCAGAAAGACTGGTTGTAAATGGCAATTCTCTTTATATGTTTAACCCTACCAGGCATATACTATGCAGTCAAAAGCTGATATTTCTGTGGTCCTGGTGATAGCTGGAACCAGACGTAGGCCAGCCAAGCATGCTAGGCAGGAGAAGATTTATGACTGGTTGCAGATTTAGAGCATTTTCTCTGCAGATTTTTCATGCCATCCTATTACTATATGTATTGTGCCCACCAGGAGCCCGGTGCTTTGAAGAAATTAAAATACTTAATGAATACAGTCCGTTGTCTTTCTCTCTAGCAAGTCTACACTTCTATTTTATGGGTACAACTGAGTCCCACCCTGAGACATATAAAGATTCTTTTAAAAAAATTTGAGTTTCATTAACATCTTTTATTTTCACATCATCTCTATTTCTAATTAGGTTTTATCCCCTTCTGCTATGCAGAGAACTACCCTTTGTAATAAAAAATTTAAAAAGAGGAAAAAAAAAATCAGTTTAATGAAACTAACCAGGACACCAACTGAGTCTGATAGAATATATGTTGTGTCACATCCAAAGTCAATCAGTCAAAAAGCATTTATGTGGCACTTACTGTGTACCAAGGCACACAGCTACATAGGGGAGCTAGGTGTTGCAATGAATAGAGCACCAGGCCTGGAGTTAGGAAAACTTATCTTCTTGAGTTCAAATCTGACCTCAGACACTTCCTAGCCATATAGCCTCTGGGAAAGTCATTTAACTCTGCCTCAGTTTCCTTATCTGTGAAATGATTTGGAGAAGGAAATGTCAAGCCACTCCAGTGTCTTTGCCAAGAAAACCCAAATGGCATCACAAAGAGCTGGACATGACCAAAATTACTGAACAACATGACCAAATATATTTATACATATACATATACAAACATACACCAGGTAAAGGGAGAGAGGCAAAGTACTAGAAGCAATAAAGGCTTATAGTTATGTAGAAGATGGTACTTGAACTGAGCTTTGAAGGAAACTGGGAGTTCCAAGAATCAGAAGTGAGGAGGAAGTACTGTTCCAATCCTGGAGGACAGCCTATTCAAAGACTTGGAGACTGGTGACATAATGATGTCTGTGAGGACCAGTAAGAATGTCAGTTTGTCCAGATTACTTTGTGTGCGAAGGGGAATAATGTGTAACATGGCTGGAAAGGAAGATTGGAAAAAAGGCTTTGAAGATCTTCACGAGAAGTTGTACTTGATCATAGAAGTAATAGGGAGATAATAATAGTTTATTGAGTGGGAATGTGACAGGGTCAGACCTGTGCCTTAGGAGAATCACTTTGGCAGTTGAAAGAAGGACATATTGGATAGAGGAGAGACAAGGCAGAGAGACTGATAAGGAAATTATAGTAATAGTAGCCAAGTGGAGCAGTGGACAGAGTGCTAGACCTGGAGCCAGGAAGACATGAGTTCAAATCTGTCCTCAGACACTTGCTAGGTGGGTGACCTCAGGTAAGTCACCTAACCTCTGTTTGTCTTAGTTTCCTCAATGTGAAAATGAGGATAATAGTAGTACCTGTCTCCCAGGGTTGTTGTGAGGATCAAATGAGCCAATATTTAGCACAGTGCCTGGCACATGGTAGGAGTTATATGTTAACAATGCTGATGATGATGATGGAGATAATGAGTCCAATTGAGAAAGGATGAAACACTGAGGGTCTGAACTAGGGTGGAAGCTGTGTGAATAGAGAGAATGAGGCAGATGTAAGAGAAAAATCTTAGGTAGAAATATAGAACATAGAGACAGAGAGGTGGAGGGATGGAGAGAGAAGAAAAGAGAGAGAGAAGGAAGGAGGAAGGGAGAGAAGAAGAGAAGAGACACAGAGACAGACAGAGATAGAGACAGAGAGAGACGGGGAGAGAGAGAGAGAGAAAGAGAGAGAGAGAGAGGTTAAGAGGAGTTCACTTCCTTAATAAAAACTGCCTGTCTCCACGTATTGCCCGAGCAGGGGATTATTATATTAATCATTTAGACCACTTAATTCATCAACAGGTAAGTATTGCATCTCAAAGTCCCATTTGCTGTTTCAGGACACTGTAGTAGGTTCTGGTCCCCACAAGACATGTACCCTCATCTGTTCAGGTCTCCTGTCTTCCCGGTTTGCATTAGGATCTGTGTACGTCTGTAGGCTAGTGGAACATGAAGCTCCCTGGTCCAGCGTCCCAGGTAAAGGCTCTGGGAGAGCCTTTTCTAGATGCTGCCATATATCTACATCTATCTCTGCATTTCTAAGCTTCCTTTAGGTTCCCCGCATCCTAAATCACCATAGCTGTAGATTACCTATCAGCTCACAGGAAAGGGGAGGGGAAATCCCATCAAGTTATGCACTAACTTAGACAAGGGTGAACCGATGGAGACAATTGTGACTTTTGCAGCAATTCTGATTGTCTTTCTTATTTTTTTTTCACTTTCCACATTCCTTGTCCGTGATGACATGTATATATCTATACCTATCTACACACATATGTATACACACTTATATGTACATGTGTGTGTGTATATATGTATATATACATACACATACACACATATGTATATATTCCTGGGAATTCACTTTCAGGACCATTTCAAGGGTCCCTCTTTGCCCTTAAACCCTTCTGGGTGACAAAGTGCAGAGAGGGATCACTGTTTACCCAGACACAGGTTTCTCACTACATCAGTCACTATATATGTATGTATATGTGCATGTGTATATGTATACATACATGTACATGCATACACACATGTGTATATGCATATACACACAATACACACATATAAGCATGTATGCATGTATGTGTCTCTGTGTGTGCATATATACACTTCTTTGTATTTCCCTCAGGGTCTAGCACAGTGCCAGGCATGCAGGAAACTCTTAACAGCTTGTTGAATTGAATTTCATGTCTCTCAACATTTTAAAATTTTATTATAAGCAGAAATTTTTGCTATCTAAATGAACTAAAGCTTCTACATTCATTTTTTTTTACTATATTTTAAAATAAAAATTAAGAGGTAGGCAAGGCCATAAAGACAGTTTTTGGCAGAAAACATAGTGTGCTGTATTTATTGGCAATATCATTATCCACTTAAAGAGAAAGGAAAAGAAATCAAAGCTATTTAATAAAGTCTAATGCCAAAGCACTCCCAGGAGAATACACTAGCCTGAAAGTCATCTTTCAACTAGGTTTTACATTTTAAATTGCTGTTATGTTTTTAAGAGAAATTGAAGACAGAAATAACTTTGAAGGAGGAAAAAGTCATTCTCCTCACCTCAGGAGGTAATATGGAAATTTATTATCCTTCCTGACCCACTATTATTAACACAAAAGTGTTTTGTAAGTTGTTCTTCAAAGCATAATTTGTAAGGGTTTGTTTCTTCTTATTTGGTTAACTTCAAGTACCTAATCATTAGACTTATTATGCCTGTGGACTCTGTGGCTCTAACCACAGCCAATGCCTATAAATCACTTGGATGAAGTGGGCTGTGCAATCTAGGTGGTGTAGCATGTAAAATACTGGACTTGGAGAAAGGAGAGACCTGAGTTCAAATCCAGCCTTGGTCTCTAGCTAGCTATGTGAAAAGGGCAAGACAATTAACCTTTCTCAGACTCAATTTCTTCATCTGTAAATTGGGGTTAATGAGAGCATTTATCTCATGTGGTTGTTGCAGGGAACAAAAGAGATAACTGATGTTAAGCACTCAGAAAATTGTAAGGTACTATATAAATGCTAGCTATAACAATAGTAGCTAGCATTTATTTATTTATTTTTAAAGCGATTTTCTTTTTTCCCCTTCTTTTCTTTCTTTCTTTTTAGTTTTTAATATTCATTTCCACAAGATTTTGAGTTACAAAATTTCTCCCCATCTTTCCCCTGCCCCAACCCCAAGATAGTGAGCCTACTAAATACCGCTTCCCCCAATCTGTTCTCTCTTATATCCTCTCCTATCCCCTCCCCCCAACTTTCTAGTAGGACAAGATGGATTTCTGTACTCCAGTGCGTGTATATCTTATTTCCCAGTTGCATGTAAAAAAACAATTAAAAAATTTAAAAAAATTTAACATTTGTTTTTAAAATGTTGATATCCAGATTCTTTCCCTTCTTCCCTCTTCACCTACTCCCCCACTGGGAAGACAAGCAATTCAATATAGGTTGTACATGTGTCGTTACACAAAACATTTCCATAGTAGTTATATTGTGAAAGACTGACCATATTTCCCTCCATCCTATCCTACCTCTCACTTATTTTATTTTCTACTTTGACCCTGTCCCTTTTCAAAGGTGTTTGCTTCTAACTAACCTCTCCCCCAATCTGCCCTCCCTTCTATTATACCCCCTCTTAACTCCTTTCCCCCTACTTTCTTGTAGGGTAAGATATCCAATTGAGCATATATGTTATTCCCTCCTTAAGCCAAATTCAATGAGAGTAAGATTGACCCATTCCCTTTCACCTTCCTGCTCTTCCCCTCTATTTTAACAGTTTTCTCTTGCCTCTTTTATATGAGATAATTTACCCTATTCT
>CM053589.1:116130908-116219573 GCA_028646515.1 Pseudochirops corinnae
TCATACTGAGAAAAGTCTCTTGAGTTACAATGATCATTTTTCTTTCTTTTTCTTGGTCATATATTTTAAAAAATTTATTTTTAGTTTTCAAGATTCATTTCTATAAGATTATGAGTTACAAATTTTCTCCCCGTCTTTCTCCTACCCCTACCCCAAGATAGAAAGCATACTGAATATTCCTTCCCCCAATCTTCTTATTCTTATATCCTCCCCCATCCCCCCTTTCACTTTCTAGTAGAGCAAGATGAATTTCTATATCCCAGTGCCTGTATATCTTATTTCCCAGTTGCATGTAAAAAACATTTTTTTAAACATTTGCTTTTTAAAACTTTGATTTCCATATTCTTTCTCTTTTTCCCTCCTCACCCACCCCCACTGGGAAAACAAGCAATTTAATATAGGTCGTATATGTGTAGTTATGCAACATGTTTCCATAGTAGTTATATTGTGAAAGACTAGCCATATTTCCCTCCAAACTATCCCACCCCTCACTTATTTTATTTTCTACTTTGACCCTCTTCCTTTTCAAAATGTGTGTTTCTAACTACCTTCTCCCTCCAATCTGCCCTTCTTTCTATCATCCCCCCTCTTATACCCTTTCACCCTACTTTCCTATAAGGTAAGATATCCAAATGAGTGTGTATGTTATTCCCTCCTTAAGCCAAATTCAGTAAGAATAAGGTTGACCCATTCCCTTTCACCTTCCTGCTCTTCCCCTTCATTGTAACAGTCTTGCCTCTTTCATATGATATAATTTTTCCTATTCTATTTCTCCCTCTCCCCTCTCATTATATTCCTCTCTCACCTCTTAATTTTATTTTTTAGATATCATCCCTTTCTATTCAACTGATCCTGTGTACCCTGTCTATGTATACATGTGCACACATATACACACATATGTATTTATACACACATACACCCTCTTATACATTCCTTTCAAGTATTCTCATACTGAGAAAAATCTCATGAGATACAATTATTATTTTTCCACGCAGGAATATAAATGGTTCAACTTTAATAAGTTCCTTGTGATTTCTTTTTCCTGTTTACCTTTTCATGTTTCTCTTGCTTCTTGTATTTGGAAGTCAAATTTTCTGTTCAGCTCTGTTTTTTTCCATCAAGAATGCTTGAAAGTTCTCTTGATGGCCATATTTTCCCCTGAAGCATTATACTAAGTTTCTCTGGGTAGGTGATTCTTGGTTTTAATCCTAGTAGCTTTGACCTCTGGATATCATATTCCAAGCCCTTAATGTAGAAGCTGCTAGATCTTGTGTTATCCTGATTGTGTTTCCACAATACTCAAATTGTTTCTTCCTGAGAGATTGTAATATTTTCTCCTTGACCTGGGAACCCTGGAATTTGGATATAATATTCCTAGAAGTTTTCTTTTTGGGATCTTTTTAGAGGTGATTGGTGAATTCTTTCACTTTCTATTTTGCCCTCTGGTTCTAGAAAATCCGGGCAGTTTTCCTTGAGAATTTCTTGAAGCATGATTTCTAGGCTGTTTTTTTGATCATGGCTTTCAGGTAGTCCAATAATTTTTAAATTATCTCTCTTGGATCTATTTTCCAGGTCAGTGGAAAATTTTCCAATGAAATATTTCACATTGCCTTCTATTTTTTTCATTTGTTTGGATCTGTTTTATAGTATCTTGACTTCTCAAAAAGCCATTAGCTTCCCATTTGTTCCAATCTAATTTGAAGGAATTATTCTCTTCAGTGAGCTTTTGAAATTCCTTTTCCATCTGGCCAATTAGACTCTTTAAGGCGTTCTTCTCCTCGTTGACTTTTTGGGCCTGTTTTGCTATTTGAGTTAGTCTGTTTGTTAAGGTGTTTTCTTCAGTCAGGCTGCTGACTTGCTGAAATTATAGTTGAAGGTTTTGAATGAGGTTTTAATTAGATCTAAGATAAGGACTTTCTAGTTGGGGGGGAGTCAGTATTTCTTTTTCCTTTTTTTTGCTTTTTGGAGGGCAATTGGGGTTAAGTGACTTGCCCAAAGTCACATGGCTAGTAAGTGTGCCAAGTATCTGCGGTCATATTGAACTCGGGTCTTCCTGACTCCAGGGCTGGTGCTCTATTCACTGCGCCACCTAACTGCCTCCCTCCCCCCCCCCTTTTTTTTTTGCTGGTTTCAGTATTTCTAAAATCTATCCCATCTTTTCCTGACCAAGAAGCTGGGGGATGTGTAATGATTAGAGAGTTGAACTGGGAGTCAGGAAGTTTTGTGTTCACATTCAGCATCAGACTCTTAACTTTGTGGCCCTGAGCAAGATGCTTAATCATTTTGAGACTCAGTTTACACATCCATTCAATGAGATGGTTGGACTAGATCAGTGGTATCAAACTCAAATAGGAAAGGGACCACTAAACCTCATATAGGGATTCCTGCTGGCTGCATATTGACTTAGAAAATCACATATTAGCATTATCTATATTCTACTGCATTTTTAATTTATTTTGTTAAATATTTCCCAATTACCTCTGGTTTGGTAGCACTCAGGAGTATTGCCCATGTTTGACACCTCTGGACGAGATGACCTCTAGGGCCTCTTTTAGCTTCAAAACTATGATTCTATGATTCCCATGAACTTAACCTAGTCCGGGTCATCTATATGTAACTAAACTCACATTTCTATAGCAATTTAAGTGCTTCCACCCATAATGTCACATGACATACCATGCCTAGCAAATAGTAGGTGCTGTATAAATGCTTATTCTGCCCCCTCCCCCTTCTAACTCATCTTCTTGCCTGTGGACTCTTCTCTCTCCATGGTGTTCACCATTTTGATCCCAGGTAAATCTTCCTGTTTCTGATTACACCTGTCCTCTGCTCAAAAACTGTGAATGGCTCACCATTGTTTATTAAATAAAGTTCAGATACTTTGGTTTCTATAATTATAATATGGTAATGATAATGATAAGGATAGTTAGCGTTTACATAGCTCTTCAGGGTTTGCCAAGCACTTTCCATATGTTATCTCAGTCTTCATAACATATCTTCACAACATCCTTTTGAAATAGATATTATTATTATTCCCTTCTAGATGAAGAAATAGAGCCTCAGCAGGCAACTCCCTCAGGCTCACACAGCTAAAGTAACTGAGGGAAGATTTGAACTCAGTCTTCCTGACTCCAATCTAGTGATCTATCCATTATGCCACTTAGCTATCTCTAGGAATTTTATACTCTGTGTCCAATCCCATTTTTAATCTTTTCTAGCTTATAAGTACCCTTTGCTTCAGCTGAACTAAAACATACATCCACTATTCCTTAGAGGTGGACAGTGCCTTTTCAACTCTCTCTTTGCCTTCAATGCCCTTCTTTCTCTTTCTCTGCATATCAAACTCCTCTTATTGTCTTTGGTGCCCGACTCAAATGCCTGCTCTATCATGAAGCCTTCCCTTAGAGAGGCAGTGTCTATTTGTTTGTACTTGTGGCTGTGAAGTACTGGATCCTAATTCTGCCTCAAACACTAGCTGGGAGATCTGTTTTGTCATCTGTAAAATGGAGATAATAAACATACCTACCTCAAAGCTTGTTGTGAGTCTCAAATGAGATAATTATATATGGAAGGAAGGGAAAAGAGAAACAGAGAGACTGAGGAAGAGGGATAGGGAGGGAGGGAGAGGGAGAGAGGGAGAGAGGGGAAGAGGGGGAGAGAGAGAGAGAGAAAGGGAGAGAGACAGAGAGAGAGGGACAGAGAGAGAGAGAGAGAGAGAGAGAAAGGGAGAGAGACAGAGAGAGAGAGAGGGACAGAGACAGAGAGAGAGAGAGAGAGAGAGAGAGAGAGAGAGAGAGAGAGAGAGAGAGAGAAAGAGAGAGAGAGAGAACCTGTGCAAACCTTAAACCAATATATAAATGCAGCTACTCCTGATCTTCATCCTCAAGTGTGAATCTTCCTTTGAGACCCTATTTGTAGTTTTCTCTGGTCTTTGACCATCACCTGCCTTGCATTCTTTGTATGCTTTTAGGTTGATTCCCTTTTTAGACCAGTTCCCTCTCATAGGCTGTAAAAGCCTTCAGGTTAGGACCATGTCTTTTGTTTTATCTTCCAAAGCAACCCAATACAGTGCTTTGCACAAAGTGGTGATTCAAAGCATGTTTGTTAAATGAATGAATGAAAGAATGAATGACTTTATACATTCAAATTGTCTCCTAAGTAGAAGTTAGAGACCCACAGAGAGCCCTGTGGCAAAGGATTAAAGCAGTAAGAGCAAATCCTGTGAATTTCATTCCGAATGAAACCATGAATGAATGGGAAGTTACTTGCACATTCTGGCTTCCAACTCCAGCAGCCAGCTGTGGCTGAGGAAATGACGGCACATTCTAAAGAACTATTAATGAGCACAGCTTGCCCTGGAATCAGTTATGAAACTTAATAAATATAAGGTCTTGTCACCATTATTGCTGGACTCTGATGGGTTCAAGTCCCTGCACTGAGGGAGGGGAGAGGAAAGAAATTATCACTGTCAGCAGAAATAGGTGGGTAGTAAAATCACACTGGTGGCTTTAGCCCTGCATTCTTGGTGCAATTTACAGACTGGATTCAGAGCAAGGAAAAGAGCCTGTCCAGAATTTGACATATTTCCTGGGCATTTCTACTCTTGGTTCCTTGGAGAGCTCCATTCTGAATCACTCCCATACATGAGAACTTTGGGAAACATTTCTCAAACTTCTTCTGGAGTTATTCACTTAAAAAAAAAATTTCCACATTTGAGTGCTTTTAAAACTGGTACTTGAGAGTTGATCAAGACCCTGCAGGTGTATTTTCATCTTTCACAGTCTGGGGGAAAAGCAGCAATTGATTTCCTTGGCATTCTCATTGTTTAGCATCTTGAACTGTTGGGGCTTTGATTAATGCCCAGTTGGTAGGATTAAGTCACGGGTCTCAGGGGTGTGTGTGTGCGTGGGGGAGGGTTTGGGGGAATTAGAGGGTGATAACAATGAAGAAAAATGGTAGCATGATACAAGTGGAATGACTACTGGCTGTAGAATCAGAGGAACTGAGTTCATTTCCTGTCTCTGGTGCTTATTAGCTATATAACCTTGGTCAAGTCACTCAACAACAACAATAATAGCCAACATTTATAGCACTTTAAGGTTTAAAAACTTTAAAATTAAATTTTAATTTTTCTAAACTGTCTTACTCTCTCTCCACTTCATACTAGAGAAGGTCACTATTTGACTTAACACACACTCTCTCTCTATACACACACAATATATATATATGTGTGTATCATCTATGTGTATATGTACATCTATGTATATATACATATGAATAAAACCATAATATGCATGCTTCTGTTTATCAGTTCTTTCTCTGGAGGTGGCTAACATCTTCCTTCACAGGTTCTTTGTAGTGGATTTGAATATTTATGATACTCAGAATAGCTTAGTTGTTCATAATTATTTTTTGAACAATATTCTCTTGATTTTACTCGTTTTATTCATCATTTCATGCAAGCCTTTCCATGTTTTTTGTTTTTTTTAAATCAAGCAGCTCATCATTTCTTACAGTGAAATAGTATTCCATCACAATCACATACCACAATTTGTTTAGGCATTTCTCAGTTGATGGATATTCCCTCAATTTCCAGTTCTTTGCCATCACAAAGAGAACTGCTATAAAGATTTTATAAATATTTTCTTTTCCTTTTGACTCCCAAACACCTTGGGAAACAGACTTAATGGTAGTATTGCTGGGTCTAGAAGGTATAGGCAGTTTAATAACTCTTTGGGCATAATTCCAAATTGCTCTCTAAAATGGTTAGATCAGTTCACAGTTCCCTCACAGTGTATTAGTGTCCCATTTTTCCACATCCCCCACAACATTGGTCATTTCTCCCTTCTGTTGTTTTAGCCAATCTGATAGTTGTAAGATGATATCTCAAAGTTGTTTTAATTTGCATTTATCTAATAAATAATGACTTAGAACATTTTTATATGACTATACATAACTTTGATTTCTTCATCTAAAAACTGCCTGTTTATATCCTTTGACCACATATCAACTGGGGAATGACTCATATTTTTATAAATGTGACAAAAGTTCTCTATATATTTAGGTTATGAGATCATTATTTGAGAAACTGTTGATAAAATCTTTCCCCCATTTTCTGCTTTCCTTCTAATCTTAGCTACATTGGTTTTATTTGTAAAAAACCTTTTAAATTTAATGTAATCAAAATTAACCATTTTATATCTCACAATGTTCTCTATCTCTTGTTCGTTGGTAAATCCTTCTTCTATCCATATGTCTAACATATATTATGCTCCATGTTCTTCTAATTTACTTATGATGTCTTGGTCATATGTCTTTTTGACCTTGTCTTGGTAAGTGGTATCAGATATTGATCTATACCAAATTTCTGCCAGACTGATTTCCAGTTTTCTCAATAATTTTCACCAAATGATGAATTCTTATCCCAAAAGGTTAAATCTTTACTTTTGTGAAACACCAGGTTACTATAATAATTTACTGCTATGTATTGTATGTATTGCACTCTGATCCACCTTTCTATTTCTTGGACAGTACCTGATAGTTTTGATAATCACCACCCTTATAACACAGTTTAAGGTCTGGTACTGTTAAACCTCTTTCCTTTACATTTTTTCCCATTAATTTCTTTGACATTCTTGACTTTTTGTTCTTCCAAATGAATTTTGTTTTTATTTTCACTTTAAGGTTTGCAAAGCACTTTACATATGCTTTCTCATTGGATCCTCATAAAGAGCTCTATGGTAGTATTATTGTTCCCCTTTTACAAATAAAGAAACTGAGGCTAAGTGAAGTTAAGTGACTTGTCTAAGGTCACACAGTAAATATCAGAGGCAGGTTTTGAACTGAGGTCTTCCTGACTCCAAGTCCAGCGCTCTCACCATTGTATCACCTAACTATCTAACCTTTCTTGACTTTCATCTCTAAAAATGAGGAGCCTCGACGAGGTGACTTCTGAGGTGCTTCCACCCTTTAAGATCTAGGATCCTATAAGACCCTGGGAGTTTGGAAGGATTGGCCTCAGTTGTACTCTTTGTTGTGTTCACTCTTTGTCCCCGTGGTCACTGCCTCACTCTATGATACAGATTCCCAGGGTATGGCTATTAAATGCGAGAGGAGAATCCTCTGGTTGGTGGGTCTTTAAGACTAAGACCTCCTGGTACCATTCCTCTGTGGATTTATCCTGTATACTGGTTGTTGGAATATCTTTGCTTATATATGGTTTCTGCCATTAGACTGTGTGCTTCTTGAGAGAAGGAATTGTCTTTTGCCTTTCTTTGTTTCCCTAGCATTTAGCACAGTGCTTGACACAAAGTAGGCACTTTGTAATTGTCTTTAGGCTGACAGGATTACTGAGCTCCCCTCAGAGAAATGGACACGCATTTGCCTGTAGTGCAACAAAACTCTGAGACTGACTCTAGTTGATGTTGGAAGGGAGAACGCCAGTCTTTTCCTTTACTTTGTTCTCTGGATCTGGGCTCAGCTCACTGACCTTTTCCCTTCAACCAAATCTGCTTGGATTTTCATCAGTGATTTGAGTCAACCTGTCTGTTACTGTAGTGATCAATACCTTAAGTCCAGCCCTCGAGCCTCCCTAAAGCACAGCAGGAGGTAAGGTATTAACACTCAGCATCTGGGTTCCCTGCTTGGAAGAACCCCTATAAGAAGCTTGTGACTAGAATATGTCAACAAGAAATCAGGTGAGTAAACAGGGAACTGGGAAGGGCAGGCAGGCACAGGAAACTTCAAATTCAAAGGCACATGCAGGAATCAAACACAAGCAGGATATCACATTGGTGGGGGAATACCAACTTACTGCAGGACAAATTGACCAAGTCAGGGACAAACACAAAATGGGAATGGAGAAGCCAGAGGTTGAAAGCATGGATAACCTGGATGAAATCATAGACAGCTAGGTTACTGTGGAGATAAATGTTAAGTGACAGGTGAGGTGGGGAGATCTCTTTTTTGAGTGGGGGCTGGGGAATGCCTCACTTGACTTTTAAAGAAGCTCTGTATGAGACAGAGGAATCCTGATTTCTCTTTCACTTTGGCCATACACATGTTTGCTGTGACTAATCAAGACAAACAGCAACTGTGAGACCTAGTGATGGCAACAGATTGAAGACTTAAATTTTTGTGGCCATCAGAATACATGTGAAATGCAAAAGAGGAGGAAGGCCAAACATTCTTTCCAGATCTTTGTTTCATCAGTAGGCCAACATGCTACATCTACAAAGATTCTCTTTTTGGGAAACCCTGAAAGCAGAATGACATTATTCACAGGTGAAGCTAAAGTAATGGTGAGTTTGGCTTGATATCACACTTCAAAGCTAATGAGGGTAACGTCACGAACAGCATTTGATCGTTCGGACACCTTGCTTCTGGTTCTCTTGCCTGACCTTTGACCATGTTTCTTGTTTGTGCCTTGGTTCTAATTATTGTTGTTGTTCAGTTGTGTCTGATTCACCAAGCCCTTCGAGTCTGTCCAAGTGCATGTTCATTCTTTTCATGTCTGATCGATACCACAATACAAACTTGTTCTTTTAGATAGTGGCTACATCTCTTGCCTCTAGCTCTTATTTGCTTGTTGATCTGTGACTTGGTGACTTTTTGCTCCTAATAATCCACCTCTTACTTCTGGCCATTGACTAACTGATGTGTTGCTGAAGTGGACGATCACAAGGGGAAAAAAAAATTCCTCTAGGCAAGAGTGTGGGAGCTAAAGTTCTTGGAGGTTTCACAATATATCTTGCCAATGGGAAAATTTCTTCTTTAGAACGTAAGCAGATTAACTAAGACAGTAGTAATCTAGAGTAGTGTATGTCACCACTGTGATTCTACCAGCATAGACCTTACTTAAGCATATTTAATGGGCAACTAGTTGGCACAGTAGATAGAGTACCAGGCCTGGAGTCAGGAAGACCTAAGTTCAAATTTGACCTCAGACACATGCTAGCTATGTTACCTTGGGTAAGTCACTTAACCCAGTTTTGCCTCAGTTTTCTCATCTGTAAAATGGGGCAGAGAGGGAAATGGTAAAACACTCCAGTATCTTTGCCAAGAAAACCCCAAATGGGGTTACAAAGAGTTGGACACAACTGAAATGACTGAACATCAACAAAATATTATTTCTTTGATTTAAAGTAAATTAGAGAGAGATAAGGTCTAGACCTGTAAAGAATTCTCAGATGAGAAAACTCTATCCGTCAATAAAGGTTCTCTGAAAATTAGTCTCAGAATTGCCTAGAGCACTGAGAGAGGCTTGCCAAAGGTCATCCCAAGAGTATGTGTTAGAGGGGGAATTTGGCTCTGTGGTCTGCTCTCTCTCCATAGAGGATGATTTCTTCATTATGACAGAAATAACACAGAAAAAGAAAAAACTACAAAATCTATGACTAGATGACTCTCACGGCTATCTTAAAATCAAATATTATGAGAACTATAGCTACAACAAAATCTATAATGAGATACCTCGACTATAACAAATATGAATTTTATTTTAGCAAAATTTCAGCACTATAAAGATGATTAGATTTTACTATCTATAAGGGTCAGGATGTATTTTTTTTTGCATAACACTCAGTAAATTTTATTAAATTGAATTTAATTGAAATGTGAAATTAAATTGAATTTGTTCAAATTACTCAAATTTATTAAATTGAATTTGAAAATTGCATTGGAATTCGTTGTAATGAGATTTTCAATAGAGTATTTTTTTAAAAATTGCGTATCATATCCAAAGTGCTTTTGTATTTTTGGTATACTAGAAAGACCACTGTAAACCAAGAAGATTTGGATTCAATTTAAGTTAATGAACATATATTAAGTGGATACTATATGCAAAGCACGATACTGAGCTAAATCCTTGTGATTCAAGGATGAAAGATTAGAGATCCTACCCTTAAGGAATTTATAATATAATGTGTGTGCATTTGTGTGTGTATAGGGATTGAAAAATGTATGTAAATTCAAGTTAGGATAAGACTAAGTACCTGTGAGAGGTCAAGTAGGTTATTATAAAATAGGAGAGAGACTTAAATTTTTGCTGTGGTCATGATACATGTGAAATGCAAAACCCTCTTCTGGGGTGCAAATGTCAGAGAAGGCTTCCCCAGAGTAGGTGGCATCAGACCTAGGCCTTGAAGGATTTCAACAAGTAAAGGTATCAAATGAGGGAAGATAGTAGTCATAGAGATTTGAATGGATATCATTCACCCTAATCTAAACAGGAATTCCCTTTACAACATCTCACTGGTCCCATGACCACTAGTTGTCATCTATCCTTTGCTTGGAGAACTCCAGTGATGGAGAGCCCATTATCTTCAGGAAGTCCATTTCACTTTTGGACAAATTGTTAGGAACGTTTTCCTTATGTTGAATCAAAATATGTTTATTTATGACTCTTCTCTTCCCTTGTTGCTGGTTATTCTTCCCCTCTATAACCAATTAGAATAATCCTTTTAACATCTTTTTAGAAGTTTGGTAATGAAAAAGAGAGGAAAAGATTGGGCAGCAGCTTAAGATATATCATTGACAAGGGAAAGGTTGGATTTTTGTTTTGTTTTGTTTAGGCAAGACCTAAGTGTGTTTATAAATGGAGGGGGAAAGAACTAGTAGAAAGGGAGAGCCTGAAAATGAGAAGAGGGGAAATGACTAATGGAGCAAAATCCTAAAAGAGATAGGAGGATATAGGATTGAGGGCACAGGAGGGAGGTTGGATTTTGGAAAGGAGGTGGGCCACCTTATTTATTAGACAGGAGAGAAAAAGGGAAATAGGCAAAGCCATAGAGATAGGAGTCATAGATAGGTTCAAGTCCTAGCTTACATTACCTGCTATGTAATCTTGGGTAAATACCTTAAATCCTTCTGAGGTTGAGTTTCTCCATCAGTAAATTAAGGATGAGCGGTTAAGTGGCACAGTGGATAGAGCACCAGGCTTGGAGACAGGAAGACTCATCTTATTGAGTTCAAATCTGGTCTCAGACACTTATTAACTGTATGAACCTAGGCAAGTATCTTCAGTCACTGCTTTCCTCAGTTTCCTCATCTGTAAATGAGCTGGAGAAGGAAATAGAAAACCACTCCAGTATCTTTGCCAAGAAAACCCCAAGTGGGGTCACAAAGAGTCAGGCACTACTGAAACGACTGAATCACAGCCAAATTGATGATAAAAGTTGTTGTGAGGATTAAATGAGATGATATTTAAAAGCATTTTATAATGTTCAAAGGTACAAACAAATGTTAAGTGTTATTATTAAAAGTATTTCCTAATATGAGTCTCTTTGCTTTAGAACCATCTCTTTCTTGGCAACTTCCAAGGCATCCTCTCTGACTCAGCATTTACACCTACTCCTTCTTAAGTTAGAACAGAAATGTGTTTCTGCAATGACCTGGGACAGAATTAATTTTAAACATTTATTTTGGCAAAAATGCAAGAACTCATATTCATAATGTCAGATAAATACCTTAGTTTAAGTCAGCTTCCCAAAAGGCCTTGGAGTTCTTCATGGTCTTATCTATGGAAGAGGAAAAGTAGAAACCAGCCCCCAAATGTGTAATTCAGTAGTTATTGTTGATGTTGGAAGTTGGCAGCTACTGTTGAATACCACTTTAAAAAAAAGAAGACAGAGTTCTCCAAATTGCCACCAATATCAGAAAGAGAAAGATTTTTTTTTTTCTCCATGCTTTTCTACTTCCAGATGGCCTCAGGAATGAAGAAAGATGCAAAGAAAGCTTTAGTTCTACTTCTCTTCTGAATGTGAGGATGAGGCATGGTGATATTTTCTTTTCTAGGGGTGTATCATTAGTGGTTAAAGACCAAGAACATCAGACAACACCAAAGCATTTAAAAATTCTACACCTATATATTAAGTCATAGCAGACAGAAAAGAAGTAGTCAATCAATCAATGAGCATTTATTAAGTAGAGGAAACATATTACTAAACATAATTTCATAGTGGAAAAAGAAAACTGAATATAATTTGTTTTTTTAAGTTGATTCAGAGCTTATTTTCATAGTACCTTCATTTTCTGAATATATCCCTTCTGTGTGCCAGGATCTATGCTAGGAGGGAGGGATACATATTTAAAAAAAAAAAAAAAGTAGAGATTTTGTCTTCCAAGAGCTCACATTTTATTGGAGAAGAGAACATGTACACACGAACACAAATATAGCATACATAGAAAGTTAATATAAAATAATATTTTAGGGCTAGGGCATTAGTAGCTAGGAGTAACAGGAAAGACCTCATGATGGAGTTGGCTCATTCTACCAAATTGGTAAGCCAAATTGGCCTTCTCTATGCTCTTTACACACAATGCACTACCTTCTGAGCTCTGTTCCTTTGCACTGATCATGCCCCATGCCTGGAATGCAGTCCCTCCTCACCTCTGCCTCAAACTCTCTTTTCCTTCAAGTTGAAGTAAAACAAAGCCTTTTCTGATCCTTCTCCCCTCCCCTTGCCAATTGTTGGTATCCTCCCTGTTCTGTATTTATTCTATATATACTTTTATATGTATATGTTGTCTCCCCTGGTGAAATATAAGCTCCTTGAGAGTAGGGATTGTTGAAATATTTTGGGGTGTATTTGTATCCTCAGAGCCTGGTGCATAGTAGGTACTTAATAAATTCTTGATGATTGTTATGTTAGGATAATTCCTGAACAGGTACATGTACCATCTGTCACCAATAGCTAGCACAATTGTAGTTGAAATCAAAATGGTGAGGCAGGGTGGAGCCAAAATGGCAGCATAGAAGCAACAAGGTTCTGCAGTTTCCACATAGCCACCTCAAATACCCATAAAATATGACTCTAAACAAATTTTAGGGCTACAAAACTCACAAAAATACAGAAAAACACATCTCCCACTGAAGGCAGCTTGGCAGGAAGGGCTCATTGCAGCATGCTGGGAGCCAAAACCAGCCCATCCTGAAACCACAGCTTGGCCCCCGGGGGTGGCCAGGACTAGCCGCAGCTGGAGCCTTCAGGAGAGTGGATTAGAGGCAGCTGTGGCAGTTTCCAGACTTATCAAGCCATAAGAAACAAGGACAAAGTGAAAGGGCAGTGGAACTCAGCTAAATTTCGGGGAGAAAAGCAGTCTGGCCAAACTGCCTCCAGGGCAAGGAAGCAGCAGAAGCGGCAGCCTTGCAGCCTCCTCCACGTGGCTGCTTCAGAGCTCCCAGCCTGTAGACTGCAGGGGGGGCCAAGCGGTCGTTCAGAGGCTAAGTGCTTGTGTGTTGAGTGGCCTGGATCCAGATTGTGGTCTTGGGTGGTGGTCCTGGGGTGTTTTCAGTGAGCCAAAGCTGGTGGGGGCTGCAAAAAACAAAAACCAAAACCAAAAAACCCAAAAACAAACAAACAAAAACAAACAAACAAAAAAATGGCAACCTCCTAATAGCTCTGGCAGCTGTGAAAACCCCAGCAATTTGGGACAGAGCTTTCCCCTCTGGAAGCAGAGTTCCACAGAGCCAAAAAGTCAAGTAATTGACTGGCAACAACATGAGCAGGCAAAGGAAGCAAAGTAGGAACAGCAATCGAACTCTAGATTCCTTCTTGTAGGACTAAAAGGATCAAAGGGAACAGGAGGAAGACAATACAGTCAGAACTCCCACACCAAAAGCTTCCAAGCAACATGTAGATCACCTACATGCCATAATCAGCTTAAGAAGGATTTTGAAAACCAAATAAGAGAAATGGAGGAAAAATTGGGAAGAGAAATGAGAATGATGCAAGAAAATCATGAAAAGAGAGTCAACAACCTGACTGAAGAAAATAACACCTTAAAAAACAGATTAACTCAAATGGCAAAAGAGACTCAAAAAGCCAATGAGGAGAAGAATGCCTTGAAAAGTCAAATTTGCCAGATGGAAAAAGAATCTTTCTGAAGAGAATAACTCCTTCAGAATTAGAGTGGAGCAAATGGCTTTATAAGAAATCAAGATACTATTAAACAGATCCAAATAAATGAAAAAATAGGAGGCAATGTGAAATATCTCCTAGAAAAAACCACTGACTGGAAAATAGATCCAGGAGAGACAATTTAAACATTATTGGACTACCTGAAAGTATTGATCAAAAAAAGAACTTAGAAAGTATCCTTCAAGAAATTCTCAAGGGAATCAAAACAGTGAATTAAAATAAGTTTTTTCTTCAAAATATTTAGGGAGGGAAATACTTGGTAGACTGAATGCTTGGGATTATGGTGGTATATTTAGGATTAACCAAACAAACATTTATTCAATATGTGCCAGGTCCCATAGTAGGTATTAGGGACATGATGATCTCTGTCCTCAGGGTGCTTACATTTGGGTTGGGGTGAGGTAGAGCTATAACATGAGTACAGGTAAGTGTCATGTAAGGTAGAGTGTGATGGTAGCAAGTGAGAAGTTGAGATAAAATGCTCTGAAAATATTTGAGGGGGGAAGGAACATGTTTAATTGGGGAAACCAGGCAGACTTTGCAGAGTAGAGATGAGTCTTGAAGGAAATACAATTATGAAAGGCAGGGTTGAAGAGGGAGGGGTTTTCATGTGAGGAAGTGAGGAGGGGAATTGGTTTATGAGAATTCATGCAATTGGGAGTATATATGCCAAGACTGGGGAGTGGCTAAGAGTAGAGTTTGTCTGGAAGGACTAATGGAAAATAAAGCTAGAAAATTGGAGTAGATATAGACTACACTGGGCTTTGAATGGATAAATGAATGAGTAAAGGAATTATAAAGTATTTATTAAGTATTTACCTAGTGCCAAGCACTGTGCAAATTTCTGGGGATACAAATACACACAAGCAAAACAGTCCCTGCCCTCAAAGAATAGGAGTTTAATGGGGGCGGGGGAGGAAAGACAATCCATAAAAGGGAAGCTAGAAATGAGGATGTACCATTGTCTGGAAATAGCCAGGTAGAGATATGGAGACCAAGTTCTATGTGAGAAAAGATGAAAACCCACTGTTAGAGTTTAGGGACACCGTGGTAGAGTCAAGGTAGTTCTGATGGGAAGAGTTGAGGACCATATCCCCAGTGGAGGAAGCAGGGCATGGAAACAGCCAGGGTAAGAAATTTCTATGTTATCATGGTAGCAATAGTGAGTCGCTAAAGGTTTTTAAGTAGGGACAACAGTCAGATCTACACTTCAGGAAAATTGAGCACCTATGTGAAAGATGGATTGGAAAAAGAAAGACACTAGAAGGAAAGAGACAAACAAATTAGGAAGACATTGCAATTGCTCAGAGGTTATAAACATCCACAAAAGAATGGCAGTAATGTAAGTGGAAAGAAGGGGATGTATATGAGAGATACGGTGGCAGTAGAACCAGTAGGTCTTGCTAACTGATTGTATATGTAGGTGAAGGGTGGCAGTAGTGGGGTTGGGTTCAAGGATGACTTGGGTATTGAAACCAAGAGACTTTTGTTATGCAATTATAGTGATACAAATGGTAACAATAGGGAAGTAGAACAGTGGATAGATCATTGGGTGTCAAGTCAGTTCAATTCCTTCCTCAGACATTCACTAGCTATGTAACTTTGGGCAAGTCACTTAACCATCTATAAAATGAAGGGGTTGGACTTATGGCTTATAAAGTTCCTTCCAGCTCTAAATCTATGATCTTATGAAGTTTGGAGGAGGAATATATTTAGGGGAGAAGATGAAAAGTCCCATTTTGTACATGTTGAGTTTGAGATGATAGCAGGACATCAAGATGGAGATGTACAGTATAGACTTCTTCCCTTCCTTTCCCTACCTTCTTCTCTCTTACCTCCCTCTCTTCCTTTCTTCTTCCTTCCTTCCTCTCTTCTACCTTCCTTCCTCTCTCCTTCCTTCTTCCCTCCCTTCCTCCCTTTCTTCCTTCCCTCCCTCCCTTCCTTCCTCCCTTTCTTCCTTCCTTCCTCCCTCCCTCGCTCCTTCCTTCCTTCCATCTTTTCCTCACTTCCCTTCCTCCCTTTCTCTAATAAAATCACATATCTAGACCCCTCTCAAAACTGAACAAAACAACAACAAAAAACCCCAAACCAAACTATATGTGAAAGGTTATGTGTTCAAGTGACTTCTAGTTTGAAGGGCACAGAATTCAATATTTAATAGGAGATCATTGAAAGTTACTATGGCTGAAACTTTTCACCCTTCACCCAAGTAGGCAACTTAGTGATGAGCCTCTCTGAACTTAGCTAGGTTTGGCTTCCAACAAGTTCACTCACCAGTCATTTATTAAGGTCCCATTACTTTCAAGGTCAAAGTCTCAGAAGTGAGATACAAAACCAAAAATGAAACAGTCCCTACTGCCAAGAAGGTACCATTTTGGGCCACACAAGATGTGCACATATAGGTATATGCAAGGTGTGAATCAGAAGAGAATATAAATGATTGTGGAATGAGGGAAAGTTTCATGGAAGAGGTGGTTCCTGATCAGCCTTGAAGGAAGAGAAGGATTTTGAGAGGGAGAGTTGAGGGGGAAATGCATTCCAGACATGGGGGAATGACACAGTAGGAAAAAAAGACATTATTAATATTGTCTTATTATCATTAATTAATTATTAATTAATACATTAATAAACTGTATTAATATTATTAACATTTCCTTCAAATGTAATAATGATAATATCAATAATAACGCTACAGCCTAAAATGAACTCAAGATAAAACTATTTCCTCCTTTCCCAAGAATCTATGCATATGTTGGGATGGTATATGTTGTGTCCCTTGACTTGGTCATCAAACCCATGGAATAATTATTATTCAGTCACATTCAACTCTTTGTGACCCCATGGACATGCCGATACTGTTCATGGGGTTTTCTTGGCAAAGCTACTGGAATGGTTTGCAATTTCTCCAGTAGATTGAGGCAAACAAAGGTTAAATGACTTGCCCAGAGTTATAGAGCTAATAAAGTCTGAGGTCAGTCTTCCTTACTTCAGGTCCAGTGGTCTATCCACTGAGCCACCTAGGTGTGTCATATCTATGTAGGGGTTTAGTCTTCAAAACGCTTTTACATTCATTATCCATTCTTAAAATAACCCTATGAGGCAAGACAGTGGAGGTGTCATTTCCCTCATTTTCTCGATGAGGAAACTGAAAGATTGTCCTTGGTCAAGGTCATGTGACTAATTTGTGGTAGAGCCAGGAATAGAAAGAAGCCAGGTATTCTGCCTCCTGATTCTATAGCTCTTCTGCAGCACTGCTTGCCCTGCCTCCTTGTACGGGCTACAAAACTATTTGATGAGATGGACAGAACAGCCTTGGGTGTTTCTGTCAGAACAGCTGTCAAAAAGCTCTGAGATAATAAACAAATACTTTTCTTAATTTCCAAGGTGGAAATGTTTTCATCCCCTGGCTCCATACACCAAATGAACAAATTCCAACTCTTTAAAAGAAGAAGAAAAAAATCAAAATTATCATGCCAAGCGATCTCACCCTGGGAAAAGTGAGGCCTGGGTTAGATGGGGCTGCAAGATGTCTCTTCTGGCCAATGCCGTATGTTTCTAACTTTCACTAAAGTGATTCCAGGTAAACCCATGTGGTTTACTGCCTAAAATTCTTAATTGCAGCAGATTTCAGGTCTGTTTGTCCTTTGTCTACTCCAGGGAGATTTTTTTTTTCCCTGGGTGGAATCTGCTTATTTTCTCCCTTTGACCTACCCACATTCTAGGCTAGGACTTAGGACCCAAACTAACTATTAAGTAGGACAGTGGGAGTGTCCAAAGGGGAATAGAAGCCTGGTATTCATTTAAACCACTGCCTCACTTATTATGCAGCTGGTTGGTGAGGGAAATACACTTTAAACAAGAGCCCGTCAGGCTCCACTGAAATTTGGTATTGGGACACTTAATGTTTCTTAGACATTAGCCAGCTGCTTGAAGTTTTAATTCACAGCTACTGTGACTTCAAGTAAATCACGTAAAGGCTGATTTCAAAGGCTTCTCCCCCTTCTATTTCCAGAAATTAGCAATGAACTCAAAGAGCGACCTGCTTCTTTGTAGTGGTTGAAGCCCATTCACTTTTAAGCATCATCAATTCACAGTCATCTATGTCTGGCAGGTAAGCTGTTTTTAATTTGCTCAGGAATTTAGTAAATTTCTTTTGAATGTCTACTATATGCGTAGGCATTTGGATAAGCCAAAATTAGTCAATAAACATTTATTAGGCACCTATTACGTGTCAGGCCCTGACAAAAACCTCTGAAATGGAGCCAATGAACAATAAGGCAGGTAAGATCAGGGGTTCTTAACATTTTAATGTGCTATGAACCCCTTTGGTAGACTGGTGAACCCCTTCTCAGAATCATGTTTTTAAACGATTGAAGAAAATGCTAACTTCCAGTTAGAGATTCGAGAAAATAAAGATGTAATTGTTTTCCCTTCCAGGTTCACAGATCCCCTGAAAGCTATGCATGGAGGCTTTGTGAATTTGTGTGCCTGAGGTTAGATGAATGGATAAGATAGATAACAGGCAAGTTAAATAATAAACTTTAGGTTTGAAGATTCCACCAAGTCTCCATGTTAAGTCTTCACATTAACTCTTACTTTCATCTCCTCCTCACTGCTGAAGCTTTGGGCAATTGGGTTATTAAAATAACCTCGTAGGTATTCCTACCTCCACTCTCCCTCTTCCAATCCTTCCTTAGTTTCTCTAGCTGGATAATTTTTTCATACTCACAGATATGATCACGTCACTCCTTCAATAAAACATCTTCAATGGCTATTGCCTACGAGGTAAAGTATGATGAACCCCTTTGCCTGACATTCAAAACTTTCTCCAATCTGACACCATTGTAACTTTCCAAACTTATTTCACACACTTCTTTCTACATATTCTACATTCTGGTGAAAGTATACCACTCACAGTCCCTCCAGTGTATTTTACATGTCTATCTTTGTGCCTTTACTTGTGTCCTTTGCTGTTCCTTGAATGTCTTCCATCCCTCTCTTGCCTGTTGAATTTTAAACCATCCTTTACAAACTAGCTCAGAGGTCATCTGCACCCGCAAGTTCTTCCCAATCTCCCTCTTAATAACCTTTTCCTCTGACTCAGGTCTCACATAAGTGTATTTGTACCTCTCCTTCACTTACTTAATTACATGTTATTTTGCATAATAGTCATTTGTATATGTGCAATATTTTTCATCTACGCTCCAGGAGGAAAGGGATTCTGTCTTACCTGAATTTTGGAACTCACCCAGTGCTTAGCATCATGTCTTATATACTTTAGATGTTTCATAAGTACTTATTGATTTAAGATGAACTTTTACCACGTGTATTCACAAACTTTCTAGTCTTCCCTTGTTTTCATGTTTCTGTGATTAGAAGAGACAAAGACAGAAAAACAGAGAGATAGAGAGAGACAGAGATGACAGAATATGATGCATATTGCTAAATTGCTGCTAGGAAGAATGTCATGAAGGGATTTGAATTGGGCCTCAAAAGATAGTGCTTAGGTTTGTGAGGCTAATTCCAAAGGTTGTAAAGAACTTCTGTGCTTCTGACAATCACTGACACTCTGATACAACTAGCATCTAAGTGAGGTTTGACAATAATGCAACATGAAGCTGGATTGCTATTGCTTATAAATAAAGTGCTCTGCTTTTGATATAGCTTATAAGTAAAAGTCTTATCTCATGATTGACTTTGAAGATTTTTGGCCACTCATTGGTCAAGATACTAATGACTGAGCTCAAAGATAGTGCTTTCTGAACTCAAGAAACTCAGCTTGGGGTACCTTCAAAATCCTTGGTGGTCTCAGAAACAAACGGCTATTATGTGGGAGGAGGCCTGTAACTGGGCAGTTTCTCATAATTAGTATGTATCCAGTGACCTTGAGATGAGTTGTTATTTCAGGGTGGGAAGTTTGCCCAGATTAGTTATTAAATATTATCTTGAGAATAACATCGTAAGAAGCCATTGATATCTTAGAATTGGGAGCTGGGAAGCCCATTCAGCTTCTTGCAAAAGTTACAAAAAATAACTTTTTAGCAAGCAAACTATGATGTTATAAGTTACTATGCTTCAAAGAAAACTATTAATCCTTAAAAATGTCAGAAAAAGGATTACAAAAAATGTTTCTTTTACTAGGAAAGTAGTCTCTTAAGAAAAGGGGACTGCACTTCGCATTTATTTATATACACTAAGCAATATATTCAGGGGCTTGGTCAATCATTTAGATTTGTTCCTGAAAGTAGAACCTTATAAATAATGAGTGCTTTGATCCTTGAAGTAGGCCACTCCAATCAAAATAAGGCATTGGCTCAACGATAAAGTCACTTGAGAGAGATGGGTGAAATCTGGGTAGTTATAGAAAAAAAGGGGAGAATATTTAACTTGGGGGCCCAACATGGAGAAAGGTTCAGAGATGAGAGTAAGCAAGGTAGTTAGGATACAATTGGTAGAGTGATTGTACTAGGGGGAGTAATTGGAAATAAGACTGGAAAGGTAGGTTATAGTCAGTGCAGAAGGCCTTGAGAGATAATGTCAGGAGATTCTGGCTCCATCCTTGCTAGAGCATCAGATTTAGATTCAGGAATACCTGGATTCAGGTCTCATCTCAGATACTTGTTGTGTGGCTCAAATGAGATATCTGTGAATAGTGCCTGACATTTGGTAGGCACTATAAAAATGCTCTTTCCCTTTTCTTCTCCATATCTTTTTGTCGTATTTCCTACTTTTCTCTACCTGTAGACTAAATCCTGCCTATATTCTAAGACCATTTCTGGCCCTGTGAAGGAAATATATAAATAGCCTCTGCCTAAGAAGGAGCTGATTTGTATCAAGTTCCATTTCTACTGAAGGTCTCTTCCTTAGATACTTTCCTAAATCCTGATGTCTTATTGCTCAGACTTTTGTCTAGATTTTGGTCTTTTGCTCTAATTCAATCCATTTAGGTCTAATTCCATTATCTTTTATGTATTCCTACAACATGAGAACCCATTCATTAGGTGCTAAGGGGAGGCATCTAGTCTGAATTCCCCATCTATTACTTACCTTAGCTGATCTCCCTAGATTTCACTTCTTGTTTGGCTTGACTCTTGGTAATAGCCTATTCCTTTTTTACCTTAGCATGTCTCCTTGCAACGGGATTTATCCTATCCTATTTAAGTTATCTGTAGGCCTTTCTAGCCATTCCCTCCATGTCTCCATCCCCCATCCCAAACTCTTGGTTCTACCTCTCTGCCCTGTTTTGTTTCCACTCACCATCAAGAGTTACAACCAGATTCAGGAGTATGGACTCAGAAGGCAATAGGGAGTCATTGAAAGTTTTTGATAAGGGAGGTGACATAATAAAAATAGTAATGAGGGAAGATAAATGTGGCAGTATTATGCAAGATGTTTTGGAAGGATCAAAGAATGAAAATTGAGAGATCATTTGGGAATATATTTCAGATTTAACTCTAGATTGGGTACAATAAAAAACAGATATGCGATGCTAGGAAAATCAGAACCTTTCTGGGTCTGAGTTTTCTTATCAGAACAATAAGAAAACTGGAACAGATGATTTCTGGGAGCCTTTTAAAGCATCCTAAATTTTAATATTCTAATCTAGGTGTGAGATCATATGAACTTAGAAAAGTGGCAACAATGGGCATAGGGAGTGGGAGAGGACAAGGGAGGGATCTTTAGAGGAGAGGGTGAGAGAATAGGTAAATAGGGGTATAGAAGGCTGTTTAGATTTATGGAATGGGAGGATAGGGGAAGGATCCTTGGAGGGGGATAGGCAAATCATAGGAGGGCAAGGTAGTGGGTAAAAGTAAAGTACAGAAGACAGGAGGGATAGGAAACGAGAGATAGGTATATACATAAAAACAAAGATCAGGATTAGAATAGGTTTGGGAATATATATGTTTATATATGTATGTATATATGTATATGCATATGTGTATATCTATAGCTATGGGGAAACATATGTAAACTTTATTATAGTCTTCAGAGGGGAGAGTTTGTGCATAAATAAATATACATATTTATTTATAGCTATAGAAAAACATATCTAAACTTTATTGTGGCCTTCTGGGAGAGTTTGGGGGAAGGGAAAAAAAGAACAAAGTAAAAAGTACATAGCAGAGAACAAAAGAAAACTCACAAGGAAGCAAAGAAAAATGGACAATTCTCAACACAACAAGTATTATTTATCATATAGGCTTTCTTGAAATGAAAATTTATTGTTACATATTTTGAATCCTCTCTTATGTTCTGCTATGCACATGACATGCTTTTATTTCTTCTACTTTTGTATTTAAGTTCCAATATTAATGTTTCTTTTCTCTATTCTCTATTTGTGTTCTGGTATTTAAGTCTAAAATAAATTTTTTTGGGGAAAAAAAACGGTAATTGAAAGTAAGAGGAAGGAATGCCCATCAATTGGAAAATGGCTGAACAAGTTGTGGTCTATGATTGTGATGGAATACTACTTCACTGCAAGTAATGATGAGCTGACTGATTTTAGAAAAACATGGAAAGACTTGCATTAAATAACGAAAAGGGAAATGAGCAGAACTAAGAGAACACTGTACATAGTATCAGTAATACTGTTCAAAGAATACTTGTGAGCAACCAAATTATTCTGAGTATGACGAATACTCAAATCAACTACAAATGACCTATGAAGGAAGATATTATTCACATCCATAGAAAGAACTGATCAACAGAAGTATACATAGTATAGTTTTACATACATAATATACGTATTTGTGTCAAATGACAGCCTTCCGTAGGGTGGAAAGGGAACGAGAAATAAAGTTGCACAGCAGAGAACAAAAGAAAACTTGGAAGAAGCACAGAAAAGCAGGACAGCTTTGAAAACGATGTCTAGTTTTTATTACATGGCTTTTCAAAAAAAGTAAACAGTGTGAAATGGAAATTCATGGTTTTAGGTTGAATCTGCTTTTTATGCTGTGTTGTGTACAGGAAACCACTTTTTTAGTCTTTCTGTATTTAAGTTCAAAATGAATAAAAATTTAAAAAAGAAAAAAGTTAGAGGAGCCCAAAAAGCTAATGTTGATGTATTTCTCTTTGAGCATGGTCCTCCTCCTGAAGGAACTCTACAAATCCCTGTGTGCATACTTATCTTACTCATGAGTGAAGACAGTGATTGACTCTTCCTCTCCCAGTCCCCTGAGAATCAATAGATAGAGAAAGCACTTATTAAGCACTTACTGTATACCAGGGACTGAGCTAAGCACTGGGGATAAACAAGACTGTCTCTACCCACCAGGAGTTTACACCATGAAGAGGAGGAAAGTACTGGCAGGAAGGGTGGCAAGTAGGAAGAAATGGGATGGGAGTGAAGTGGGGCATTGCTGGGGCCCCTCCTGAAAAACGAGTCTGGGCAGGCAACCAGTCACCAGTCAGGAGAGTGAGGCCTGCAAGCAGAGGTTTCTCCAAGGTGGCACCTGGTGAGAAAGTCTGTGTTCTGGGGCAGCTAGGAGGCTCAGTGAATAGAACACCAGTCCTGGAGTCAGGAAGACCTGAGTTCAAATCCAGCCTCAGACACTTAGCACCTTGGGCAAGTCACTTAACCCTAATTGCCCTGCCTTCCCCCCTCCAAAAAGCCCCCCAAAAGGTCTGTATTATTCCTAGATAAGACTTTTTTCTGGGAAAGTTTAGAAAAAAGGAGGTGGTAATGAAGCAGATGCATTGCCAAGGTCCTAACTTGGCGAATGATCAGACGTGAGGAGTCAGGGAGAACAAAGAATCAGCAATAATTCGCTGCGTCCTTCTGCCCACCAGAGAAGGATACTTGAGAAGGTGTGATTACATGTTTATTGAAGAAAACTCTTTCTCTTCCTTACTCTCCACCAGAATCTTCATTTAGTTTTGGCACTTGCGACACGAACAAAGGAAAAAGAAATCATCCCATTTGTCTTTGGGAATGTAAATTTGGTTGATAGAAGAGGCAAAGAGTATAGTAAATATTCAGTCAGTTTATGATGCTAGGACTTCAATCCAATGAAGAGCGTTTATGAAACACCTGCTGTATGCTAGGCACTATGTTCTCCTCTGGGAATACACAGACAAAAACTAACAGTTCCCGTCTTCAAGTTTACATTGGGGGTGAGGATGGGGCACATTACTGCTGGAAACAACATGTATGCAAACAATTAAGTACAAAATACATACAAAGTAAATGAAAAGCAGTTTGGGGGATGATGTCTGAGGGTATCTGGAAAGGTCTGGTGAAGGGGCTGCTCCTTAAACTGAGTCTACAAGGGAGCTAAAGGTTCCAAGAGGCAAATGTGAAGGAGAATATTCAAGGCTGGGGGATGGCCCATGTAAAGACAAAGAAGTGGGTTTGGGAGATTATAGGATCATAGTTAGACCTAGAGGGGAATTTCTAGACCATCTAGTCAACATTTCATTTAAAGAGGAGGAAATGAGGGCTACAGAGGTATCATGACTTGTCTAGGGTAATGCAGGTAGCAAATAGAGTCAGCATTTGAACCCAGGCCCTTTGATTTCAAATCTAGCACTCTGTCCACTCTACTGTGCTTTCTCTGAACTATGTTTATAATGCCATCCTATATGTGTAGAACATATTACCATTTTCATAATACTATTCTTTCAATATCCCTCATCTCATTTGATTATCATGTAACCCTGTATGGTATGGTATGGTCAGGGGGAGCTAAGGAATCATTTAGGCCTGGTTCCTAATTATAGATGAAAAAACCTAGGATGTATTCAGGCAAACGAATGACTTGTCTAAGGCCATTATGCTGGTAGAGATAAAAACTAAGACTAGAATTTGGGTCTCTTGATGCCCACATAAGTGTTTTGTTTTTTGTTTTTTTTTTCCTGACATGGCACAATAATTATAATCATAGGACAAAGAAAGAATGAAAAAGCGATCTCCAGTTTTTCTTTTTTGTTTTCATCCGTCTTGGCTGTGTTTTTCTTTGCTTTAGTAACAAAGTGAGCCAATAAAAACAACATAAACAAAACACTTGTAACATACATAAAATAAACAACTCTGACTAGTATCTCTGTGATTTGGGGCAAGAAAGTGTAACTCTTTGAGCCTCAGTTTTTCATTGTCAAATGAGAAGTTTGGATTACATGGCCCAAGAGTTCTCTCCAAACTCTGAATCTTGATCTAGGGCCTTAACCCTTAATCAATAGCCGGCATTGGGCTTACTTGAGTCCCAGCTCCACTAAGTTTTAATTAAATGACCCTGGGCATGCCAGATACACTCCTTCATCTGCAAAATGGGCATAAAACTCTTTGTTTCAAAAGGTGAATTTATAAAAATTTATGAAAGGTGAGGAAAGTGATTGTAAAGTGAAGTAAATGTGAGTGTAACAAATCTACCAAGCAACTACTATGTATATTCAGCATCAACTTCAATCCATCCTCAATGTAGTTGTCAAAGTGATTTTCCTAAAGGTCAGGTCTAAACCTGCCCCTCTCCTCAAAAAATCCACTAGCTTCCTATTACTTCCAGAATCAAACATAAAATCCTCTGACATTTTAAAGTCCTTTGTAACCTGGCCCTTTCCTGCCTTTTTAGTTTTCTAACTTTCTTTCCATATTCTCTACAGGAATCCCGGACTTGTTGCTCTTCAAACAAAACACTGCTTCTCCCAACTGTGCCTATTCACTAGCTGTCTTCCATTCCTGGAATGCTCTCTATCTGTCTGTCTCTGTGTCCGTGTCTGTGTCTGTGTCTGTCTCTCTCTCAGGATGTCTGTCTCTATGTCTGTCTGTCTCTCTGCCTCTGTGTCTGTCTATCTCTGTCTGTCTCTCTACCTCAACCTCTTGACTTCCTTCAAGATTCACCTCAAATCTTTCTTCTGCAGGAGGCCTTTCCCAGTCTCCTCATCCATCCCCTTTCCTCCTCCCTCGTGCCCTTCTCCCTGAGATCACTTTCTACTTATGGTGCATATATCATGTACCTGCAATTTTTTTTTGGCATGTTGTCTCTTCCTGTTAGAATGTGAACCCTTCGAGAGCAGACACTATTTCTGCCTTTCTTTTTATTCTTAGCACTTGGCATCTCTGCATCCTGAGCCACTCGCAGTCATCTTGACCTTTGTCTTGTCACTGGACTCTAATGACTCTGGAAGAGAGCGAGAGAGGCTGATGTGCAGCTTTGCCCCACTCATCCAATTCATGTGCAAGACAAGACATCATGCTTGTGATGTCATCAGTCATCCTTGAGAATGAAGGATGAACAACCACACCACAAACAGCAGCACTTAGCATAATGCCTGGCACATTATAAGGTTATCATACATACTCACGGGACCTCTAGGTGGTGCAGTAGCTAGAGCACTGGGCCTGAAGGCAGGAAGACCTAAGTTCAAATCCAACCTCAAACACTTACTAGCTGTGTGACCCACCACTTAATTTGGTCTGCCTTTGTTCCTCCATCTGTAAAAAGGGGATAATGAGAGCACCTACCTCCCAGGGTTGTTGGAAGGATCAAATGAAATGATGACTGTAAAGTACTTACTTAACACAGTGCCTGGCCCATGGTCAGCACTATATAATGTTAGCTTTTATTGCTGCTGACTGATAGACTGGGCCCTGTGGTGATTTTAAGAGAAATAAAAGTATCTTTTCTGAACACGTTTCTCTTACTGTTTTCCTTTTACCTCATAGGGTTGTTACAAAGATAAAATGAGATCGTATGTGTGAAGTGCCTGGCACATAGTAGGTTCTTTAAAAATGCTTGTTCTCCACCCCCCAACCCATATCTGAGGTAATTATGGCAGTTTTAATTTCTAGTTTTCTAGTACATTTTTGTCTCTATTGGAAATTTCTGGACTTTTGAGTCACCCAGAGGTTTTTAGTGTCTTCTGATCAATGATGGCTATCTTCTCATTGACCTCTGTCTTTCCTTGACCACATGGTACAGATGCTGTACATTCTGGAAAGGGGGAGTTAAATCATTTGGCTTTGGGAGGAAGAATCTTCCTTTAATAGCAAAGCAAATTCTCTGACAATTATCTCGTCTGTCTTAGTTTTGTAGCCAAATATCAGAGTCTTGGCTGGTTTTGAAGGGCAAATTCCTGTTCTCACAAAATGTATCCTGCCATGTTTCCCTCTTTCTTGAAGTATACAAAGCCTAGGAATCTGAGGCTTCTAAGAGATTCCCTTGCAGTAGGACTCCTTAACTTTACCTCACTTGGCTAAAAAAAATACAGTAAGATGATGGGGACCAAATATGGCTTCAAAGAGCTCAACTGACCAGCTGCAACTTCGCTCATTTCTCTGAGATGAAAAGCAGGGAAATTTGGGGTTTAGGCCATCTACCCTTTATGGCAGTGCCCTGCTAGGAGGTGTTTCCTTCCTCATTGGTAGAGAAAGCTCCTTGGATGAGGAAACTTTCTTTACCAATGCAAATAATCTTAAAGCGTTGTCTAGAGTACTAGGAGACTAAGTGACTTGGCCAGGGTCATACAGCTAATTTCTGAGGCCAGATTTGAACTCAGGGATATTAGTCTTCCTGACTCCAGGACTGGAAGTCTATCTACTGCACCATTTAACTCCCCCAATCTAAATCTTAGAAATGGATTTTTAAGCTTTGCATATGATGTGAGATCCTTGAGTACTATGATAATTTTTAAAAATCTTTTTAACATAATACCACCCATTATGCAAATGACTCAGAGACCGGTGATGGTTTTAAACATGAAATGTTTCACGTTTACCGTTTGTTGAATTGCCACAGTGGACCTGGAGTAAGGAAGATCAATGAATTCAAAGAAATAATTCAAACTGAGCCTCAAATACTTACTAGCTGTGTGACCCTGGGAAAATCACTTAACTGTTGTCTTCCTCAGTACCCTCATCTGTAAAATGGGAATAATAACAGTGCTTACTTACATGGTTTTTTATGAAGATTGGATGAGATAATATTTGTAAAATGTTTTGCAAACTTTAAGGCACTATGTAAATGCTATCATCAGCATCATCATCATTATTTTAGAGTCCTTTCCAATGGGATCATGTTAACTGATCACAGAATTACAATTCTTGCTCTGGTTGGAACCTCTTGAATGCAACATTTTCCTATTGGTCTGAACTTAACAGATGTAGATCTGTTAACCTCAATCTTAGATGTGGATTTTTGGGCTTTGGGCATAATGGGAGACCATAGAGTAATGTATTACATTTAAATTCTTTTTCAAACATAACACCTGAATTTTTACAAGTGACACAGAATCCCACGGTATATATGAGCAGGCTCTAGGATATTAGATGTTCATTGTTTATTGAATTGCCAATAATGTTGTTCTTTGTCCTTTGTTTTTGAACAGGACCATGACATCAGGGAGGTGATGTATGATATGCAAGTGAATTGGATTTAAGTGAAGGAGGGCTGTTCAAAGTCACCAGCCTCACCTTCTCTGCAGCCATCAGGGTTCAGTGGCAAGATACAGATCAACATGACTGGAGATAGCCCCTGCCAATAATGACTTGCACAGAAGAATCAACTTAAAAGACGTCAAAGAATATATGGCTAGAAATTGAGTTATTGGTTAGTTAATGTATCAAGAGTAGGGGATCACTCATAGATAGCCTGAGTGCTTTGTTAGCATCTGGAGAAGATTATAAGAAAACTTTTGACAGTTTCTCTACAATGGATTTATGAAAAAGATGTGGGCAAGAGCTGCACAGAACAGGAGTAGATAGATTGTAAACTACACCAGTGGAGGGAGTATCCAAGTACTTATTAGCATGGAACTATTCAAGTAGCAGAACAGATGATCACTTTTTGGTTTATTGTAGAGAAGATTTATGTCCTTATCTGAGTTGGATATATGAACTCAGGGATCCCTCCTAAATCCAACACTTAGCACAGTGCCTGGAATGTAGCAATTTAATAGATCTTTCTTAATTGATTCTAAGAGATTATGTGTAATTCTGGGATTAGATGCCCTCTAAGGTCCCATAAACCTGAGGTCCATCTCTGTGATTCTAGGAGAATAATTACCAAGATTCCACTTGACCAAAGTTTCTTCTATAGCATCATGAAGATCTGAGCTCACATCTGAGATGTGCTAGCAAGCAAATGGAGGTCCAAAAAAATTTCACTGGAGTTTTGGAAATTAGCTAAAGCTGCCGTGTTACCCTAATGACTCCCACTGAGTTTTCAGTCTACTAGAACCCCAAAGTGAGAGCAGCTAGCTGATCCAGTGGATAGAGTGCTGGGCCTGGAGTCAGAAAGATCTGAGTTCAAATATGACTTTAGACACTTACCAGCTGAGTGAACTTGGGCAAGTCACTTAATTCCTTTTTGCCCTACTCCACTGGAGAAGAAAATGGCAAACGACTTCAGTATCTTTGCTAAGAAAACCCCATGGACAGTATGGTCCCTGGGGTTATAAAGAGTTGGACACGACTGAACAACAGCAATAAAAGAACCCCAATGAGATGTTTTTCAAACTTTATTCTAGCCACACCTCTCCCATCTTGATGAAGTGTTTCCTGATTTCCTCTAGCTGCCAGTGCCTTTTCCCCAAATTACCTCAAATTAAAAAAAAAAAAACAAACCTATATATGTATTTGTTGGTCAAAAGCTCCTCAATAGAATGCAAGCTCCTTGAAATCTAGGCCCATACACTTCCCTTCTATGAGACCCTGGGCAAGTCACTTAATATTTTTTCTGTCTCTGTTTCCTCATCTATAAAATATGGATAATACTAGCACCTATCTCCCAGGGTTGTTGTGAAGATCAGATGAGATAACATTTATAAAGTAATCTGTAAACTATAAAGCATCATATAAAGGCTAACTGTTTATTACTAATTAATTAACTAAGGAGGTAGAGAGAGTAGGTAGGAGGGCATAGAAAGAAATGGTCCTAGGATACAGAGTAGATGCAAAGAATTATAAAATATCAAGTTGGAAGGAAACTAAGTAATTATGTAATCAAACTCGGTTATAAACAAGAACAGAATATCGTACATTGTACATTCTACAAAACATACAAGTCATTATCCAGCCTCTCCTTGAAGATTGGCAATGATGGTAAGCTCATTACATTCCATTGCAGACCTTCCCACTTTTGGACAAATCAGATCATTAGGAAAATTTTCATTATATCAAGCCAAGATAGAGCTAATTCCTCTTCATTGTTCCTAGTTCTATCTTCTCGGGCCAAGGAAAATAAGTCTAATATGTCTTTCACATGACAGCTCTTTGACTGTTTCAAGACAGCTAGCATCACCTCCCCAACCCCACTTCTATCCTCCAAGATTCTCTTCTCCAGGCTAATTATCTCCCCAGGTCCTTTAATTAGTTATAATCTGGAATCCCCTTGCCATCCTGGCCACTCTCTTCTGGCTATGATCCAATTTGCCAATGATCTTCCTTGGCATCTGGAACTGAACATAAGACTACAGATATGATCCAACCAGGACAAAAAGTTAGCAACATGATGATAACCATCCTTCTGGACATGATGCCTGTCCTCATAGAACTCCACAGCATTTTGGACTGCTATGTCACACTACACTAATGATGAGTTTGCAGTACAGTAAAAACCCTGAAATCTTTTTTTTTCCCCACACAGACTGTTCTCTATGTCTCAAACTACTCTATACTTTGATATGTATATTTGTGCCCAAATGTAGGGTTTTGTCCTTATCTCTATTCAATGTCATCTTTGTGGATTCAGCCATTGTTCCAGCCAGTTGGGAAAATTGTGCATTTTGTTAACTTTGCTGTTCAATTAATAACAACAATAATAACAATAGCCAGCATTAATAGTACAGTAAGGTTTGCAAAGCACTTTACAAATATTATCTCATTTAGTCCTCAAAACAGTCCCAAGAGGTTGAAGCTGTTACAATCTCCAGAACTGAAGGAAACTGAATACACAATATACACAAATACTGAAACTGAAGGAAAACTGAAGCTAAACAGAGGTTAAGTGACTTGTTCAGAGTCACACAGCTAGTAAATGTCTGAGGTCATATTTGAACTCAAGTCTTACTGATTCCTTGTCTAGTCCTCTATCCTCTGTGCCACCCAGTTGCCTCCATTCAAATCAATAAACATTTATCAAGTGTTGTTATATTTGAAGTACTATATCTATGAAGATAAAAAACACGGTCCCTGTCCTTAGGAAAACTCAATTCTCCTAGGCATGGCATAAGACTATGTAAGTTATTATAAAATATACCCTTATGTTGCTATCTTTTTTTGGGGGGGGGGCATAAGGATTATGTAAATTACTATAAAATATACTCTTACATTGGTGCATTTTAGTTATTGGTTATATCCTACCAAACCTCAAGGTTACCTATGACACCACAAGTATCTCCGTATACTAAGAACTCTAGGTTGTTTTCTTTCTTCATTTGAGGCTATGAGTATTATTATTTCTCTTCTTGTCTTCTGTAAATTACTGGTTATCTCTACTGTTGTTCTACTTCCTATGTTATAGTCCTTTCTCTTTGTGGAATGTCTGACTTGGTGAGTAACACATATTATCCCTTCTCTCCCATTGACAGTTTAAACTTCTTTTGCTTAGATCTGCATGTCTCCAGGGAAATATATCATTTTTAGCCACCTTTAGATCTACTCCATCCTTGCTCAGGACCGTGACATAGTGCAGAAATTCAAATCCTCTTTTCAAGTACTGCCTACTTGCGCAGTTGCTCATTTCAATAGAATGGCAGCTCCTTGAGGGCAGGAATGGTTTCATTTTTGTCTTTGTATGCTTGAGGTAAGCAAGCATCGTGCCTGATATTAGTAAGTACTTAATTTGTGGACTGAATGATGATTTCCACATTTTCCTTTTTACTTTTTGTCACTTACTTTCAAGCAGAAGACATCATGAAAGTACCCTTCAAGTCTTTACTTTCCTTCCCAGAATATTGCAACCTCTAGAGATGTGTTCTGGTGGTATCCTTTGCCCCAACATGAATAAGCAGAAGTAGATAATTGTAGTTGGACTTGATGAGTTTTAGTAGGCTAGTTACCATGATCTTGATCAGGTGTTCTCAATCTGATTGTCACCAACTTTTTTTTAAAGAATATTTTTATAAGCGTATTTTAATATAATTGGTTACTTTTGTAATCTTATGTTTTATTTTATGCATTTAAAAACATTATTCTGAGAAGAGTCTGTAGACTTCACCAGACTTCCAAAGGGGACTGTGATAAAAAAGGTTAAGAATCTTTGTCCTAAACATACCCCACAGGAAGACTGTCTATCTTCTAATGGTTCAGGGCAGGATGACCTCTCTTCTCCTCTTCTGTTAGTAGCCAAACACAACTCGTCTTGTCTCCCTTTTACCATTGCTGTCTTCTCTTCTGGCCCTACTTATGAATGTTTGTGATCATTCTACAGATTTTGGGAAGCTGCCTCCTCTCACTTCTCCTCCCCTTCTTCTCATCCTCCTTCTACTCCTCTTCTACAGAAAATCCAGTTCTTTCTTTATAGAAAGATCCTTGAACTTATTCTCTGATTTCAGTGATTCAGAGGTCCTTCTTCCCTTCCTTATCTTTAGGACATTTGGATCGCTCTCTGGCTCCTTAGATTCTTTTTCTTCTTTCTTTTCCTCTTGAAGTAATTCTTTAATTCTTTCAAGGACGGCTTTGTTTTCCCCGATAAACCAGTGGAAGGGCATATCTGCAGCCCTTTCATCTTGTCCTCTGGCAGTGAAACAAACGAGCATTTTGTATATACTAATTGGATTTGAAAGAATCTTTGGTACCACACAGTATCCCCAGGATATTGGACTCTTTCCCTTCCTCACTGTGTCTACTGAAACTGAGCTCTTCAATTCTCTTTGGAGATTTTTGTTAACTCTTACTGCTAAGTGGTGGAGGCAGTGTTTTCTATAACAAAAGCATTGAACCTGAGGACTTCCTAAGTGAGGGTTTTTTTTTTTTTTAGAATAGTGGTCCTGCCTTTCTTGAGTTTATCCAGGTGCATTTCACTTGTAATTAGTAGATTCATGTGGAGGTCCTTAACATTTTTTTAATGTCATGGACCCCTTTGGCAGTTTGATGAAGCCTATAGACCCTTTCTCAGAATAATAAATAATTGAAGGACATGATAAATTTCATATTGTTGTTGTTGAATCATTTCAGTCTTGTCCAACTCTTTGTGACCCCATTTGAGGTTGTCTTGGCAAAGATACTGGAGTGATTTGCCGTTTCCTTCTCTAGCTCATTTTACAGATGAGGAGACTGAGGCAAACAGGATTAAGTGGCTTACCAGGGTCAGTTACTTGCCCAGCTAGTAAGTATCTGAGTCTAGTTTTGAACTCATGGATCTGAGTCTTCCTGACTCCAAGTTCTACCCTCTTATCCATTGTACCACCTAGCTGCCCTGAATTTCATATAGTAGTTAGTAAAAGTTAACATGTATTTTTTTTTCTCCACAAAGTTCTTGGATTCCCTGAAATCCACACATGGACCTCTTAGGAATGGGGAAGGGATCTGTGAACATCGGGTTAAGAAACCTGTCCTAATGCAAACAGGGTCTGTGTTCATTTTTGACTCTCAAAGTCATTTGAGGAAATTAAACTTCTAGTCATTTCTTATCTCTTACTTGTTTTATCTCATCTCCTCCATCTTGCCTCCTGTCAGTACTACTGTCTTCTATCTATGCTTGAGGATGTAGATTCAAACCAAACTTGAGAGAACAGGGTGTGAATCAACAGTCAGTTTATTAAACAAGCATTTATTAAATGCCTACTATGTGCCAGGTATTGTGTTAAGTGTTGGAGATATAAATAAAGGCAAAAGCAAAAAAACAAAACCAACCCAACCCACCAACCAATCAACCAAACAAAAAACCAGTTCCTGCTCTCAATGAGTTCGAAGTCTAATTAGGGGGACAACATGCAAACAGTTGGGAATAAACAAGCCACAGACAGGGATTGGTTAGAGATAATCAATAGAGGGAAGAAATAAGAGTCAAGGTGGATCAGGACGATGCTCTTGTATAAAATGGGATTTTAATTGGGACTTGAAATGGAAACCCATGGATTCTTGCATCTTTTTTGTTTCAACAAACCTCATAGAATTAAGGCAGCTAGGTGGTGCAGTGGATAGAGTGCCAGGCCTGGAGTCAGGAAAACCTGGCCTTCACCACTTAGTAGCTCTGTGACCTTGGGCAAGACACTTAACCTTGTTTGCTTCAGGTGCTTCATCTATGTAATGAACTGGAGAAAGAAATAGCAACTACTCTAGCATCTTTGCTAAGAAAACCCCAAATAGGATCATGAAGAGCCAGCCATGACTAAAAAGACTGAACAACAACAAATAGAGTTATATTTAAATAGTTTTATGTGACTATATATCTATGCCTTGACATCTAGGATCCAAGAATGAGAGATCTGGAGCTGAAAGAGATTGCAGAGGTCATGCAGTCCAGGGACTCTTTACCTTTTTTGCATCACAGACTCTATCCAAAATCTGGTCTATAACCCTCTTCTCAAAGTCATGTGTTTAAATGCATAAAATAAAATATATTGGATTACAATGAAACACTATTATCAAAATATAAAAAAAAAGTTCACAGCTCATAGGTTAAGACTTTCTGATCTCGTTCAATCTGCTCATCTTGCAGAGAAGAAAGGTGAAGCTCAGAGAGATAAGCAGTTCAAGAATACATATGTGGTGATGAATATGGAATTAGAAAACAGTTCTGTTAAATCTTAATCCATTTTAATGATACTATTTATTCACACTTACATTGTATTTCAAGGTTTTCAGTATAGTTCCTATATTATCTTCCTGGATCCTCACAACCACTCTCTCAGGAGGGTACTTTCCATTTGACAGATGAGGAAATTAGTTCAGAAGGACTAATTGAGTTGGCCAGGGTCACACTGCTAATGAACATCTGAGATGGAATTTGAACTCATTTTCTTGACTCTAAGACCAATGCTCTACTATATCATATTACTGGGATTTGAATTCAGAACTGGAATAATTTGTCAACTCAATTTTTCTTATTAATTAATTTTGGCCACAAGAATGACCATTCACTTTCTAATTTGGCTGTTTTAGTGAATCCCACTTTTACATGACTCCTTAATTATTTCTTTTTCTAACTTAGCTCACTTTGGTCCTGTGAAACAAAAACAAAACAAAACAAAAACCCCAAAACCTCATTTGGGTTTTGATAAATAAATAATGAACTTTTTATCTCTTCAAAAGAACAACGAATAACATTTTGAGTGGCATGTTGTGGTAATAGGCTTTGAGCCTTGGCTTTTTTGAACCAACCTATACCCTAGGAGTGAATCATTTGACCAGGATAAAGTCAAGTGCCTCCTTAGAAGTTAGCCACTTGAGAAGCCCACTGTGGTCCAGTTACCTCATACAAGAGAAATAAATTGGTAATGATAATTATGAAACATACCAAGTCATGGTTGTCAAGTTCACTGTCAGTTAAATTTAACTAAATAGTGTGAATTGCTTCAAATAGTTCAATACTCCAAAATACTCAAACTTTCATTGTTATGGGTTCTGAACTCTTTATTTTTCTCTCTCTATACTTTCTCCCTTGAAGATCTGTTGGTATAATTTCACTTATTATCTTTATAATATGACTCCCAAATCTATATATCCAGTCCTAAACTCTCTCATTAACTCTAGTCTTAACATTTCTAACTTCTTGCTAGACAATTCTTCTTGGAAGCACTATTGGCAGCTGAAGCTCAAAATATTACCAAATAACTCATTATCTTCTCTTATAAATGTCCTAATGTCCTCCAAACTTCTCTGTTCTTGCTGAGCGTACCATCACCCTCCCAAACACCCAAGTGTGAAATTTCAAAATCATCCTTGATTCTTCTTTCTCCCCTTAGATCCTCAAAATCTAATTGGTCCTCAAGTCCTCTCAGTCAATTTGATCTCCCTATTATCTTTCCTTTATAGCCCCTTCTCTCCACACATACTATACCCTGATTCTGGCTCTCATCTTTAGATTTTTAGAATAACCTTTTGACTTCAAATCTCTCCTCTCTCCAATTCATCTTTCAGAAAGCTACCCAAATAACTTTCCTAAGGTCCAGGTTCGACTAGGTCACCCTACTGCTCAAAAGTCTTTCTGGATCCCTATTGACTCTAGAATAAAACACACATTTCTTAGTCTGGTCTTTAAGTCCTCTAAAATCTAGCTTCTGTCTTTCAGTCTGACTTCATAATACTTTCCTTCTCAAACTTTATGCCCCGCCCAAATTCAACATTTGTCTGACATTTTCAGAGCAAATCATGCAGCAAACCTCGTGCTGCTCTCTGATCTAGTAGCCAATATAATTATAACAATAGCCTGGACTTATATAGAACTTTGTTCTTATAAAAGGCTTTCCCATGGATTATTTCACTTGTGCCTCACATTAATCCTATGTGGAAGATGTTCCAAGCTGTTATCTCTATTTCACAGATAAGAATGCTGAGACTGAAAAAGATGAAGTAAATTTCCTAGTTAGGAAATATCAGAACTAGGATTCAAACCCAAGTCACTTGACTTTTGTTGTTGTCGTTGAGTTGTTTCAGACTCTTCCTGGCTGCATTTGGAGTTTTCTTGGCAAAGATGCTGGAGTGGTTTGTCATTTCCTTCTCCAGCTCATTTTACAGATGAGGAACTCAAGCAAATAGGGTTAAGTGCATTGCCCAGGGTCACACAGCTAGCAAGTGTCTGAAGCCAGGTTTGAACTCAGGAAGACTCCTCTCGACTGGAGACCCAGCCCTTTATCCCCTGTGCCACCTAGCTGTCCTTTGCGTAGTACTTTTCTCTCTGTTAGGTGGCCTCTTAGGAGGCTGGCAAATATCCAACAAGAGCCTGTAGTCATACCAAAAATGCTATTTTTTTCCATTCATGCTCTGCAAATAATAGATACTTAGTCATTTCTTGCTATATTGAACCCAAGCAACCAAAAGCATTAAAAGTAAAAATGTCACTGATTCCACTCTTTGCTTCTTCCACCTTTTTTCTTTTAGTAAAAAAACAAAAAACAAAAACAAAACCCAACATGAAATCCTAAGGGGGAATAAGTATTTAAAATAATATGACTATGGGAAAATGACAACCTGTTCCATTTGTAGAATATTCTACAGTTTACAGAATATTTTCACATCCATTATGTTAGGAAAACAAAGGAAAAATATTTCATGAATATATGCACATATATATTACACATTCTCCTTCATGATGTTTCCCAGGGGACCAAGAAATGTTTCCTGCTTCATAAGCAGGAAAAGGCTATAAATGTGAAATATTGTATATGAGGATTAGGCAAGATCCAAAATGAGGGTTTTTTTTGGTCGGAAAATTTCGGTACTAATGTCATCATAATCAAATTTCCCTGAATATGCTGGCATATTGGTATGTATGTTTTATTTTATAGACACTAGTCTTCATTACTTGGCCACCCACCTTGCTTGATTTTGGGAAGCCTCATATTTGTGGTTTCTTTGCTCTACTCTCTCTCCTGGCCACCTTAGCCCTTATTGCTTCAACTAGCATCTCATTTGCAAATAATTCCCCAAACTGTATGTCCAGCTCCGACCTCTCTCTCCCTTAGTCTTCTGATTCATATCTTCAAATGCCTGAATGTTTCTCTGTGGATGGCTATCTATCATTTTAGCCCCAAACTAGATCCTCATGACTTCTCTTTTTCTGTTCATGGTAACTAACACATGCACAATTCTGTGGTGACCCAATTCCTCCTCCCCCGCTGCCCCCAAAAATATCAGGCATAAAAACTTAAGAGTCCTCTTTGACGTTCCGTTCTCTTCCATGTTTAGTCAGTTACATCTGGCCTATCCTTCCTTCTCAGTTTTTAAGGCTTCATTTTCATTCTCATTCCTACTATCACTCCCCCTTGTAGGGGAGGGTGCATGGCATAGGCGAAAAAAATTTGGAGACAGGAGACTTACATTGAAAAGAGCACTGACTCTGAAGTCAGAGGACTTAGGTTCAAATCCTTCTTTTGCAACTCACTGAACCTCCCTAGGGCTCAGTTTCTTAAGATGGAAAACAAAGAGCTGGATTAAATGGCTTTTGGGGTTCCTTCCAATTCTTGAAAATATAAATCACCCCAAATGATGATTATTGTATCCAGAGAAATCTACTTAATTTACCAATTCAAATATTTTAGATCCCTGCCATCCCAACTTCATGTTTTCTTTCTCCTCCTTGATCTGCAATTTCCTTCAACTCTTCCTTCTCATCAGTCCTTGAAAGCTTCTAGTGCCCTCACTTCATGGCCACAGTCAAGGATACTCCTTTATTCCCAATACCCAGCAAGAGTTCAGCCTTTCACCTTGAATTGAACAGAACCATGAGTACCTGTGCCACTTTACTTTTCAATGTACACTTAGAAATACAAAGAACATGGGCTGGGTGTACCAATACACCATGGAAGAACATTCCCATTGACTCTTTCCCTTCTTCTAAGACAATAGTCCTTAACCTTGAATCTGAAAACTTAAAAAATGCAGCATTATTATTTCATATACTTAAAAACATGATTTTCAGAAGGGGTCCACAGGCTTTACCAGATAGCCAAAGGAATCCATTCCACAAGTAAAAATTAAGAACCTTTTCTCCAAATTTAGGGCAAGAGCCAATGGTGGGTTTGCACACCTAGGCCACCTCCTATACATACGTAAGCACCCACATAACATTCAGCCACTGGGAGCTGGTACTTCAATGAATCACAGAATGGCAATTTTCAAGAGAACCTCAAATATCGGCTAATTCTAGGATCATAGAGCCAGAGTTGGCAGGAATCTTAGAAATCTTCCTGTCTGACCTCCCTCATTTTTTGCAACTGAGGAAATTGAAGCCAAGTGAACTTAAGTGATAGTGGATGACAGAGCCATACATCAATCCTGGGTTCTCTGAGTCAGAATCCAGTTCTCTTTCCATTGTGTTATATTGCCTCAGATCCCTCTCTTTTCACAGATGAAGACAGTATCTCTCGGAGATGTGTGGTGACTTTTCCAGGGCGACCCAACTTATAAGCAGACTCAGTCCCATTCTTCACCTCCTAGTTCAGTGCCTTCCTCTACAACATAAGTATATTTCCATTAACTACCATACTTTAGGATTCTGTAAATTCACCAATCAGAAAGCAGCTGCTCTTAGATGTTCTTTTCTAAAGTAGTTTCAGTTTTGGGGTCAAGGGTTCTCCCTTTCATGGTGGGACAGATGCTGTGTGTTTTTTTTATCCTGGCAGACCTTAGCTAGTGTTACCCAAAGTACATCTGATCCGGGAAGCTAACATACACCAGCAGGACAATCATGGCACTGTATACATTCTCACTCTCTGATGTCATTCCCATTGCAGATGAGGAAGGAAAATTTTCTTGTGACTTGCTTTTTCTAAAACATAAAAAATACACAGGCTAAGGAGAGGAGCCCTGTGGATGCTGTCAGTTTTAGTGGTATTTATGGTACCAGTTGCTGCATGGGAGACTTTTTTATTTTTAATACTCCTCACCCCCTATAACTCATTCTTTGTTATATTTGCAGATGAAAGCAGAACTAAATGAAAGGTACTGCAAATATTTGGGATCATTACAGCATTTGTAATGCAGAATGGTCAGTGGAGGGAGAAAGAGAGAGAGAGAGACAGAGAGAGAGAGACAGAGACAGAGACACAGAGAGAGACAGAGAGAGAGAGAGAGAGAGACAGAGAGAAAGAGAGAGAGACAGAGACAGAGACACACAGAGAGAGACAGAGAGAGACAGAGAGAAAGAGAGAGAGACAGAGACAGACACACACAGAGAGAGAGAGAGAGAGACAGAGAGAGAGAAAGAGACAGAGAGAGAGAGAAAGAGAGAGAGACAGAGACAGAGAGACAGAGAGAGACAGAGAGAGAGAGAGAGAGAGAGAGAGAGAGAGAGAGAGAGAGAGAGAGAGACAGAGAGAGAGAGAGAGAGAGAGAGAGAGAGACACGGCTTTGGAGTCAGGAATATTTGAGTTCAAGTCTTGTCTTAGATACATAGTAGCTACATAACCCTGAGCAGCTCATTTCACATGGTCCATGCCATGCTTTCAGACAGCCCATTGCTAATCTGCACCTGTGGAAGGAATTAGCATGCAAGGAGATCATAATAAGCACCTGAGATCTGTACTGACAAAAGCATGTCTAGACCCATAGCAATAAACAAACAAGCAACCAAATGAAAGACACAAAAATAAGTAAATAAACAGGCATATAAATAAAGCGCTTGGTGTGGCAATGAGAACCTGACCTTTGGGTCTGAAGGCCCGGGTTTGTGTCCTAGCTCTGATACAATGTGTGACCCTGAGTAAGGAATTGAACCTGCCTAAACTTCAGTTTTCTCACTTTTAAATCGGAGGTAACTGTTAGCAGTTCTAGGGCCACGGTGAAGAAACTGCACCACAAATTGCAAATTGCTGTATAACTATATTTTTCTTATCGTCCCAGTTTCTTTTAAAATATAGTTTTATGACTGGGAAAATTAGCATTGGAAGAGACTTTAGAGATTACCCAGTGTCCACCATTTTATAGAAGCAGACACTGATGCCCAGAGAATTCAGACAATCCTAAAATAGTAAGGCCTACAGGGATCTCAGAGGTCATCTTATCTGACTCTCTCATTTTCAAACAGGGAAACTGAGCAACAGAGACTTTAAATGGGGCAGCTATGTGGAACAGAGTATAGAGTGCTCAACTTGGAGATACGAGTTTCAAATCTGATCTCAGGTGCTTATTAGCTGTATGACCCTGAACAAGTCACTTAACCTCTGTTTGCCTCAGTTTCCTCATCTGTGAAATGGGGGTAGTAATAACACCTTCCTACCAGGCTTGTTGTGAGGATCAAATGAGATAATAATTGTAAAATGCTTAGCACAGTGCCTGGTACCAGTATATGTTATATGAATGTTGGTTTTTATTATTATTTAAAGGACTTGCCCAGAGTAAGACAGCAAATCTGTGGCAGACGCAGTCCTAGAATTTAGGCCTCTTAATTCCCAGTACAGCTCTCTTTCAATGACTCTTGCTGCATTTCAATTAAAACTAAAGGCTGCTCTGTTACTGACCAGGAAAAGACCTTGAGTGACCTTGAACAAATTCTTTAATCACTCTGGTCTCTGTTTCCTCACCCATAAAACGGTTGCTCCCTTCCATGTCTTAAATTCGCTGTTCCACTCTTATACTCTTCTACCTTTGCAGTGTTTCCCCCCCGTGTTTTAGAGGAGAACAGCTCATTTCTGCTTTCTGACTGTTGGATGTAGAGAATCCTAAGGGAGGTACATCATGTAATTAGAGTGAAATCCCAAGAAATATTAAAATGTCATCTTTGCTCTTGCTCTCAGATGGGTGGAAAGTACAAGAGTAAGTTATTCTTTCATAAGGAATTTGAGCTTTGGGTCAGCTGGAGTCATCTTGTCAAAGAAATGAATGTTTTTCATTATGGTTTTTGAGTTCCAAAGCAAATCCACAAGGTTGGGACTCTACTGGTGGAAAAGAATCACACTCTTGTACCACATATGGGGATGTTGTAATCCACCACCAGCCTTGACAGCAAGTTGCTGGAGAGAGTTCAGATGAGGACAAAGAGACCAGAAGAAGAGATTTTCTTTTCAGGAAACCCAGGAGTGCTATCAGGACATTATGAGCCCAAGTTCAGGGATGCTAGTGGGAAGCCTGAGGAAGGCAGTAAAAGGACAGTGAGGTAGAACTCTCATAGGTTTCAATATCAGTGTGTCCTATTGGATAGGATTTTGAAGTTATCTCATAAAATCAAAGAAAATATGAAGCTAATTCCATTAGAAATTATGTTGCAGGGGACAGCATGGGTTAGTCACAGAATTTTGGAGTTGGAAAGGAACTCAGAAGCCATTTAATCCAACAATAACTGAAAAAGAATCCTTAGTACATCACCAGCGGTGTGCTGGTAAACGTCTCATAACTAGATCTCTGAAAAATGTGTGTGCATAAAAATCAATCAATCAACATTTATGAAACGCTTACTGTGTGCCGGGCACTGTCCTATGGTCTGGGGATACAAAAAGGGGCAAAAGACAGTCCCTGTCTCAAAGAGCTTACAATATAAGGAAGGAGATGATGTGCAAACAGGTGTATACAAAGCGAGCTACTTGCAGGATAAATAGGCAATAATTAAAGAAGGCAAGGCAATGGATCAAACGATGAAGATTTAATTTTTTTTTTCTTTTTGGAGGGGGGAAGGCAGGGCAATTGGGGTTAAGTGACTTGACCAAGGTCGCACAGGTAGTAAATGTTAAATGTCTGAGGTCACATTTGAACTCAGGTCCTCCTGATTCCAGAGCCGGTGCTCTATTCACTGCACCACCTAGCCGCCCCCATGAACATTTATAAAGTACCTACTATGTGCCAGGCACTGGGCTAAACACCTGGGAGTACAAAGAGGCAAAAGACAGTCCCTGCCCTCAAGGTGTTTACAATCTAACGGGGAGACGTGTCAACCATATAATAGGATAAACAGAAAGTAAACGGAGAGAATCACCGGCATTAAGATGAGTTAGGGGAGGATTCCTGTAGAAGGTGGGATTTTAGCTGGAACTTAAAGGTGGTCTGGTAGGTCAGTAGTTGGAACATAGGAGAGAGAGCATTCCAGGCATGGTGGACAGTCAGAAAAAATGCCTGGAGCTGAGAGGTAAGAATTCCTGAAACTGTCTGGAGATCGGTATCACCGGATTCAAGTGTGCATGTTGTGAAGTAAGGTGTAAGCAGATTGGAGAGGTAGAAGGTGGTTAAGCTGTGAAGGGCTTTGAAGGCATTAGAAGTAAGAGGAGCTGGGAAAACCTTCCTGCAGAAGTTGGGAATTTAGTTGGGACTTAAAGGAAGCCACACTTCGAAATTTAATCTGCATTATTAATATTTTCTCCATCACTTAAGTCTAGAAAATTAAAAAAGCATGCTTTGATTTGTATTGCTTGCTAATTTCTGAGGTAGGAGCAGGCTCTGGCACAACCCTGATCATACTAAAAAAAGTAGATACCGAGCCTTGCCTTGAAGAACTTACCGTTAATAGGAGGTGGTATTCATATAGCTCTTTAAGGCCTGCAAAGTGCTTTACAAATATTATCTCATTTTATCCTTATGACAATTCTTGGATATAAGTCCTATTTTTATCCCCATTTTACAAATGAGGAAGCTCTAACCATCTCTTTAATAATATCTCCTAGAAGTATGTGAAGTTAAGTGACTTGTCCAAGGTCACACAGCTGGTAAGGATCTGAAGTTGGATTTGAATTCAGCTCTTCCTGACTCCAGGTCCAATGTTCTATTTTCTATGCCACCTAGCTATCTCATGTTACTCTATGAGACATATCTTTTGGATAGCTCTAATAATTAGCAAGTTTTTCTTGATATCAAGTCTAAATTTACCCCCTTGGAATTTTTACCAGCTGCACCTAGTTTTGCCCTTAGGTCCCGTGGAGAACAAGTCTACCTCTTTTTGATGTCTTGTTATTATTCAGTCCTTTAAAACTTTGTGACCCCATTTAGTGTTTTCTTGGAAAAGATAATGAAGTGGTTTGTCATTTGCTTCTCCAGTTCATTTTGCAGATGAGGAAACTGAGGCAAATTGGGTTGAGTGATTTGCATAGGGTGATACAGTAAGTGACTAAGATTGGATTTGAATCCAGATTTTCCCGACTCCAGGCCTTTGCTACTATCCACTGAGCCACCTAGCTGCCCCTCTTTTTCATGTACTTAAGCATAACTCTCAGGTCCCTCTGGGTGTTCCATTTTTCGATTTTCTTCAGCCAGGTCTCAAGTGGCATGAACTTGGGACCTTCATCACCCTGGCTGCCCTCCTCTGGTAGTTCTCCAATTTAATAGAATAGTCTTAATAGAATGGAAAAAGAATTTCAGATGTGATCTGGCTATCGTCTTTTTAATAAGACTATTCTCTTTATTTCCAGAAGCTATGCTTCTCTTAATGCAGCCCTAAAATCACATTAAATTTCTGGCCTTCCATTTCTCACCATTTACTCATGCTGAATTTGCAGTTCCATAAAACCCTTAGATGTTTCATTCTGCAGATCACTTGCTCTCTAGCAACAGCTCCCTCATCTTGTGCTCCTGTAGTTGATTGTTTGAACACCTGGGTAAGACTTTGCATCCATCCCATTGAATTTCATCTCGTTTGATCTGGCCCAATGCCAAGCTCTTTTGAGTCCTGGCTATTGTCCATTGTACTGTCTATGCCCCTTACCTTTGCAAAACCTTACTGGATAGTGCTGACATTTGTGCCTTTATCCAAATCATTGCTAAAAATGTTACACATCAACTGGTTAAGCACAGATCCCTGAGATACTCCACTGGAGTCTTCTATTCACATTGGCATTGAACCATTAGGACTATTTTGGGGGGGATGGTCATTCAACTAGTTCTAAATCCACTTAACATCTCTCCATCTTTTACTCAAGAATAAGACAAGGTTTTCTAAGATCTTTTGCTAAAATGCAGGTAAAATAAATCCATTGTATTTTCTTATCCTCCAAGTTTAGTGACTTTGCAAGAAAGGAACTAAATTTAGTCTGTCTTAATCTGTTCTTGATGATGCCATGCTCATTCTCTGTGATTACTCTTTCCCTTTCTAACCATGGCTTTTTTTCGTTTCTTTTCTTTTCTTTTTTTTGGAAGAGGGAAGGCAAGGCAATTGGGGTTAAGTGACTTGCCCAAGGTCACACAGTTAGTAAATATCTCAAGTGTCTGAGGTCGCATTTGAATTCAAGTCCTCCTGACTCCAGGGCTGGTGCTCTATTCACTGTGCCACTTAGCTGTCCTTTTAACCATCTCTTTAATAACATGTCCTAGAATTTCGTTAGAAATTGAAATCTAGATGATTGGACTCCTTTTTGGGGGGAAACTCAGGACATTTATGCTTCTCTAATCCTAAGATATTTCTTCTATCTTTATGAACTTTCAAAATTTATAGATAAGTGACCCTAATCAAGTCTGTCAGTTCTTTCAGTGTCTGAGGATTTAGTTAATCTTGGCTTGAACTTAAAGGCATTTAGGTACTCTCTGTTTCTCTTTTTTGGTCTGTACCTGTGATTTCATTAGTGCAGAGAACTTCCAACGTGGGAACTTCCTTCACCCACGCAGATGATCAGCTTTTCTGCAGCATAGAGTTAACAAGCTTCCTGGGACCCTGAGAGTTTAACTCCTTTCTCACAGCCACGTAGCTAGAAAACGTCAGAGACGAGACCTGAATCCATCTCTTCCTGAGTCCACAGGCCAGACTACCGTCCACTACGTAACTGTCTCTCCCTTTTTCCCTTATGATATTCTTATTTATCTTAGATATTTACCCTCTTTGTTCTATATATTCATATCCAATTGTCATCTTTCTTGTCAGAGAAGACAGAAACAAAACGAAACTTGAGCAACTTTGCCTTCTTTCTGTATCCTGGAAAGTCTTCTGGTTTTAAAGTAAAAGGGATTGAATACAGACTCGGCTATTTACTACCCATGTGAGCTTGGATCAATAATTTTGCCTACCTGGCCTCATTTCTTCATCTGTAAAACCAGAAGTTAAGGTCCCTTCCAGTATTAAATTCTCTGATTTTATGATGAAAGTGTTATTTTATATATACTACCTCTGAATAGAAGTTGATTAATCAGGAGAAAATAACTTTGTATCATGCAGGCCTAGCTGAACTTTTGCCTGAGATAACCAAAGGTATAAAAAGAACTCTATGTAATTCTATATATTCTTTTTTTTTTTTTTTTTTTTGCTTTTCGGAGTGGGGAAAGTAGGGCAATTAGGATTAGGTGACTTGCCCAAGGTCACACGGCTAGTTTTTTGTGTTAAGTGTCTGAGGCCAGACTTGAACTCAGGTCCTCCTGAATCCAGGGCTGGTGCTCCATTCACTGCACCACCTAGCCACCCCCTATATATTCTTTATATAACTGCAAAGGATAGCTAAGGTGAGGCAGAGCACAGGCAAACAATGGTGAAAAGCTGAATATTGACTGGACAAAACTGAAGAAGAGTCTGTAACCTACAATGGGAATAACAATAAATGAATTTAATAGATGAAATACAGGCAGTATCTACAGTCTTTGTCCTATGACTACCTATGGCATAGAGGTGGTCCCAGATTTTAAAAGTCTATGATAGTAGAGCACAAACTCTGGCCAATCATACAAAAGTGTAAAATCTTCCAAGTGGTGATCCAGTGATGGATTAATATATGTCTATTGTCGGGGAATCTTCTTAAGTGGAATTTGTAGAATCTCATCACCAGGTTGGTCATAGGGTAATTTGTTTTTTGACCATAGTGATTCTTAAATCCACTGAGTCACAAAGGGTTACAATTTATGTTGTTGGAATGAAGGAATAATCTTTCTTTGATTTGACAGATCTGTGATCTTCTTAATATGAGTATTCCCCCAAGGATGGAGACAGCAACCTATCCATGCCTACCATCCTACATGATGCTTGCCTCATGTTATCATATCTCTCTGTCACAAGAGGTCACAATACAATTTTCTGGTGTAAGGATCTTGTAAATTTTTTCATGGTGTATGAATATGTAATACACTACCTTTTCCTTGCGTGGATGACTCATTTGCTGAAAGAAGGATAAAAAAGACACCCATTTGAACACCATGAGACAGTCTGGAGGACCTGAGAGAAATACAGCCCCTCAGATAAAATTCCCTCAGGGGAGTTGTTTGAAAGCAGTTCAGAGGCAAGGCTACTTACTCATGGAAAGATGACTTCAGTGCAGTGTTTCCCAGAAATTTGAATATGACTGCTTTCAGGACTTTGGAATTTATTGCTATGACACTCTTCATCAAAGAAATATTTTGGGATTATGGGACTATTGTGTAACAGCTATGTGTGTTCTATCTGATAACAAATGTGGGTTTGGGGTTTCTCATTGTGAGGTAGAGGTGAATGACTTCACACCAGGAGGCATGACCTTGGAGTCAGGAAGAGACACTGGAAAAGACATTGACTGAGGTCTCTGATCATGCATAGTCCCCATGCTGAGTTGGAAGGAGGGGGAAGGCAGGTTTTGCTGCTAAGAGCTGATTAGAGGAAAGTTAGAAGGATGCTGGGGATTAATTGAAGGAAAGGAGAATCTTTTTCTGTGGGAAAAAAGTGGATTGGGCTTCTCTGTCTCACTAGTAGCAATATCTACCATTTGAAAGAGAGAAAAATAATAGGGAAACTGAGGAACTGAATTGTATTTATCTTGACATTCTCATGATAAATAAATTAGAAGACAAAAAGGAGTTGAAGCTAAATGGGAGTATAGCTCATAGGTTTACCCATCCACAAGCCCAAGTATGTCATCCCAACCTTGTACCTTCAAAGTGGCAGTGACTGATAGGAGGGAGAACCCCCTACATTCCATAGTTTATCCACTGCTAGGAGAGAAGTCACTGGAAGAGATTAATTGTAATTGTTTGTTTGGATAATACCAGTGCAAGAGGTAAAACATAAAGTGGTTAATTAGCAGAATTGCAAATTGTGTTATGCCTTGATAAGGTTTAACTAACAGCCTCCCAGCAGATGAGAATAGTAGATATTACTAAGCTTCTAAACTCTGTTCTAATCATTCTATAGCAGACCCTTTTCTGTGTAGGAATAAATGGCCTATTCCATTCCTGATTCATGTGTGGACACCTTTGTGCACTTTCTCTCTTTCCAGCAAAGCTCTTAGATTTTGATGCCTAACCATTACTATAATTGGGAATTTTATGTAGTGGGGTTCATGAACCCATAAATATAAGAATTAGGAGCTCACTTCCCCTATAGAGAAGATAGGATTCTCCAGAGCTGGACTGAGGCAAATTTCAGTGTTTACAGTTCAGAGACTGGTGTAGATCACCAGCCCAGAGGCCTCAGCCAAGCAGTTGCCTGTAAACTACTCACTCCTTCATTTCTTTATTCTTGCCAACAAATGTTAGTGTATAAGCTGCATTTCTTTTCATGATATTTTTGCAAATGCCTATCATAAGCACTACACTATGAGATGACCAAATGCTGATGAAATGAGGTTTTTTTGTTCTCTTTGAATACAATAATGAAATCAATGCCTCCAACCCCTTTATTGTCTCTTCAAAGAGAACCTGGGAACTATTTTTCCATTTAGTTGCAAATTCACTTTGCCTTCTGGTTTTATTTATAATGAGAACGTCAAGATCATCTATTTTCATTTCTTCAGTAGAAGGTCCGCTTGTTGGTCACTGAATAAGGATCGCCCAGAAAGAACACTTAGAGTTAAGTCACTGCTTACAGAAATGGTGTGATTCTTAGGATCTTCTGCCCAATTTATTTTCTGCCACCACTACCAGCACCAGCACCACCAGCACCAGCATCAGCACCACCACCAGCACCACCAGCACCAGCACCAGCACCAGCATCAGCACCAGCACCAGCACCACCACCACCACCACCACAGAAGCAATGGGAGGCTACACAGGATTGAAGATCCTTTTCTATTTTTCCTAGTTTCCTGGGTTGCTTAAAGAGGCACATCCACACAACAAAATCACAGATTCTTAACTTATTGAAATAAACACCACTTAGCTGTTCAGAGTGCTAGTGACTGACTACTGGTTAATTCTGCTTAGTCGTTTAAAAATAAATTGCTGCTTTTTTAAACGAGCATGGTTAAAAGTATTATCGAGAATATCTCTGAGTTTCTATTATATTCAATTCAACTCAACAACCATTTGCTGCATCCTTAGTATTTGCAAGTCTCCATTTGTCTGGTTGGGCTTGGCTACTAACCTTTGCTTCCAACATCAAGACCCTCACACTCTGTACCGGGCAGAGACGTGAGTTAATGCAAAAAGGACAAACTTCATTGGGCCTCTTTAAAAATAGTTCACAACATCACAAACGAAAGGCAAGAGGACAAGAATGGAAAACTATGCATGTGCTGGTGTTCAAACAAGGTCTTAGGATGTGGCATGTAACTGATCCTCATTGCAGTGAGACTGCTGAAGCCAGCTCACAAAGCTCACTAAAGTATAGAATTGCTGTTGATTTCAAGTAGCCAAACAATGCAATTATCTTCTTGGGAAGGTAACAGAATAAGAGAATATTGAAACTACAGGTGCCTAAATGGAGATGGTCTAGTACAGAGAGAAATGGACTAAATAGAAAACCTGGATCCTACTCTTTTTGTCTCTTGGTCTCAGTTTTCCCATCTTTAAGATAGAAGGGGAAACACAACTGGAAGAGATGATGTCTCAGATTCACGTCCAATTCTACCATGCTCTTAGCACTTTCTTGTCTACTAAGCTATGCTTACTATTACAATTAGAGAGATATTTGGAAGATTCGCCAATACTTTAAAATATTTAATTATATTTATATTTATTCTATATCATATTTATTCTATTATATTTCTACTTAATTATATAATGATATTTAATTAAATATAATTATTTGAAGTGAGTTTTCTGGAATCACCCAAGTTAAGTGACTTACCCAGGGTCACATAGCTTGTGTATGCACACTTGTGCACACATCTATGTATACACACAGTACATTTACATATATGTGTGTCCATGTGCAGATACATATATGTAACACATGATATATATTTGTGTATGTGTATATACCTATATATATATATATTTGAAACACTTTGACCTACTCAAAAACAGACTACAAAATTACCGCAGCAATAATTGACCATTCAGTATTATTGCATTTCTCAACTAAGTAATAAGCTGTGGAGTTAGATGCTGTCCCTGCCCAGTGAGGTTACAAAATGAAATATGCTGGTTGCTTTGGCAATCACAATATGCCTGATAAGATGTTTTCGGCTTTCATTGTAAGCCATCGTGTCATAGGGGATAGAGTGCTAGATTTGGAAAGTGGAAGACTGTAGTTCATAATCCTGCCTCGGACATTTACAAGCTGTGTGATCCTGGGCAAATGAATTAATTTCTTAGATTCCAAATTCCTCATCTGGCTCAAATGGGAATAATAACACCGATCTCACAGGATTTTTGTAAGCATCAAATAAAATAATGCCTCTAACTAGCCATATAAATGTAAGCTGTTCTTGAAGAGATGCTCAAGAGGAAATGGAATTAAATTTCAACAAGACTCCCTTTACATGCGGGGAAAGTATTCCCCAGTAATAATGCTTAAGCTACCTACTAAATGTCCTTTGCATAGCTAAGAGTAGAATAAACAATTGTTTCTCTTGAATGATAATTCAGTTTCATAGGAGCATTAAATTTTGAAAAGGTAATCTAGTCCTACCCTCTCATTTTACAGATGAGGAAATTAAGGCCCTAAGGTCATACAGATAAGCAATTTAATTCGTGTGTGTGTGTGTGTGTGTGTGTGTGTGTATGTATGTGTGTGTGTGTGTAGGGTGTGGGGTGTGGAGAGAATGAGGAAAGACCTCCTTGTGTGTGTGTGTAGGGTGTGGGGTGTGGGGAGAATGAGGAAAGACCTCTTGTAGAAGGTGGGGCTTGACCTGAGCTTTGAAGGGAATTAGGGATTCCACATTGTGGAGCTGAGTCCATTAAAGGCTTGAGGGGTAGCTTGTGCAAAGCCGCTTGCCCAGGGTGACCTGGGTAGGAATAACCTGAGCTCTAGTAAGCAAGTAAGTAAGTTCTGACTCTAGCAAGTACTTAAGTAATAGCTGCGCGACCTTGGCTGAATTATCCTCCTTCCCTGAGCTCGAGTTTGCTCTGTTATTAAAACAGGGGAAATCCTTCTTGTCCTCTCTCCCTCATAGTGAGGGAAGCTTTGCAAACTGTGAAGTACCACCTCAAAGAAAGCAATGACATCCTCCTCTAGAGGAAACGGCAGACGTTAGGGAGTAATTCAAGTGTAGGGCTCAAGGCTGACATCATTTTAGGAAGCTGAGACTCAGTTATCCTTCAGCTTCCAGGTTTGAAAGCGTATGACTGCAAATAGCTGTGAGGGCTGGTCATCTCTTCTCTGTCAGGATGGGTGTTGTTAGAGGGAATTATTGTATCAAAATAAAAATAGTTTCTAAACAAAACAGTGTGGGAGGAGGAGGAGGAGGATTCGGTTTCAGTTTTGGGCCCTGGCCAGCCAACATTGCACAGAGTAGCAGCTAATTGTGAAAAGCTCTGCCCACCAGCCTGTTTACCAAGGGTGTTTGGCCCGCATTAGCAGAGGTGGGGCTCACTTCCTTAACAGACACTGAACTGAGCCGCAGTCAGCTCCAGTATCCTGCTTCCACAGAGCATGCTCCCATCCCAAGGAATTACAGACTGATAGAGTAACACTCTGGCTGCTTTGCATCCTCCTGAGATTTGGGATGGAGCTGACTTTGAGGAATGACTTGCCCATAGAGATGTGTTACTTAAAAGGATCACAGATTCAGAGCTGAAAGGGTCCTCACAGATCATCTAGGCCAGTGGTTCTTTTTTTTTTTTTTAAGTTAATTTATTTATTTTTAGTTTTTGACATTCCCTTCCATAAATTTTAAATTTTTTCCCCTTCTCTCCTCTCCCCCCCTCCCCAAGATGGCATGCAATCTGATATAGGCTCTACAAATACATTCCTATTAAAAATATTTTCACATTAGTCATGTTGTATAGAAGAATTAGGAGGAATGGGAGGAACCATGAGAAAGAAAAAAGCAAAACAAAACATAACAAAAAAAGAAAAATAGTGTGCTTTGCTCTGCATTTAGACTCCATAGTTCTTTCTCTGGATATGGATGGCATTTTCCATCATGAGTCTTTTGGAATTGTTTTAGGTCCTTGCATTGCTGAGAAGTGCTAAGTTTATCAAAGTTAGTCATTGCACACTGTGGCTGTTACTGTGTATAATGTTCTCCTGGTTCTGTTCACTTCAGTCTTCAGTTCATGTAAGTCTTTCCAGGTTTTTCTGAAGTATGTCTGTTCATCATTTCTTAGAGCACAATAGTATTCCATTACTTTCATATACCACAGCTTGTTCAGCCATTCCCCTCAATTTCCAGTTCTTGGCCACTACAAAAAAAGAACTGCTATAAATATTTTTTGTACATGTGGCTCCTTTCCCATTTTTATGATCTCTTTGGGATACAACCCTAGAAGTGGCATTGATGGGTGCCAATGGTTCTTAATCCAGAGTCTGTGAACTTGTTTTTTCCTCTCAATGCTTTCATAAATGTATTTTAATATAGTTGGTATCCTTTATAATGCTATATATTTTATTTAATGCATTTTAAACATTCATAGGCTTCACTAGACTGGCAAAGGCATTCATAGCAACAAAAAGAGATTAAGAATCCTTGAGCTTAGCCAATCATTCTAATATTATAAAAAGGAAACAGATCTAGAGACATAAAGTGTCTTGTCCAAGATTACACAAATCATAAGTTACGGCACTAGGATTAGAGTTCAGGATTTCAGATTCTAAAATTGACACTTTTCACAACTCTATTGTAACATGCTTACCTGTCTATGAGCCTGACTTGAGATGGATTCCACCTGGGATGGTCCATGTAAAAAAGTTAAGTTGCAACAAAACAGAGAGCCCTGGAGTGGGAGTCAGGAGACTGAAGGTCTTGTCCTAACTCAGTCATTAACAAGTCTCTCTTCTCTGGGGCTCAGTTTCCTTAGCTGTAAAATGTTGTAAATGAGCTGAGCTGTAAAATGAGTTGAATTAGAAATTTTAAGGGTCATTTTGAGGTTGGTTGCAAACTTTCAGTCTGTTGGAGTAAATTCTAAATCTAATTTACAAATAATGGAAGAATATGGGTTGAATATGTAAGTAATGTAATAGTTCTTTAAAGAAGTATGCTCTCTCTTGGTGACCTCATCAGTTCATATGGGTTTAATTATTTTTCTATGCTAATGACTCCCAGTTCTATAACTCCACCCCTAGTCTCTTTTCTGAACTTCACTCCTGCATTGTGAACTTTATGTGGAACATTTTGAGCTCAATGTCCCATAAGTACCTCAAACTCAAAATTTCTCCCCAAAGTCACCTCTCTTCTGAACTTCCTTATTTCTGTCGAGGCTACCACCATCTTTCTGGTCATTAAGATTTGCAGTGCTGGTGTCATACTCAATTTGTTGTTCTCATTTGGTCCTCATGTTCAATAAATTGCCATAATTTATATCACTTCTAGTTCCACAGACTCTCTTGGACACACTCTTCTCTCCATTCCCATAGCTACCACCCTGGTGCAGACCTGCCTCCCCTTTTGCCTGAACTATTTCAATAGCCTTCTTCTATTCAGTCTTCCTGCCTTTTTCTTTCCTGATTCCAAACCATCCTCCACACAGCTGTCATAGAGATTTTCCTAAAATACATGCCTGACTATGCCACTTTCCTACTTAATAAATTCTAGTGGCTCCTTAGTACCTCTAAGATCAACTCTGCCTTTCTGGCACACTGCAGTACAGTCCACTGGTCTTCTTACTGTTTCTCATTTATAGCACTTCATCTCCCATCTTGGTGCCTATATGTACTGTCCCCCATTCCTAGAATGTACTTTCTCTCTTCATTTATGTCCCTATCCCCCAGTGCTTCACACCTTCCCAGTTATTTTGCGTCTATTTTGTGTTTGATACACACACATATGTGTGTATATGTATATATATACATGTGTGTACATGTCTCCATTGACTGGACTGTAGGATATTCAAAGGGACTCTCATTTTTTTCTTTGTTTTCTCAGGATCTGGCATATTGTAGGTACTTAATGATGATTGATTGATTGATAATTTCAGCATCAGGCAATCCTGATCCTTGGTCATCAGGCAGCTAATTATTATTTCATGGATAATGGGCAACAGAGAGTTTTTTTTATCCCCACCATGGTCTTCAAAACCTCTTTACCTGTTTTTTTCTAATTTTGTTTTGATTAACCCTGAGCTTGCAGTTCTGGATAGGATAACCCTATCAAGGACCCACAACCTGGGAGAACTGATTGCTATAGGAAATAAGTTGCTGTAAGTTGAAGTCCAGGAGGCATCCCTAGGGGGATGAAGAGGTGACTCTAAAGTAAAAAAGAGCTGAGGCTTATATAGAGACAACTAGTCCATTATCATGAAGGCAAAAATGTGGGGCCATTTCTTCCCCACCTTCTCACCTCTTGTGACTTGGAGAATGTGATTCTGAAAAGGGGAACATATCCTTTATCATTCTAACAAAGGGGTCCTTGGAACAAAAAAAGTTTATGAACCCCTGATTTAGGGGGTTCTTCATGCCCCCATTTTACAGAGGTGAAAACTGAGGTCCATCCCTTTATGGATGACTCTTATTCCCATCCTAGCAGTTAATGTGGGACAAAAACAACTGGAATGGGAGTCCTGAATCTTGTTCAGTTGTATAACTTCTTTGGCAAATTATTTCTCTCCATGCCTTAGTTCATGATGCCACCCTATATACCCAACTGCCATGAAGAAAACTGCAAAACATATAGAACGTGAAGTGTTCCAAAGAAATGTGAGTGGTATTCAAATAATGTCATATATAATTAAAAAAATAAAACAACCCTGGGATTCAAGTTTGTTTTTTTTTGTCATCCAGCTGTTTTAGTGATGTTGAATTCTTCAAGACCCCATTTCGGGTTTTCTTGGCAAAGATACCAGAGTGATTTGCCATTTCCTGCTCCAGCTCATTCTGTAACTGAGGAAATGGAGGAAAACAGGGTAAAGTGACTTGTCCAGGGTCACACAGCTAGATTTGAACTCAGGGAGATGAGTCTTCCTGACTATAGGCCCAGCATTCTGTCTGTGGTACTATCTAGCTGCTCTCCCATCCCTCCATATTTTCTAGACTTGGCTATTCCATTGCACTGTTGTAAGATTTCGGCCAATGCTTATGGGCCTCAGTTTCCTCATCCACAAAACGAAGGGGTTGTGTTAGATAATTTTGTAATTTCTTTATAGCTGAAATGTTCTACAAATAATTACTAATGTGGTCCATTAATGAATAAAAGAAAAGGCATTTTTTAAGCACTTAGTGCCAGTGCTGGGAATACAAATAAAAAAGCAAGAATTTGTATTCTATTAGAGGGAGGGAAAACATATAGGGGAGAGGTGGCCAGGGAAGGGAGTTTTGTTCTAGGGTCATGGGGATGATGAACTGGTCCAGTTAGTCGATATATTCTTTCCATAACCAATGATGCTATTAATTTTTATTACTGTAGCCACAGCAAAGGGATGCTGGTGCTGGAAGTCATACACATGGTAGCTGGGCAGATTAAATATGGCTGGCTGGAAATAAGACATGGTCTGGTCTGGGGACAGTTTGATATAGAAGGCTAGGTAAGTTAGCTCTCACCCAGTCACCAATCAGTAGTAGATAGATGGTGTAGTGGATAAAATGCTGCATTTGGAGTCAGGAATATTTTACTCCAAAACCTGCTTCTGACACTCACCGCTGTGGGACACTGGCCAAACTACTTGACCTCTCTCAATCTCAGTATCCTCATCTGCAAAATCAGCATAATAGCCCCTTCCTCATTGGCTGTTATGAGGATCAAATGATACAATAGGTTTACATAGGTTACAAAAGCTATGTAAATGTCAGTTATTTTTCTGGAGATGTAGCGGGGATGGTTCTGGAAGCCCAGTGGTGATGAGTCTTGCTTATATGCCATCTCTAGATTGAATTTTGGTCATCTCCTGAGTTCTTCCGGTCCAAATATGGTCCAGGTACTGCTTCAGCAAAGTTGAGTATACAGAGGATGTGACCGTATGGGTCTCTGGGATGAGGCAGAAACATTTTTTTCTTGGCATCCTCAGAGTAACTCTTAGCTTTACTGCCTTCTTATGCCTATGGATTAAATTCGGGCTTGTGGTGTATGTAGCCTGTCTATATGGAGAACACTGCGCAGATGTGGAGGTGTCTGAGAATTAACTTCACAAGGAAATTCCTCTCTTTAATCTGAGCATGTCAGCCTTGAAAAGATGGGCACATGTCTTTTCCCTGTCCCTTTAAAAGCCAGGCAGGACCACCACCCACTGAGCCACTTATATCTGGTCTCATTCCATATTTAAACAAAGCTTTTTTTCCCCATCCCCCCTCCTCTTTTCATTAAAGCAAATGCAAAGAAGTTACTGAAAGGAAGGACTTTATGATTGAACTAATAAAGCAACAAACAGTTAGACAAATTGTGAGCTCCTTATGTCTCTCTCTGTTAAAAACCAAAATATAATCAGGAAGAGCTAAATATAAAAGCAAGAAGAACTATACATATAGGATTTCAGCCTAAAAATTAAATGCAGGAATGCCATTATTTATTCAGCCTGGTTTTTTTGTTTGTTTGTTTTTTACAGTTTTAGCTTAATTACTCATGGTGGTATGGAAAGAACTCAGGGCTGAGATGTAAGAATTCTGTGTTTGAATTCAGAATTTATCATTCATTAGTTGTGTGAGTTTGACCTTGGACTAAATCATGTCCCATTTTTTGGCTTCTGAGGGCCTGGAATAATTAATATCCAAGGTCATTTCCAGCTCCAATAATCTATGCTTGTAGATATATCTCACTCTTTTTTAACCATGCAACCAAGAAGCTGCCAGAATGAGTAACATTAGAAAGACAGGATTATTTCATTTTAGAACCAGAAGAGACTTTAAAAGGTCTTTGAAGCCAGTTTTTTCTAAACCAAACAACACTGCAGACTGGTAAGATATTTAAGTTTTTCATAAAGAAGACTACTTTGCTCTTTGAAGCCTTCATATGATGGCTGTCAGCAGGACTGAGAAAGGTAAAGGTAAAGTAAAAGCCAAGGGTAGGAGGAACAAGATGGAGGAAGAAGGAAGAGGGAAAAGAAGGAGTCAGATGCTAAAGTTCATAGCCCTTGAAGACTAAGGACTTTTGGTAGTAAAAAATACTGCTGACCAGTAAAATCTTGCAAGAAGCCTTGATTTCATCCCGTCAGAGGATGAGCTGAAAGGCAGTTTAGAGGTCTTCTAATCTAATTCCCTCTTTTCCAGCTTCAGAAATTGAGACTCTGAGAAGTGAAATCTAAATGAATAAGTAGCTCTTTTAAGCACTCGATCCTTTCAACAATTCAGCAAGTCTTTTTAAATGTCTTACTTAAGTGCAGTGAGATGAAAAATGCCCAGAGACAAAAAATGACATAGTCCCTGCCTTCAAGGAGATTATAGTCTATGAGGAGTAGATGGAATATGTATATAGGTAAGTATAATACAAGATAGGGTATAATAAGGGGAAAAGAGAACTTCAGAAAACTCAGGGAAGGAGGGACCATTTTTAGCTGGAGGGTCAAGCATGGCTTCATGAATAATGACACATGAAAGGAATTTTTAAGGAAGAGAAGGATTGTATCTGGCAGGGGTGGGAGGAGAGGGCTTTCTCAGGCTGGAGAGAGGTTTACAGGAATGAATTGAGGAAAGAGTACTGATGAGAGTGTAGTACAGTTTGGTTGCTGCCTTGTAGAATGCATGAATGAATGTAATATAAAACGTCTAGAATGATAGGTTGAAGCTAAATTTTTGAGGACCCTTAATGACAGTTTAAGGAGAGTCTGCATTTTATCTTTAGGCAAAAGGAGTCACTGATGGTTTTTGAGCAAGAGGGTGACATGATCAGAACTGTACAAGATTATTTTGGTAAATCTGTGAACCAATTAATCGTATTGAGTGTTCAAGAAACATGGTAGGCAAGTACCATCTATAATTCAATGCTTTCCTTTAGAGTTAACCACTAGCCAAGGTGTATGGGTGATTTATTCCCAATTTAACCATTAAAAGGAGATAATAGGAATATATAGGAGTAACTATTAGACATTTACTTGGATTTTTAGGAAAGCTTCTAACAAATTATCAAATAATTATTGAGTGCATGGCAGCTAAATGGTGCAGTGAATAGAGCACTGGCCCTGGAGTCAGGAGGAAATGAGTTCAAATCCGACCTTAGACACTTAATACAAAACTAGCCATGTGACCTTGGGCAAGTCACTTAACCCCAGTTGCCCTTCCTTTCTCCCTGCAAAAAGCAAACAAAACAAAAGAAATAATTATCGAGTGCTTGCTGTGTGTGACTCACAATAGAAAAATCAACAAGTAAATACAGCGATTCTCAACCTGGGGGTTGAACGACCCTTTCACAGGGGTCACAGGAGTTGCCTAAAACCATTGGAAAACACGTATTTCTGATGGCCTTAGGAACTCAGACACTGCTCCTCTATCTGTCTCCAGGCGGGTCTGCCCACATGCAGATATACTAACATAGAAGTATTAAAGGGTCACGGCATTTGGAAGGTTGAGAACCACTGAAATAGACTTTAGGATAAAATACAAAATCTTCTGTTTGGCATTCAAAACCCTTCATAATCTAGCTATCTCCTAATTTTCTAGTCTTTTTATACCTTACTCCTCACCAAGTAGTTTTTAATCTCTCACCTCTGGGCATTTTCTCTGACTGTCCCACATGTTGTTCAGTCATGCCTGACTCTTTGTGACACCATTTGGGATTTTCTTGGCAAAGAACCTGGAATGGTTTACCATTTCCTTCTCTTGATGCATTTTACAGATGAGGAAACTGAGGCAAACAGGGTTAAGTGACTTGCCCAGGGTCACACAGCTAGTATCTGAAGCCAGATTTGATAACCCACCCCCCAAAGTCTGGAATGCTCTCCCTCCTCATTTCCTCTTGATAGTTTACTTTAATTCCCAACTAAAATGCCATCTTCTATAGGAAGCCTTTCCTAACTCCTCTTAACTCTAGTGCCTTCCTTCTCTTATTTCCTATTTATTTTGAATACGTATCTTGTTTGTACACATTTATTTGCTTATTGTCTCCCCTATCAGTTCAGGAGTTCTTTGAGAGTTCTGTCTTTTTCCTCTTTTTGTATCACTAGCAATTAGCATCGTGCCTGGAACACAATAGACATTTAATAAATGCTTATTGACTGACTGGCATAGGTGGAAAGTAGGAGAACTAGGGTTCAAATCCAGGTCCACTAACTTCTAACCTGCTTCTCTTCCCATATTTCACTGTAACTGCTTTAATGAAACTCATAACCCAAAGATTAGACAAGTTGCGTATTTGGAGATAGTAGTGTCCAATCACAGCTGTGTAGTGCTAGGGATTTAATCACTTTCTCCCTTTTTCTGCTGATCCACCAGGAGGTTACAGAGCAGTCCCCATCTCAAAGGGCATCAGAAAGAAGAAACAACTTCTTTCAATTTCCCAACAACCTATATGGGAGTTTGAAATCCTTACCCTAGTGGAATGGGGGCTTTTGCCCACCCCATAATTCTACTCAGACTTTACCACAAACAAGATTTCTCTCTTGGGTTCCCCAATCAGCTAAAAATCATGAGAGTTTCAACTGCCTAAAAAAGTGACATAGGACAAAAATATAAAGAGATTTATTAAAGATTTAGGAAAAAATTCATGAATGATAGACCCTTAATAAGGGAAAGTACACATATTTGGGCACATCCCTAACCTTTTAAGATTGACATCCTGGAGACCAGCAATGATTTCTCTTGCTGCCACTGTCAGAGATAGAATCCTGGGCTAGATAGACCATGGGTGTGACTTAGTTTGGCAATTCTTGTGCCTTTAATTTTTCCCACATGTGTGATATCAGCCCAGTGTAACGAGCAGGAGAGCACCAGCAATCGGATACCTCCAGGAAGTGAAATGCTCTGTTGGTGCTAAAATTAGAACCAGGCTGCAGCCGTACATCAGGGACATTCCTTTCCCAGCCCCCAAATGCTCTTAACTCTACAGCCACCCCGGGACAATGCAAATGTGAGTCCTGGCAAGAGGTTTGGTTATAGTATCTGTCACACGACTGCCAAATGACCCTGACATTCTGAGAAATAAAACAGAAATGTAACTAATATTTCACTCTGAGACTGAAGCTTTAAAAACATGAGAAAAGAAGTTAAAAAAAGATAAAAAAGAAAGAAGTTCAAGACAAAGAAGAAAACTAGCAGATAAGTAACATTTGTGCATTTTGTGTTTTCAAAACACTTTGCACAGATTATCTTTTTTGATGACTGTGAGCTAGGTAGTGAGCATTATCATTCCTATTTTACAGAAGAAAAAACTGAGGGCCAGAGAGCTAAAGGAACATAGTTAGCAAGTGGTCGATTTATATAGTTGGAAAGCAATGACCTTCTCACATTTTCCATTCCACCACTAATTTTCCCTTTTAGAGGGGGAATGCATAAGCTGGAGTTGGACCCTCTGCTTCTGGACAGAATAGAACTTAACCTATCCTCCAGAAATATCTTTGCCACCCCCTCTAAGATGTCAGGAAAATGAGACCCCATAGCTCCCCTGGGTAAAGCGGCTCAGTGACTCACAAGTACATATGGCATTCCCGATCCTCACAGACTAGTTAAAAATACTTGCAGAGAGATTTTCCGTTGCAGATAAAACCTATTCTTTAGCCTTAGTAGATCACATGCCACCCATGGTCCTTACTTATTTGGCTGTTTGGTGGTGAGATTTAAAGGTCATGATTTTTTCCCCTTTTCCTGATTTCTCAATATTCTGCTGCTGAAGCCAGAACTGAAGATGTGCCTGGTTTATATCTTTGCTTCCTGTTTGGAGGTAGTGAAAACCCAAATTGTAACATGACAATGTTTTCACCACTCTGCATTTTAATTTTCATGGGGGCAGGGGAAGGGAAGATCTTTTTGCTAAGAACACTTTCAGCAGCACTGTCCCAGGGACTCCAGCAGGGTCTGGTGCTCATTAGGAGGCAGTCAATCGCTGAGATGCCAGCTGTCTTCTAACAGGCCTGCTCAGCAGTGAGTTCTTTGATCTTACCACATTGAGATCTGCGCAACAAAGGTCAAAACCCATGTTCTGTCGACGGAGCAGATGCATTGAAAAGGCAGCAAAAATGCCTATTGGGGGGTGAGGGGCACAGAAAATGAAATAACACAATCTACATGGACAAATAAATACCGAATTTTCGCTTTGCTTTTTCTCCTGTGAGGTATCAACCTTCCTTGTTCCTTTTCAGCACACTGTAGGTGACCTTTTATTCCCTCACAACAAAGCCAGATGAGGACAATGGGCAGAATTGTTCCATGCCGACTTTACATCTTGTGTTTCACTTGAAGTGACCAAGGGCCCAGTATTTCTGATTCCTGAGTCCCTCTGAAGTTAGGGACCTTCTATTTCACAGTCCTTCATTTGACAGAGAAATAAACTGAGTGAGGACCAAAGAGGTCATGCTGGATTAGAACCAAAGTTTTCTGAGTCTGAGGCCTTTTTTCACCACGCCATGATGGGGGTGTTTGTGTATGTGTGTGTGTGATAGAGACAGAGAGAAACTGAGACAGAAAGAGACAATGAGAAAGAGACAGAGATGCAGAGAGAGACTGACAGAAAACATTTATTATCACTTATTTCATACTTATGTATCTGGCAGTATATCGAACACTGTGCATGCAAATACAATTAAGCAAGGCAATCCCTATTCTTAAGGAGTTTACATTTTAATAAAGGAAAGCCACCCCACAAAGAGCAGAGAGGGAAGCATTTATACCAGAAAAGTGATTGTCCAGGAGGTAGAAGAAAAGTCTGGAGAGAGCGAAAAGAAGCATGGCTGGGGCTCCTTCTGAAGCAATGGTCAGTGCAGGCAGTCAGGAGGAGAACGAGGATCCCACTAATTCCCTATCCTAACCCTGAAAAGGCTTGTAGGGAAAACCAGCCCAGGTCGACTTCTAGCAAGTTTGTTTGGGAGCAAAAGGCTGTAAATTGTTTGAGAAAGGGTTGTTTTGCAGTGTTGGTGCTGATGTTGATGTTGAACCGGGTGGGTGTTTGATCCTCTGGGGAATGAGTAAGTTTTTAAACAGAGAAGGTGAATTGGAGAGAACTCTCTCTGAACCAAGGATCGAATTTAAAAATTACAGAAATGTATTTTAGAAGCTGACCCTTCTTGGGTCAGTATTATTCATTGGCTGCAAATGATGTCCTGGACACTAGATTCTTTCTTTCTTTCTTTCTTTCTTTCTTTCTTTCTTTCTTTCTTTCTTTCTTTCTTTCTTTCTTTCTTTCTTTTTCTCTCTTTCTTTCTTTCTTTCTCTCTTTCTTTTCCTTCCTTCCTTCCTTCCTTCCTTCCTTCCTTCCTTCCTTCCTTCCTTCCTTCCTTTCCTTCTACCTCCTATAGAATCATGGAGTAGTATAGGAACACCAGGGCTCAATAGCCCATTGTAGAATCAAAGAGTACCTTTAACAAAGATATGAAAGGTGATTACAATAAAAAAACACCAGTCTAAAAATGACACCCAAGTTTCAGTTGGCAAATCGATGGATTTTAAGAATTTAGTCTTTTCTTTTGGCAGTATTGACCTTCAGCAAGTCATTTAATCCTGGGGCATTAGTGTTCTCGACTGTCAAGAAGGCTGAATTAGATGATCCCAAATGTCCCTTCCAGGTTTAAAATTGTGATTTTATTTAATTTGTTTTGGGGGGAAATCTGCTGGTTTTAGAACTCTGGATGAGCTCTCATTTTTGTATCCTCTGAGCCTATTATCATTTTGGTCATTAGGTTTCTTCAAATGGAATGCAATGTAAATAGTTTGGAGCACACTGTCTTTTTCAATTTTGGATCCAAGGTTAGCCTGTTCACGTTCTAATCTTGCTGTGAAGTACAGGATGAGTTCAACTCTCTTCATACTAAAGATTTTCTCGAAGAAACATAAAACTTTGGAATTGGAAGGAACTTCGGGGGCCCTTTAGTCCAATTTGTACCTGGACAGGAATCTCTCTTACAAGGACCCCAACAAAGGACTTAGACGTTCAGTGAGGAGGAAGTCTCTGTCTTTGCAAGACAGCCCAATAAACTTTTGGATAGCTCTAAGCATCAGGAAGAGCAGCTAAGTGGTGCACTAGATACAGTGCTGGGTTTGAAGTCAAGAAAACTCCTCTTCCTAAGTTCAAATCTGGCCTTAGACACTTGCTTTTTGTGTGATCCTGGGCAAATCACTTATTCCTGCTTGCCTCTGTTTCCTCATCTGCAAAACGAGCTGGAGAAGGAAACAGCAAACTACTCTGGTTTCTTTGCCAAGAAAACTCCAAAATGGCGTCAGGAAGAGTGGGGCATGACTGAATTGTTTCAACAAGAATTTCTCCTTACATTATGTCTAAATTTACCTTTCTATTGCTCCTGGCTCTTTTGTCTATGCTCTGGCTTTAAATGGTACAAGTCTAAATTTTCTTTCATATTCCAGTTCTCACTTTATGATCACATTACAGAGTATGGAGAGCTTTGAGCCTGGGGAGGATAGGAAGGAATGAACTAGAAGGAAAGGGGGTCTTTTGAACTCAAGGTCAAAAGGAGAAGGCATGAGGACCAGACATCATGGGAGCAAGCTTTTCTTTGCCTGGGCGTGCCATTAAGTCTACCCTGTTGTAGGATGGGCTAATAATGACCAGACAATGTGAGAGGTCCTTGTCAGGATCGAGAAGATTTCTTGTCTCTTCAGTTTCATCTGGATCCATCTTTCATGTTGCAAGTTTTGGTATCTTTATCTAAAGCAGGAGTCCTTAACCTTTTTTTATTTTCAATGTTCCCTTTAGCAGTCTGGTAAAGGTCTACTGACCCCTTCTTAGAAGGTTTTTGAATGCATAAAATATATAGAATCGCAAAGGAAACCAATTATATTGAAATAGTCATAAAATATTTGAAAAGTTCACAGGTTAAAAAAAATCTAGGGGAAGGGAACCAACTTTTAGTAAGCCCCTATTCCGTCCCAGGCAACATGCTAAGTGCTTTATAGACATTATCTCATTTGATCATCATAACAACCCTGTGAGATGGGTGCTGTTAGTGCCCTGTGTCATGCAGTCAGTAAGGGTCCAATTGGATCTGAATTGTCTTTTTGATGCCAGGTCCAGTGCTCTAGCCACTGATCCACCCAGCTGCCTTTTGACTGGCCCTGCTGGGTGTGTAGATTGAATTGTATGGAGACATTTCTCTAGATCACAGAGTACAGGGAATAAGCAAACTCATACTGCCCGTAACTTCTGTGCTGAAGCAATTTCTGTACCATCTGGGAGACTTCCAGAGCAGCTGGCCCCCCGTGTTGCTTGGGAGATGTTTGATTGTTTTATAATGCCTCGTGTATTTGTTATTATGTACTGTTTATTTGTTTATCTCTTATGTCAAGAGTAAACACAACATACAGATTCTAAGCATGATTATCTGCTTCTGGGGAGAACCAGCTGTATTTTTTGGAGGTCGTGTGAGGAGGGCTTACTAAAACATAGCAGATACAAAAAGGGTAGAGGAAGAGTTTGCCAGTAGATGGGGGCTTAGAGCTACCTACTGACTGGATAAATCCACAAATTTACATCCTCCTTGGTAATAAATTGGCCTGACCTCAGAGGAAAAAAAAAAAGGTTTAAGCTGAGGAATAGCAGTTTGCTGACTCATTGAGAACTACAGACAACTTGGCAGTTTGTCAACATTTCCACTCATCAGGGCACGTGGAAAGGTAAGCTCCTCAAACATCCTGATAAGCAATCAGAACAACGGCTGCTAACATCACATGATAGTTAAAAAGGATTTAGAGCTGAACGAATCTTAGCGTGCGCTTAGTCCAACTCTCCCATGTTACAGACGGGAAATATGGCTGTCATGGCTCTCGACTTTACTTCTTCTCCAATCTAGTGTCTCTTCCATTAAAATGAGTATGACACACAAGGCCTTCAGGCCTCTTACCATTATTATTATCCTCCTCTATCTTTCATTTTGTTTTCGTGTTTCCTAAAATGTGGTGTCCAGATTGGATCTGACTATGTAACGGTCACCTTCTTAGTCTTGGACGTGATACCTTTGATAATCTAGTCTAAAACCACATCAACTTTTTGGAGCACTTAAATAGTTGAGAAACTCTGTTTTTTCTTCTTTTTCTCTCTTCTCTTTTCCCATTCTCCTTTCCTCTCCCTTCTTCCCTCCCCTTTTCTTCCTTCTCCTCCCTTCTTCCTTCCTTTGTTCCTCTATCTCTTTCCCTCCCTCCCTCCCTTCCTCTCTCCCTCCTTCTCTCCCTTTCTTCCTTCCCTCCCTTTCTTTCTTTCTTTCTTTCTTTCTTTCTTTCTTTCTTTCTCTCTCTCTCTCTCTCTCTCTCTCTCTCTCTCTCTCTCTCTCTCTCTCTGTCTCTGTCTCTGTCTCTGTCTCTCTCTCTGTGTCTCTCTCTCTCTTTCTTTCCCTCTCTGAGACCCATAGGATTTGTAGGGTGTGCTGGAGCCAATTCGAACCAGTCGCCAAGAGACAATTGCTAAAATTTCAGTGGGAGCATTCACACCTAAGAAATGGGCAAATGCTACGAACTAGGACTTGATTTATTGTTTTGTTGATTGTCTAGAATTAAGAAATCTATAAAGAAAGTGATAATAATACACACTAAAATGAAAAGTGTCTCGTGCACACATTTCTTTTGTCCTGGAGAGTCAGTTGTTAAAAACTTATCAGTATACTGCAGCTTCTAGGACTGAGTTCTCATCTGCCAGTCCCTCCATTGCACTTGCAATAGACAGTTTCTCTTCAAGACCCTCCTCCCTTCTCTTGCCTGTCATCTCTGCCCTGCTCTTTTCCTGGAAACTTTACTTTAGCAGAGAATTGAATTTATTTCACTTAAGACAATGCGAGCAAAAGTGGAAGGAGAAATTGGGTTTTTATTGGGATGTGTCTTTTCTCACCCAACTGCACTCCTTTAGAATTTCTTCAGCCTGTCTACCATGCCCACTCTTTTGAATGTTATCTTCTCCCATTAGACTGTAACTTCTGTGATGGCAGAGACTATCTTTTTTTTTTTTTTAATTTTATCCCTAGGGCTTGGCACAGTGCCTAGCGCATAGTATGTGCTTAATAAACGTTTACTGAATAAAGATTGCTCATCTATGTCTCAGATCTCTGCATAGACACAGCACAAATGGGCTCCTCCTAAGCATCGTTTGCTTCTTCACTCTTACCATAACTGACCCTTATCCAAAAGACTGAAGGAATTAAACAAACATACAATACAGTTTGGAAACTGCCAATGCAGACTTGGTAGAACAAGTAGTGGGCTGTTTTAATGCCGGGTCTCCCAAGCGATCCCCTATGTCAGTTCTTTGCAGTGAATTCTGAATGTGGGGGATTAATTAGGAGGGTGTGCAGCCCTCTAGTTCTCTACTTGTAGGCATTGTAATTGTAGGAGAAGAATAGGAATTTTGTGCCAATCCTCTTAGGCTGTCTTCAGGATCTTCCCAGACTTGTGTTGAATTTTTTGAAAATACATTTCATTTACAGCTGGGACCTGGTCTCATTCCTGGAGTTCTGCCACATGTGCATCTGAATTAGGAAATACCTTAGAGATGAAGATACCCAGCTGGGAAGCCTTTCCCCCACTGATGTTAAATCCCACATGGACTCCTGCAGGCTTCTTCAATGTGATTGTTTGGGGCATGAACTGGATCAGTTCATTGTTGTAGTCCACATGGCAAACCTTCTCATGCAAAAGATTCTCATAGCCTGGCAGATAGACCAATGGACAGTCACCATTAGAAATCTGGCCTTCCATTTTTAAAAGGGGCTCCTGACCTGGGGCTCTGGCATCCCACAGGGCCATAGATTTTCCTTTATGTGAATTGAAATGTACCAAATAAAGGCCTACTGCTTATGACCTTCATGACTGGTCTATCTCTTTTGTGAGACTACCTTTAAGTTGTAAAGCTTTTGAAGCTGCTCCAACCAATAGCCTGGGGTAAATACCATACCACATAGTGGACTCATATTGCCTCAGATTTTTTTCCTGTGTCAGATTGTCTAGCCAACTGCTGGCACTAGTCTTGTACTTGTAAAGCTGATCTTTTGAAGTCACAGTTACCCAAGGATATGCAGCTTACAAAGCTGGAGATGAAACTACAGCTAGAACCCAGATTACCAGACTCTGGTAAAATCCTGTGATCCTCCCACTATTATTCTCTTAGACTCAGATGATTTTCACAGAGCAAGTGATATTTCCTCTTCTTTCTAATCCTCTGCCATTCTTAATCGACCCCCTAGTTTTGATTGCTCAACCTTCAGGTTGTACCTACCATCAATACTTCATGCCTAGACTATTGTAATAATCTATTATTGGGCTTCCTGAGTTTGGGGTTCTTTCCACTCCAATCCATGCTGCATACTGCTGCTAAGACTAGTCCTCCTAATACACAAATTTCATTGTATAACTTCCCTGCTCAGAAGCCTTTCAATGACTTCCTATTTCCTACTCCATCAAGTTTAAGTTTCTCTGCTGAGCTTTCAGGGCCCTCCGCGACACATCTGGTTTCCTCCTACCTGTCTGAGTTGATGGACAGTATCTGTGCTTAGCCCCTGGATACATATTTCTTTCTTATTTCTCACAGGCAGAATCACATATGCTTCCTTCCAATTTCAAAGGAACATTTGGCTTGGTAATTTTCTCAGTCAAATCCATTTGGCTGTATTTGAGTGACATCCCAGACACTGATGTCTGACATTTATTATCCCCTCACAGAGAGTTGAATATGGTAGCTCTATGAGTCAAGGGAACAATGGAGGTCTTTAGAGACTAGAACTTTATTGTCAGGTTTGCTGCTTAGTCCTAGAGTGGCCTGGGGAGGGTAATATATTGTAATATATTGACTCATTTTCTTGATCTGTAGAATGTGAGGTTAAAAAAAAGAAGGAAAATTTTCTCTCCCTACTTTCTACTCCATAACCACTCCTGTTAAGCCATGAAAATGGTCCCTGTGTATCCTCTATTTAAGGCTTTACATGTTGATGAGTTATAAAAAAAAAAAAGAAATGGGGAAGAAGGAAGAGAGAAAGAAGAAGGGGGAGAATAGAAGAGGAAAGAATGGAGGGAAGAGAAAGGAGAAGAAGAAAGTGAGAGCAGGAAGGGAAGTGTAAGGCAGGCTCTAGAGCAAAGGTATCAGACATACTGCGTGTAACACTTCTGAGTGTAGAAGGAATTGGATTAAAATGTAATTGGGAAATATTTAACAAAATAAATAAAAAATATAATGGTCCTTGTTCTTTGCTCTTGAAGAGGATAAAAATGACATCCCCATGTTGGAGTCAAGGTAGGGTGTGTCTGACTGTGGCTGATCAGACCAATAGAGGTAGGAAGGCTCTACCATAGCTGAGGCACAAATAGTCCACAAATACGATAAAACATTATTAAAAGGACATTTTAAAACTAAGCCAATATGCGGCCTGGTGGGGATACTTATCTATGGATTAGTGACCTACCCTTCTGTTGAGTTTGTCATCACTGCACTGCAGGGGCTTAACTCTGCACAGAAGCATGGAGAATAATTGTGATTGCCAAAGAAGTATCCGGACTGAGTCCCTTTAACTTCATCATTTTGCCACACTCCTACCTTCTGCCCCTTTTAATCGCTGCTTTATCCACAAGTATTTGTAGAGATATTTTCAGACATAAAATTCTCTCTATATGTTTAAGAGTAAAATATTGATATTTTTTCCTTAAAACAAGTAGTAATGAATATTTTCTGGAGAAAAACAGCAAAGAATGCAGAATGATTTGGGAGACATTATACATGAGGAAATGTTAAATGAACTGGAATTGTTAGACTTGAAGAGTAGATTGAAGGTCATTGTGAGGGGCAATTCATAATTGCAACCCAAGTATGTTTCAGTCTTTCCTCTTCCTTCCCATAACCACATCAATACTTCATGCCTAGACTATTGTAACAATCTATTATTGGGCTTCCTGAGTTTGGGGTTCTTTCCACTCCAATCCATGCTGCATACTGCTGCTAAGACTAGTCCTCCTAATACACAAATTTCATTGTATGACTTCCCTGCTCAGAAGCCTTTCAATGACTTCCTATTTCCTACTCCATCAAGTTTAAGTTTCTCTGCTGAGCTTTCAGGGCCCTCCGCGACACATCTGGTTTCCTCCTACCTGTCTGAGGTTATATCAATCTTGCTCCTTCTCAACATGTTTGCTTTATGCTAATGAGGTTTGTTTCTTCATCCTTCCATGACTGTAGCATGCTTATTGACTCCCCATCTATCCAAATCCTACCTATTATTTGTCAAAGCCCAGTTCAAGCCAACTTCCTGCATGAAACCCTCCCTGCTGATCCTATTCCTTATCACTCCCATTCCCATCTTCTGTACTCCTATGTCAATATCACACAATCCAGTACTTCCCCATGCCCATTCTGGTATTATTCATTACTGTTTTGTGTTTTAACTTTTTTTCTTTCCAAAGATTGGGGAGTTAGAAACTTTGTTTTCTATTTCTGTATTATACAGCCCTTGTCAAACATGCGATACATAACTTGCTGCTGGATTGCTTTTGTAAAAACTGGTGACTAGTGGATTCCCAACTCCACTGAGTACAGAATAAGAGGAAAGGCATTTAAATGGCAGCAGTAAAATAATTTGCTCTTATGTTCTGCTGTTCACATGAGAATGCTTCTTTTTATTTTGTCCTTAAGTTTTTGATATATCTATATCTATATTTATTTATTTTTTTTGCTTTTTTTGGAGGTGGGGAAGGCAGGGCAGTTGGGGTTAAGTGGCTTGCCTGAGGTCCATGGCTAGTTAAGTGTCTGAAGTCAAATTTGAACTCAGGTCCTCCTCACTCCAGGGCTGGTACTCTATTCACTGTGCCACCTAGCCGCTCCTGTCCTTAAGTTTTAATATTTAAGTTTATAATATGTTTCTTTTTCTTTTCTTATTGTGCATTATAGTATTTAAGTCTAAAATTTTAAAAAAGGGAAAAAAAAGATCAAATGATTTGCCTGGGGTCACATGGACAAGACCCAAACAACTTACTATGATGAGTGAGTGATATGATCTCCTACCCTACATAGGATGGATGTCCACTGTTAGGCATACCCTTCATAGCCCTTTGCTTGGTCTTTCTTTCTTGCTATATTCTACTTTGTAGCAGAACTATTTATATATCTATCTTACACCCTATTAAACTGTAAACATCCTGAGGGGATGCTCTGTCTTATTTTATCTTGGTATCCCCAGTTCCTGGCATACTCAGTACATGTTTGTGGAATCTCGGCATATCTGAATGTAGTGGTCTAGATTAGGTAACTTCTAGTTCATCAACAGTTAAGTTCTCTGAGCCTGTGTCCTGAAAAGAAAATTAAAAAGAACAAAATTCATTATACAAAAGTTTGAAAGCTTTATCTTTTAGACCTGCAAGGTTTTAACTTTTAATTAGGTCTCTCGTGTCTCAGCAGGGCAAAGCTATTTCTAGATTATAGAAGTGTGCCTCAGTGAGATTCTATCAAAGTGTATTATGATGAAAAAAGCTGAGGGCAACCCCCACACTGAAGACTCTCAGGATTGTTTTCACCACCACGTTGAGAGCTTTGACTTTTCTTTAGCACCTCTTCACCACAACATTCTCATAAAGTAGTTGAAAACAAAAACATCCCCTACCCCATGCATTGAATCCCAAACTAGTCTGGCCCAGCTATCAGCAACTGGTGACTTGCTTGGTCCAATGGGTCCCTGTCATAAATGAAAAATAAATGCTACCCACTATGGAAGCCAAGTACCCCTGAGAATTCTTCTCCAGGGTAAGGGTATGTTCTGTGATTTAATTGTTATAGGGAGCTCCTAGGTGAGAACAACCCTTATATTATTACAGACTGGCACTTTCTCTGAAATTTATAGTCTTAGAGAGTCGCCTAAAGCATTGAAAGGTTGAATGTTATTGCTGTATATTTTGAATCCTCTCTTATATTCTGCTGTTCACATGACATTGCTTTTTGTCTTTTCTTATTCTGCACTTGTTTTAATATTTAAGTTTATAATACGTCTCTTTTTCTTTTCTTATTGTGCATTTAAGTTTTAGTGTTTAAGTCTAAAATAAAAGAAGGGAAAAGAAAAGGTTAAATGATTTGCATGGAGTCACGTGGACAATATGTGCTAGACAGTACTTGAATCCAGGCCTTTCTGGTTTTGAGGCTTGTTCTTGATAGACTAGGTCACACTTTCTCTCTAAAGACCGGAAATTGGAAGGAAGTTTAGCTAGTATATGGCAAGCAGACATGGAGTAGGGAGAGTTGTGGCTTTATACCGACCCAAACACATAAGACAGATAGCCTTCCTTGCTCTTCTTGTTCCCAGAGGGCAGAGCTAAAGGCAATGGGTGGAAATTACAAAGAAGCAAGTGTAGGCTAGATATAAGAAAAAACTTCCTAACAATCAGAGGTGCCCAGTAGCGAAAGGGATTGTCTTAGGAGGTAGTCTGTTTATCCCATACCACTCCAACTCCTCCTGGACCTCTCACAAGCAAAAGCTTAATGACAACTTGTTGGATATATTGTAGAAGGGATTCTTATTCTTGCCCTAGATGACCCTAGAGGTTGCTTTGTTCTCTGATATCCTGGGATCTGTTTACATTCCCACAAATCACAATAATGACCCATGGGATACCACCACCAATTCCATAGCCTTCTATGCCACTCAGTGTTTAGTGTTCTTTACACTATGAGCACTCCACCAATTCTCACCAAACTTCACACAAAATAGTAGACTAGCCTGCATCCTCTTAATACTTCCAAAGAATAGATGATCTCAGCAGCCACTATGCTGCCTTCCTACTTTCCTGGACTTCTTAAATACCTTTGTGTAATGTCAATGCAATCAAATACTCCTTATGTTAGTTGCTCCCCACATTAGGGGAGTGGGCAGTGGAAGGAACTCTTCCATGTGCTGGGCATGGTAATGACTCTGTTCATGCTCTCCAAATTTCTGTCAGTATTTCTGGATAATCAAGACTAACAATAAGCATCTCTCTGCTGGGTGGAGAGGGCTGGAAAGCTATACCATCTCCAAAGTCATTCAGTGATTTGCCTGCTCTGGACCCTGGTGGCCAGGGATTGTGTTTCTTCTTGGGAAGAACTGACTTTACTGTTCTTCTGCCTTTCTAGGTTCTTCCACAGTAAAGTGAGAGAATTAGCCTAGATGAGTTTTAAGGACTCTTCCAGCTCTAAGATTTCATTCTTCTAATTTGCTTCCATTCATATAGCAAGTTGATTGCAATACTTAAATGAAAATGCAGAGCACAGTTTAGTCTGTCAAATGACTAAAATGAACAAAAATATTTGCATAAAAATATGCCACAAACTGGGTCAGCTAGGTGGCACAGTGGATAGAGTGCTGGGTCTGGTGTCTGGAAGACTCTTCACGAGTTCAAATCTGGCCTGGGACACTTATTCACTATGTGACCCTGTGAAAGTCGCTTAAATCTGCTTGCCTCAGTTTTCTCATCTGTAAAATGAGCCAGAAAAGGAAATGGCAAACCACTTCAGTATTTTTGCTAAGAAAACCCCAAATAGGGTGATGAAGAATTGGGCATGATTGAAGACATAATATGATTACATAGGCAATTATTTGGCAGCTACTTAAATGCCTGTGGAATATGTATACAGTTTGCAGGATTAACCTTCCTAGAATCACATTGCAGTAAGGAACCTAATAGGTTAAAGATAGGGATTCTAGAAACTTAGCAAGTATCCAAGGAAGAGGAAAAGATATATGGAAACTTTTGGGTCATTTTGGTCAAGAATATTTGTCTTTTCAGTCAGAATAAATTAAGAAGACTAGCAATTATTAAGACAGAAATGGATTAGCAGCCACTAGTCCTGGCCAACTAAAAGGAAATCTAAAGATCAGAATCACATTCAGAGGTAGAAAGGATCTTGGATAATATCTAATTCAGTCTCTACCTAAAAAAAAGTACACTCTCCTTTCTATTAGCAACAGTCAGTATTTATCTGACTTCTGTTTAAAGACCTTTTGTGATGAGGAAGTCACTGCCTTCTGAGACAGAACATCATTTTTGGTCAGTTCTAATTGTTCAGAAGTTTTTTCTTCCATGTTGAGCCAGACTCCATCTTGCTAATTTGTACCTGTGACCTAGGTATGAGAATCTAATTCTAAGGATTCAAGAAATGATAAATTCCTCTTGCCAATTCCTTAATGTTTAGCAGTAAATATTCTCTAAATGGATAGTGCTGTTAATGTTATAGCTAAACCACTAAAAGGTGACAGCAAAATTCACTTTACAACTTATGTATATTCCATTTGGGTTTATTGACAAATATGGTACAACCATCTGGATCTTTAATGGATAAAGATTAAAGAGAATGAGAATGCTGCCAGGATTCACCAGTAGGTACTTATACTTGAGCACTGGATTCTTTGTGCTATACATAAAAAAAAATTCATTTTTAATAGCATTTGTAAAAAAAGTTTAGCTTAGTGATCTGGTTTTAAAGGTTTTGGAGCACTGATTGGCTAGGGTACAATATAGCTGAGATAGTGACAGTCTTTTTTTTTTTAATTCATAATTCCTATTTTGGACAACTTGATCTTGGTGCATATTGAAGGTGCATAGAGGCCTTAGAAACATAGATGACTGTTATCTGAAGGAAGGGCATGTAATAGATTTTTTCATAATTAGCTTAAGGTTGACACACATTCAACAACTCTTGAAGATTGCTATTATCTCAAGATGGCTGAGAAGTACAAAGACTATTATCCTGATAAAGACTTTGAACAAAGCCGCCATTATTTTAGCGTGATTGGGGTGGGTGTAGGGATTGGGATGGGGGGATAGTAGAAGGTTTAGTAAGATTTGCAAACATTGCAAATCATTATGAGAGGGGGGAAATGTTGAACTTATAACATGTGAGTTGTGAATTTACAAATGGCTACACTTAAAAAGAAAAATAAACTAAATTTTACACAATTTTTTCTTCCATTTAGGACATGCCTTTTGATATGGTAAATTTATTTGTAATTTCAGTATATAACATGTGATAATGGATACAGCACTACACAAAGGCTTACTATTTACTTAGCCTTATCACTATAGGAAGAAATCCATACTTCCAAATCTTCAGCACTTCAGATGGTGAGATGGTTTTTGTTTAGTTATTCAATCATATCTAACTCTTTGTGACCTATAGACCATATCACACTGATACTGTCCATGGGGTTTTCTTGGGAAAGATACTTGAAGTGGTTTGCTATTTCCTTCTCCAGTGGATTAAGGCAAACAGAAGTTAAGTGACTTCCCCAGGGTCACACAGCTATTGACTGTCTGAGGTTAGCTTTGAACTCATGTCTCCCTGACTCCAGGCCCAGGGCTCTATCTGATGGGGTATAGGCTTGGGGAACCCCTTTGAATCTTCCCACTGGATCTGGCAGAGCCTATACCCCATCATATCCACTGAATCACCTACATGCCTCTGGGTGGTTTATAGCATTTATTATAATTCAATAAAAATGCCACCCAGGACAATCCACTGCTTCTAGTCTTACCCTCTGGGAATTAAGCAGAAGAACATCAAATTCCTTTCCACCTGATGACCCTTCAACTCCTTGAAACATAGCCTTAGATTTCTCTTCTCCAGGTTAAACATCTTCATTTCTGAAACCTGATTTTCCTATAGCAGAGTTTTCAGTTTCTGTATCATCTTAGACCTCTTTTTCTAGTCATGCTGGTTTTATCAATGTTCTTCCTAAAATGTCCACATGTCAGCAAAGTGTGTACATGGTAGTCTGACAATGGCAGAATTCAGGTGGAGAATTTTGTCTATTGTATCATAGACCTTATTTCCCTCAAGGCAGATTGGGAGATCATTAGCTTTTTTGGTTGCTGTGTTCACACTGTTTATTCACAGTGAGTGTGTAGTCCTACAGAAATTTTAAAATATATGATGGTCTAGGGGCAGCTAGGTGGTGCAGTGAATAGAGCACCAGCCCTGGAGTCAGGAGGACCTGAGTTCAAATGCAGCCTCTGACAAAACACAAAAACTAGCCGTGTGACCTTGGGCAACCCCAATTGCCCTACCTTCCCCCCTCCAAAAAGCAAATAATAAAAATCTATCTATCTATCTATCTATCTATCTATCTATCTATCTATCTATCTATCTATCTATATCTATATATGTATATCTATATATCTAACTATATATGGTCTAATCGTGCTTCCCTCATCATGCTCTTGTAAAATTGATTTTTTTTTACATCCAAGTGTAAGACTTTACATTTACCCCTAATAAATTTTATCACATTGACTGGGGCCATCATTTAGATAGTTTTAGATTAGATCTGTTGTTATTGAACAACAGAACTAGGATCACTCCAAGTTTCAAATCATTTGCATATTTGATAAGCATGCTATCACCCAAGTAACTTTTAAAAGTCTTGAACAAAGTAATGCAAAGGGCATATGCTGTAATATTTTATTAAAGACCCCCTGCTAATCATATATCAATTCATTTTATTTTGCTTCCTCTAATTTAACCATTTCCAAATCCATCTACTAGATCTTTCCATCTTATCCCAAAGAATATCATGAAAGACCTTCTCAAATGCCTTACTAAAATCCAAGTATATTATTTATGTTTACAGAGATTCCCCAGTTCTTTGATCTTCCAGTGGTCATCTCAAAGAAGGAAATTAGGTTAATTCTGGACGTCCTGTTTTTGCTGAACTCATGCTAGATTACTAAGTAGGGACAGACAGATGGGGTAAATAGGAAGTTTATTAGTGAGTAAATTTCCAGTAAGGGTCACAAAGATTGATAGTTTCATTTCAGATTCTGGAATTGTGAAAACCAAGGACAATGTTTCAGCACTTTACAGGGTTTGTCTGACATGTGTCTTCCTGATCAAGGCAAGAACTGATTGATAGGATTCTGGTGGCATAAGTTGGTTTTACTTGAAGATGAATCAGAAGGAATTAGCACTATTACATAAATTAGCTTTCTAGAGATATGGAACTGTTAGTTGAAGAAATAATTCATGAAGGAAACCAAGCATGAAAGATGCTAATGGCTAGGAATGGAGTGTAGGGAGGAGATTCAGTACCAAGTACAAGAAGTAGAAAATGTGACCTAAAGGAAGATAAGAAGAAACTGAAGTCTTGGACCTAAATAAGAAATATAACACTCAAGTCCAAATCTTTTGAAGAAAAAGCATCCTATGCACAGTAGAACAATATAGAAGATATAATAATACTACCAGGTGGTAGAAAACATGCTTTTGGCCCCAGTAAAAAGAGAAGTGAAATGGTGACTGGCGATATTCTGATAAGCCTCCAATGACTCCAGGGGTCATTAGACTCCAGCCCCCTCATTCTACAGAGTAGGAAAGTGAGTGTTAGAGATTATGTGATTTATCACAAATCATGTAGTTAGTATCAGAGTCAGAATTGAAACCCAAGTCTCTTAATGCCTCATCTAGTTCTGCTGTCAAACCATGTTGTCTCATTCCTTAACTGATTACTGCTAGAGAGCTTTTTCTGTAGAAGCAAAGAAGAGTTTATTTTCATTTAAGTAGAAAATGGGATAAAAGTCAAAGAGAGGTAGATCAATTAAAATCTCAATATTTCTTTAAGCTACACAAAAAAAGTGTGAACTTTTCAAGAGTAGGCGGTTGAGACTAGATTGGTCTATGATAGAGCTAATGTTGCTAACCTGTAGGAAAGCTAGACGGTCTGGCCTGGACTAAATGTCTTTGTCTCCCTTCTTTTTCATTTTTACACTCTTTTTCTTACCCTCCCATAAACGTCCCCTCCAAATATCTAGTGTCTTCTCAGTTACCCAGGTACCCCCATCCACACAGTCCTACTCTGTGCCAACTTTATCCTTCCTATCACTCTTAGATAATAAGAAATTGTCTATCCGAGCTGGTACTCCTGAACTCCAGGACACGTTTGCTGAAATACAGGGCCACAGCAGGTACGTATTTTTATGCATGAATGAGGCTTTGTGATCTTGGGCAAACCATAGGGGATGGTTTGGCTAAATGATCCTCAAGCTTCCTCTGGGTTCTCATAAACTATAATTCTCTTAGGACTTTTAGAATGCAGTTTTAATTTAAAAAAATTCATTAATATCTTTCTTCTTATATTACCTTCATTTCTGAGTATCTCTCTCCCCATCCCATCACAAGACATCCCTTTTAACACACACACACGTGCACACACACACACACAGAGGGAGAGGAGAAGGAGGGAGGGAGAGAGGGAGAGAGGAGAGAGAAAGAGAGAAAAAGAGAGAGAGAGAGAAAGAGAAAGGGGAGAGAGAGAGAGAGAGAGAGAGAGAGAGAGAGAAAAGCAGTACAACAAAACTCTATCTATTGAATCTGACAGTATGTTCCACACCTGTAATCCTCCACCTCTGAAACAAAGGAAAAGAAGTATATTTTCTCATCAAGCTTGATCATTATAATTATATATTATGGAATATGAATATGGTTGAATGTAGAATATAAGCACCTTGAAGGCAAAACCTTTTTCCTTTTTTTTGCTTTTATATTACTACAGTCAGTCTGGTATAAAGAAGTTTTTGAATGAGTGTTTAGTGGATGAATGAATTTGAGGAGGAGGGGGGAAGTGAATGCAATTCCAGCTGCAAGTTCATTTCCATTTAGTTCCTTATCACTTCTCTGGGGGGAGAAGAGGAGGATCCTGGGGGATGTGGGAGTAGAAGATAGTTCCATTGTGTTGCAGTGATATTTATCTTTCCAACTTTGAACTTTCTAAATACTTGAATCCTTGAGGTTTGGGGAAGGGTGGGTGTGTCATTTCCCACCACAGCAACAGGGTGGGAGTCTCAGAAATTCCCACAGGGGGGATTTCCTCCCAAATAGGAAATTCATAGCCAGAAAGGGAGGTTTGCAGAAATTCGTCAAACACTTATCTTTTAGGCCAGACAACAAAAAAGTGTCTTTGGCACAAAATAGAATTCACCCTTTACCACCAGGAGGATAAAACCCATGCAGAGGCCTGTGATAAAAACCAACAACAGTATCTTTTATTTATAGAGCAACTTTCCTCCTGTAGAATCTCAAAATACTCAAATATTCCTAGGACTTTGGTTAACAGGCATCTCTTTCTTCCCTATTGAAACGCAGCCCCCTGCTGGGGGAAATGTGGCAACAGCTGCATAGGAGGAAACAAGGTTCATTCAGGTCGGTTCTCTCAATGAAAGGGAAGTGGGGCTTGGGTCCTCTCCCTTCTTTGGAATGAACCCAGGACACTCACTGCCAGGAGGACCCCAGCTCTTAGCAAAAACAAACAAAGAAACAAAAAGCAACAACAAAAACACAAACATAAAACCACTCTGGGCCTTTGGATAAGCACAAGTGACCTTGAACTCGATTTTAGCTCCTCCAGAGTCCAGAATCTCTGAGCAGTTTAGTTGAACCTAAAATAGCAGCCCCTGGGCCTGCTTGTAATCGTCACTGCTGTACTTGGGAGAGTCCCTAGGGGACTGCTGTCTTGTCACTAGGGGAAAGCAGGCTTAGCCGTTTTCATCATTCAGTTCTTCCTCACGCGATGGGAATATTTCCATGCTAATTCAACCAGAGAAGGAACATTGTGGCTATGTGTCAATGAGAGGTAATGACATATTTGCTGAGATTGAGGAATAATTAATGGAGTAGAATAAATCCTGTCAATCACAGCATTCATCTACCATACACAGAATCACTTTTTACTTCCAAAATTCACACACATACACTATTTGTAATATTGTAATATTACTATTTGTAATCTCAGAGTAAGGGCAAAACATACCTTGACTACACTGGTGTGTAAAATGAGCAAAGCTGGATCCAGTTCACCAGGGGGGTGGCTGCTGAGAGGACAAAGTGGACCCATCTGCTAGGTTCCTATTTTAACTAATTATTCTTGCTAATTTGGTCCAGGCCCTGTGGTTTCTATGCTGCTGCAGGATTGTGAGTGTTATCAGAGCCCTCTAAACTTCAGCACCCTGGGTCAGAGTACCACTCGCACCAGTTCTCCTTAAAGCTTTGTGAAAAACACTGTCACTTGTCTGAAAGGTTGGAGAGCAAATTTCTTTTTCAGACACAGGGTTGGACTCTGAAATTTCTGTGGTTCTTGCCATTCATCCAGGTCTGCGATATTCTGTAGTGAAAAGAGACCTGGAATCATAAAGCCCTAATTTAATCTTATTTCTACTACTTTTAGCTGTGTAATCCTGGCCTTTTAATCTCAGTTTCCTCATCTGTTAAATAGAAATAGTAAAATGAGCGCTACTAATCTCAAAGGATTGTTTTAACAGTTAAGTAAAATAATCTATGTCAAGTGCTTTGTAATCTTAAAGTACTGTGTAACTTTAATTTATTAGCACATATAAACCAGTTGTCAAAGGTTTTAATTTTTAAAAACAAGTTAAGTTGAATTAAATAAAAATACATTGCTTTTACATAGTAACTTTATTTTCAAAGCAATCTGGAACTAAATATCTTCTTCTAGACAGATGAAATGCCTATTTTATGGATGGGAAAACTGAACCCCAGAGAGGTTTGTCCTTATCCCCTCAGCTATTTAATGATGGGTCCAGGTCTAGAATAGGGCAGCTAGGTGGCTCCATGGATAGAATGCTGAGCCTAGAGTCTAGAGTCAGCAGGACCTGAGTTCAAATATGAATTCAGACACTTACTAGCTGTGTGACCCTTGGCAAGTCACTTAACCCTGTTTATCTCCAGTTTCCTTATCTGATGAATGAGCTGAAGGAAGAAATGGCCAATTGGCCTTGTTTCTTGGCCAAGAAAATCCCAAATAGAGTCACAAAAAGTGGGACATGACTGAACAACAACAACCATGTCTAGAATGCAGGTCTCCTGAGTTCTTTCTTACCGCACTGTCTCTGAAAGCATAAGATGCGTGATATAAAAGATTTCCCTTTAAGTTGTTTAGGTGCTAAATGTCCAAGCACAAAGGACAATAATTAAAGTCTAGAGCCACTAATGAGGATTTTTCTAAAGGCTTCCTTTTCCTTCCTGTTTCCTCTCTTAATTATTTCCTATTTATCCTGTATATAGTTTGCTTTGTATATATTTGTTTACATGTTGTCTCCCCCATTAGATTGTAAGTTCCTTGAAGGCAGAGACCATCTTTTGCCTCTTTTTGTATCTAGCTTAATAGACACTTAATAATGATTATTGAATTGAAATGAATTATATCTATTTAACCCTGGCAGTTAAGGCCATTTAACCATTACCTTTAAACTCAGCTCTGGCCCAAAATCTTGGACCAATACTAGCACTGAGGTAGGAGCATAAAAGCAGCTTTTGTCTCCTGAGTAAGAAAGTTTAACCTTGAGTTAGTCTACCTACTAGGCATACTTGAACCCCCTCCTCCAACTTACTATGAGCCTTGAGGAAGAAAAGGAGAAAGAAAGGTGGGGTGGCAGGAGGGCGCGGGGGGACAGGGAGGAAAAGAGCTAGGAGTTGCCAATAGGAGTTTTCTGCTTAGACCTAAAAGAGATCAAATTGCTGATGCTGGAAGTTTCCTTCAGAACTCATTAGGGGAAGCTGGAATAAGACAAATAGACAAATAAAAATCAACTCATAGGACTTTAAAAAAAATCCAAGTACAGAATTGGAAAATTGTCATACAAGAGCATAATACTGTGAGGATCCCCCTGCCAAGATCACACCTTTCTTTTCACTCCTCTCTTTTTACTACTAAGAGACACCCTCTTTTCCAGGCCTAAGGCCCAGCAAGCAAGCTGCGATCTGAGAGTGGCACAACAACAATCCTTCATGCTCACCTCCTGGATCAATTCGGCTCTAGCTAAATCACAGAATTGGCTCAAGCAAGCTCCAGGCAGTCCCTGACTGCCTCATTGTTGCTGTTACCCCTCACTGCATGACTCTTTGTCTAGCCACGACTGTATGTATCAAGTTTTAGTCTCACTGCCTTGAGTCTCCTCTTAAAGGAGGCGCCAGCATACATGTCTGGTTTCCCTCCTCCAAAATAAAGTTGTTTTTTTTTTACCTATAACTTCTGTGACATCTTTGGTTTTCTTTTCTTTTCTTTTTCAGGGTTGATGTTTGGTATAATAAACTCTGTGGCACTTTGGTCATTTATTTTCAGAGTTTAAGAATACCAAAGACCAGAATATGGAGCAAACCTAGCTCAAAAAACTTCTGACTTAAAGACAAGATGGAGACTAAATTTGGATTTAATAATATTTCAGGAAGAACATTAATGAACTTGAGAGTATCCAGAGGAGGTCAAGTAGAATGGTGAGGGGCCTTGAGACCATACTCCCTGCAGACTGGCTGAAGAAATTAAAAATATTTAGAGAAGAAAAGCCTTTAAAGGATGTGATAACTCTCTATAAGTATTTGAAAGGCTGATTTTGGAAGAAGAGCTATATTTGTTCTACTTGGTGCCAGGTGGCAAAATTAAGTCACAAAGGGGTGATTTTAGTTTGATATGAGGAATAACTTTCTAATAGTTAGAGATTTGCAAAAAAGAAGCAAGTTGCCTCTGGAAGTAGTAGAACCTTAATCAGATGTTATACAAACTTATTGGGGAGGTCATTTCAGTAAGAATTGGAATAGTTGGTCTTTGAGGCCCCTTCCAAATTTGATATTCTGCGAACAAGTAAGGTTCAGTGGGATAGCATTCATAGTACCAACAGATATTTCTTTGATGGATAATTAACACCTAATTTATCTTTATGCTAAAGCATTTTCAAGTAAAGCTAAAATTTTAAATAGAATTTTATAGAATCATTGACTGGATCCTTTCTAGGATTACTATCTAGAGATCATATACTCCATTCCTCTCTGTTTACAGATGAGAAAACAGAAGCCCAGGGACATTCTGGTCCAAAAACTTTCGGCTATGCATGCCTAAAAAATGAGGCTAACATTTAGGTCTATGCTCCCCTACAAGATAATGGCTCTCCACCTGGTGGCACTGGATGAAATTGCTGGCATAGTCATAGTAATTAATTACCAGCCTTTGGAGGACAGAGCTTGAAAATTCAAACCTCTTTAAAACCCTTATCTGTGATGGCTGCTTATTATTTCTAAGGCTCTCTAGTCCTTATTCTTTGTTTTAGCTTCTGTTTTGTTCACTAGATAATGCAATAGCTCATTTGTCTCTCTGCCTAAAATCTCTCCCCACTCCAAATCATCTTCTATCTAGCTCTCAAATTAATCTTCCTAAAATGCTGGTCTGACTATATGCTCCTCCTGTTCCAATAAACTCCAGTGGTTCCCTTCATAACTTAGCCCTGTTGTTGTTTTCCATTCTTCTTACACTTTAGTTCCCATTGCGTACTCAGTGATCAGGTGACATTGGCTTCCTCGTACAAGACACTCCATCTCCCCACCTCACCCTGGATGTGTTCACTGGCTATCCCCCATGCTTGGAACTCTTTCTTCACCTCCACGTGCTGGCTTCCCTGGCTTCCTTCCAAGCATTAGCTAAGTTCTACCTTCTGCAAGATGTCATTAATTTTAGTGCTTTTCTTCTGAGATGACCCCCAATTTAGTCTGTCTCCCTGTTTTTGTACCAAGTTGCTTGCATGCTGTGTCTTCACTGACCCTTCCCCCTCCCCCAAACATTCAACTATGAGCTCTTTGAGAGTAGGGACCTTTTTTTTGTTTTTTCCTTTTTTTGTATTCTCAATACTTACCACAATGCCTAGCATATAGCAATAGTAATGCTAACTGACTAACTTTTTAGTTCAGAAGCTAAGTATGAAGGAAAGCCTATAGTACTTCTGCACATTCATAAAAGGTTATCTAAAACCCTGTGACTATCTCCTTCCAGTGAGGAAAAGGTTTTCTTCCTGACCATATTCCCATAGTCACCTCTTCCAATTAACTCAGTTTTTTGGGAATCACTATTTTTTCTTTGCTAAACCCTGTAATCTTACATCTTATAAGGATCAACTAGCTTCTTAGAGGCACTTAACATTTTAAAACACATTTTAAACCTAACAAGAATGCTTTAAAATGTAATTACACCATGACTTCCTTAGAGTAGAAATTTCAGTCATATATCTTACGGGGTAATTATTTTTAAACAGAATGAATCAGTCATTCTGATTTGCTTTGTTCCATTTTTCATGGGCCTATAAGCAGTGAGACCTTGAAATTCTAGTCATGTCATTTGTGGTTCTGTTTTATCACCTTCTTAAAACTGAAATAACCTAAATTGTCATTGAAATAGCCTTTTATTCCACTTTCATGAACTCTACTAGATCAGCTGGCCATTGATGTCAGTGGCGGTGAGTTACACAATCTCAGTGTCTTGCTCAAGAGAGGTTAAGCACTAGGCTTAAGAAAAGAGCATAGTTGAACAGGGTGGGTCAGTTGCAGTAAATTTAAATAGCAAGGCATCAGTGAAGAAGCATAAGTTTTGGCCTGAAGGTCTGAAGCAGTGCCCAAGAAGTCTATAAGGCAGTGTCCGGGCTATGACAAGAAAACCCCTTACGGGGTGAGAACAAGAGCCAGTAACGAGACTGAATGCAACAGAGTAGCATGTTTCTATAACAATAGTGTGAGCAGCACTCAAGATCAGAATGAGCTTGCTGTAAACAATTTTAGAAAGTGTTTTAAGTTGTACTGGGGGCACGAAAATGATGAAAGAAAAAAATGAGATTGCTATTTCAGATCGATGGAATAATTATAGTAGATGACAGTGAGAAGGTATGATCAATTTTTATTTTGCTTTTTTTTTTTGTAAGGATAATGATTTTTTGATTGAGAAGGAAAAAAATTCAACAGAAACACATCTAGTGGGGAACGGCTGTGTTTCCCATGAGGCTTTGGCTTCCAAAGATGGGTCTGATTGAAATTATAAGGACTTCAGGTCCCATGACCAGGCATGCCTATAGTGTAGAGCAGTGGTTCTTAACCTGCGGGTCACAACCCCTTTGGAGGTCCCCTAAGACCATCAGAAAACACATATTTCCGATGGTCTTAGGAACCGAGACACCACTCCTTTATCCATCTCCAAGTGGGTCCGCCCACATGCAGATACACCCACATGTGAGTATTAAAGGGTCGTGGCATTAGGAAGGTTGAGAACCACTGGTGTAGAGGGATTGCATGGGGCAGGTGACAGAGACTTTGGAGAGGGAGATGAAAAGATTTGAAAGGAGAAGACAGTTGCTGTGGTATTGGGTCTAGGACAGGGAACAACAGCTACAAAGCATTTTTGAGAATATGTGGAGAAGAGCTAAGACAGAAAGAGAGGATTTCTTGCTGTTCCTGAGATGGTAGTGAGTGGTAGGTCTTCTGAGAGGGCATCCTGTGTGAGTGATTCTTCCCAGTCTTTTAGTCTGACTGCACCAAAGGCTGCTCTCTCCAAACATTAGAAATCAGAAGAGATTACTTTCCTTATTATTCACTTTGAAATGTAACCATAAACCCTGACTTCTGTGTGCTTTTCTTATTGCTTTACTAATTGTTTTTAAAACCAATTAAATGTTTTCCTTTAACAATATGCCTTCCTTGTCTGGCCTGATAGTTTGACGCTACTATAAGTTTAGATATACTTAAAATGATGAGGGCTAAACCAGGGATCTGATGGTAAATATTTAACAGCTGACTGAAAAAAATTCTACTCAGGATATGCTTTTAAGTTCAATATTATTTACATTTTCTCCATCCCTTTATTGAGTCTAGATAATAAACAAATCAAATCAAACTGTGATTCGTAGTTTGCCTATTTCAATTGTGTAAACACTAACACTCAAAATTTAATAATCGGCTCTCAAGAGACAGGTAGAACTGTCTCTAGCACAGGGCTTCTTAAACCTTTTCCATTCATGAACTCTTTTCACCTGAGAAATTTTTATGTGACCTCAAGTGTATAGGTATATAAAAAAGGTATACAAATCAAACATTTACTGATAATGAATCATAAAACATTTATTTTAAAACAATTCTTTGGCATATATATATGTATATAATTTTACCATTTATTAAAGATGTTAAAAATATTAAAGATCCATGCTGAGATGGATGTGCTTATTTATTTTTACATAAAGAATTAAAACTTGGAGGAATATTTGATACTGTAAGATGTAGAGCATCTTCAACATTTTTCAGAATTGATTGATATTTTGATTTTATAAGTGTCAGTGCTGAGAACACCACTTTGTATAAATTCATGGTACAAAATGGCAGAATTATGCTTAGGGACATTTCAGAAATTGTTGGAAATTCTATCCTAATCCCAAGTAAAATTCATTTACTGATTTTTTAGGGAACTCCAGTTTTAAACCTGTGTTGCTTGATAACTAGGCAAATTCTTCTTGAATTTTGAATGGCAGATGACTGATGTTTTTTATTTCAATTGAGTATGGTTTATGAACTCAACTTAGTTTTTTAGAATCAAAATTTTAAGGGAAGTATTTCTGAAACTGTGTCTCCAGGCACTTCAGATGATCAGTTATAACTCTTACAATTAAATCTTTGGGAAGGTTATTTTAAATTATAAAATCATCTGTAATTGTAAACATTTCTAAAGAAACATTTTTAAAAAAAGAAAGAAAAAAAACCTTATGGGGGTGGCTAGGTGGCACAGTGAATACAGCACCTGCTCTACAGTCAGGAGGACCTGAGCTCAAATGCAGCCTCAGACACTTACTAGTTGTGTGACCTTGGGCAAGTTACTTAACCCCAACTGCCCTCCAAAAAGAAAAAAAAAGAAACATTTTCTATCTTACTCTTCCATATGTTAACTTTTTTAGTTAAACTTTCAAATTTATCTTTTAACATAAATGTGTTAATTTTTTCCTTGAAGTGACATGTTTAAATCATTGAGCTTTTTTAAAAATATCCAACAAATAATCATTTTGAAAGTCATAAGTCATTATGAAAAAAATTAACAAAATCAGATTTCTGCTAAAAAATATAACAACTTTATCTTTCAATTTCAATAATCTGTTTAAACTTCACCCTTTTGGAAGCCACCTTACTGCTTCTGTAATCAAAGTGCGTGTATTTGTAAAGATTTGCAAACAAATGACTATTAAGGGCATGGCTTTTAATGAAGTTAATGATTTTGATAGTATCATAAAGCACAACATCTAACTCTGGTGATATTTTTCTGTCTATGAGTGCCTCCTGTTGTATCATGCCTAGTAAAAGTAACATGTTAATTGCCACCAGATTTAACTTTTGCTACAAATCCAACATTGTCTCCCATCATTGCTCCAACACCATCTGTACAGACTCCAATGCAATTTTTCCACTATAAACCTTCATTTGTAAAACTTCATCAACTTTAAGATACACATATCTTCCCCTCTTGTGTGTCCTTTCAGAGGGCAACAAAACAGTAATTCTTCATGTATGCTTCCCTCATAAACATGTCTTATATAAAGCAACAACTGTGCCATGTTAGAAATGTCAATTGTTTCATCTAACTGAATTGTAAACTTTGAGCTGCCCTTAAACCTGGTAATAAGCTGCTGGAATTGGCCATTACTGATTTCAGAAATTCTTTTGTAAATAGTACCATTCAATAAAGGAATTTTATGAATTTCATCCCCATATTTTTTCCCATGAACTATTTCTGACATTTTAATAGCAGCAGGTAACATGAGATCTTTTTCTATCACATAAAGCTTTTTAGTTTTTGCAATTAAATAAGAAGTTTCATAAGATGCAAGTAAATAGTCTTCACAGACAGTAACAAAATTCTTAAAACGTTGTTTTTCTTTATTTGAAGATTTTAAAAGTTGTCCAAAAGATTCCTTTGGTTTATTGTAATATGTTGCATGCTTGGTATTAAGATGTCATTTTAGTTTGACTAGTTTCATGCTCTCCATAGCCAAAACTTGATTACAAATTAAGCAAAGAGGTTTTTCTATACCATCATCATTATTAGAAGAAAATCCATATTACAAAAATGATTCAACATATTTTCTTTTTCTTGTCAATTTCGCTGTACTACAACCTGTTAGTGAAGACTCTGCCACATTGTCATCAGTACTTTCACTCCTTCTGTCTAAATTTAGCCACTTATCCATAAATGAAAAATATTTTTGTCCTAAAATAGAAATAAATATTGCTAAAGACTTCTCAAATGAATACTAGCTTCAGTTTATGAAATTACATGTTTTGCTTAATTTAAAAAACTGATATTCACACTTACATATGCGTGCAGCAATGATGGTGGAGAATTATTATTAAAGGGTTTTTGCCTTTACTTGCTTCAATTAAACACGTTTCTGTGAAAGGAGATAACAGCAAATTAAAAAATAAAACATTCTAACATGTTAATATAATCAAAGATAAACTAATTTGATACTTATATACTGAGGAATGATAGTAGGAAAATAAAGCAGGAAACTTTGTATGTACAGTAAAAACACTTCACTTCATAAAATATAATAGTTTCAAATCTGAGTCGAGATGTTTCTGGCAGTGTTCATTGGTGTGACAGCATGTGCAGTGCAAACTGTGTATGTGGTGTGTTCAGAACCAAGGTTGCAGTATGCAACATAGGCAAGTGCTGCCAGAAACACCTCAGATTCATTACACATTTGATTTTGAATTAATTTTTGGTCATTGTAGGTTCAGAAACCTTTTATTATTGTCAAATTTTTCCTAACCCCCCACATTCAATTATATATCTTCTAGAATATCTCTGGGGGGAGTGAGGTATACTTATTAATCACATTCAATGAAGAGAATAATATATGTGAATCCAAAATTAAATAACATTTGAGTCACAAATATTTTCTCAAATCTTTATTATTCTGAACTTTAAAAATACCATATAAAATGAACATTTCCACATACATTGAAGAGCAAGACACTCCATGTCTTAGTGCTGGGCATTTTCACTGGCCATCCCCCATGTTCAAATGCTCTCCCTACTCATCTCTGCCTTCTGGTTTTCCTGGCTTCCTTCAAGCCCCAGCTAAAATCCTATCTTCTATAGGAAGTCTTTTCTAATTCCTCTTAATTCTAGTGATTTCCGTCTGTTAATTATTTTTATCTTGTATGTAGCTTGTCTATATAAATTTATTCACTAGCTGTTTCCTCCATTAGATCATGAGCTGGAGGACAAAGGCAGGGGCTGTCTACTGTCTTTCTTTGTATCCCCATGGCTTAGCACAGTATCTGGCACATAGTAGACATTTAATGTTTCCTAACTGACTTACTAGCACAGGAGAGGCTTTTAAATGAAATTGAGACTCTCTATGATGTAGAACTTGATTTTCAGGCATATGATAAATTCCATATGTAACTTTCAAAACTATCCTGCTTATCTGTGATTCCTTCTGTGATTTTTATTTCCTTCTCATTCTTTATAATCCTGTCACAACATTTCCTTTCCTTTTTACCTCACCTCAACCCTTATGGAGGGGACGGAATAAAAGCAATCCCCTTGTAATAAATATGCATAGTTCAGTTCTAAAAACATTTCCACATTGGCCATTTCCAAAAATGCACAATTCATTCCAAATCTTGAATCCATCAACTTTTTGTCAGGAAGTGGGTAGCAAACTTCATTAGTTCTCTGGAATTATGGGTGGTCATTACATTGATCTGAGTTCTTAGGTTTTTCCAAGTTGCTTTATTTATTTATTTATTTATTTTAGTTTACATCATTCATTTCCACGAGATTTTGAATTACAAATTTTCTCCCCATCTTTCCCGTACCCACCACCTCAAAACAGCCATCCCATTGTATAACCCCTCCGCCAATATATTCTCTCCTATGTCCTTCCCCACCCCCCTCTTTCAGGTAGGGCAGGATGGATCTCCCTACCACAGTGCCTGTGTATCTTAAGTCCCAGTTGGATGTAGTTAATCATATAATAATATAATATAATCATATAATAATAATAATAATTGTATAATACATATATATATTTTTAACATTTGATTATAGAATTTTAAATTCTAGATTCTTTCTCTTCCTCCCTCATCACTCACCCCCACTGGAAGGACAAGCAATTAACTACAGGCTGTACATGTGTAATTATGCAGAACCTCT
>CM053589.1:116220073-116247334 GCA_028646515.1 Pseudochirops corinnae
CATGATCTGTTTTTATAAAAGTGCTATATGATGCTGTGGTGTATGTATATTCTTTTTTTAAATTAAAAAAATTTTTTTTAATGTATATTCTTAAGTAGTCCCTTTCAGAAGGCTCCATTAATCTTTTAGTTCTAAAATCTATGACTAGTTTCATTGGTTCCATATTTTACCTTTTGTTTCTTTTACTGTTAGATTTGTGTAACTTTTAAAGAAGAATGTAAAGTCTCCTATTTGTATGTCTTTTTCATAATTTATTCGACTTTTTTCCTTTATGTATTTAGATACTATGCCATTTGGTGTCATCTGTTCAATATTGATATAGGTTTGTTGTATTTTATTCATTTAAGCATAATATAATTTCCTGAGTTATCTCTGTTAATATTGTGAATTACAACTCCTGATTTTTGGGGGATACCTGAATAATACATTCTGTTCCAGTGTGCAATTTTGATTCTTTATATGTCTTAGAATTTTAGATGTTTTTTTATAAGCAGCAGTTTGTGCGTGTTTTGCTTTCTTATCCATTCTGCCTTTCTCTTTCATTTTATTAGATTATTTAAGCCATTCACATTTAAATTTATGAGTTAGCTTTGTTTTTCTCTTTTTGAATCTTTAGTATTGCTTTAATTTTTTATCTTCCCTTTTAAGTCAGTATTTTGTCCCTAAGCTTAATTCTGCTTAAGCCACTTTGATATTGCCACAGATTCTCCTTCTCTCCTCTCTTGCTGTCCCCATTTATCAACTCCTTTCTAGTTTGGGGAGGCTTTCTTTATATTTTTTATTTCTTTCCCTTCCCTCTCTTTCTTTAGTTTCCTATCTCCCCAAGTTTCCCCCTCTCAAGTGGTTAATTAAAAACCTCTCCTCCCTGCCCCAACTTCTTTTGTTCAAGCTTGTTTCCAAGAGCAGTGGTAAGAAAAGTGACTGAAGTATTCAGCCTTTTCTCAGGAGACAGGTCATTGAGAACAGGACAGTACTGGGGAGGAGGAAAATTTTAAAGAAGGCTCATGAGGCTAGAAAATACTTGTTTCTCAGAGCACTGGCCAGTCTAGCGGTGGAGACAAGGACTGAGAAAAAATACAGGTGTTTCCCCATTCCCTCTGCCCAATCCCCCACCCCCCAACTCCTATTCTCTCCTCTTCCAGGCTTATTTTGTTAAGAGTATGTCTCCCTGGAGACTTATTATCTTCTTCTAGATCTTCCATTCACTAGCTGAGAGACTTTGGACAAGTCACTTCCCTTTTCTTGGCCTATTTCCTAATGTGTTGAACCAGGGTTTGGTCTGGATGACTTCTAATATTCTATGCTTATGTGAGGAGACTATGGAATTGGCATGAAATATAAAGAGGCCTTAATAGCTAGAATACCTCATTCTGAACATTTTTGGCTTTTTCAAGTCTTTTTGATCTGTATATGTTTAAGGTTTATGTGCCATGTTGAAAAGAGTTGTCTGAGGAGGCAGAGAGTTTTCTGGAGCCTGGAGGCTCCCAGCTTCCGGGAAAAAATTCTTTTCTTTCCAGACTTTGCTTTTGGACAGAGTCCTCCTTTCTTGGAAGGAAAGAAACAAGGGTTGGCACATGACAGTACTGCAGAGAGAATGGCTTGGCAGTGGATCAATAAACAAAATCAATATGAGAATGAGACCTACAAAATACCAGGGGCAGATATTTTTCTTGGGATTAGCCAAATCCATTGGGTTGCATGCTGACAGGTGAAAATAACCATTACCCAAAGTTTAGTCTGACCCACATGGTATTGATTTTGGCTTGTCTCAAGTCAATTCAATATAGATATTTATTAAGCATATGCTTCATGGAAGGTTCTGTGAGAGCTACAAATATAAAGAAGACACAGTCTCTAAGAGAACTGGGACTGAGACTCTGAGATATAGACTGGGAATATTTAGGGGTAAATAAAACTATGTAGAAGCTATAATGTTAAACCAATAAACATTTATTAAATTTTTATGTTCCAGGCACTAAGACATAATGCTAGTGTAATACAATAGAAATACAGACGGAAAGAAACAGCCCCTGTCCTCTAGGACCTTACAACATGGAAAAGTATGCTGAAAAGCAAGAGGGACAAGAGAAAAGTATACATAGGGAAAGGGGTGGGTGAATGGTAGAGAAAGTTCAGGGACTGAGGAGTAGAGTCCAGAGAGGAATGAACACAAGCCTGGCCTGGATACTTTTTTTTTTTAAATGAAGGTTTTTGAAAGAACAACCCTATAAGAGGAAGGGGCTACAAGGGCAGAGTAGACTTGCCTTGTGAAAACTTCCTGAGTGAAGAAGCCATTGTGATATGGTTAAAAAAAAAAATCAGAGAACTAGGAGTGGAGCCTGGAAATGTGTATAGAATGGCATCAGCATATAAGAAGAAGAAAAAGGTGGTGAGATGTATTTTTCCAGAGTACAGTCCCCAAGACCCATTCATCCCTTTTTATTCCTTTTCTGGGAACATTTATATTCCACTAAGATGAAAACAATGTCATTAATCACTACTATCAATAGGACAAATGTTTGAAGACATTCATTTTTGAATTTTTTTTGTAGTCATGATTTACATTTATCTACCCACTATCTCTACCAGGCATTTCCTTGAGACTAATACTGTAGAATATCAGAATATCCCTAGAATCCGACCCAATCTTCCACTCAATTTAGGAGCCCCTCACTAATGTTCTTGATGGATGGGTGGTTATCTAGCCTCTATTTGAAGACCCTCAGTGATGGCCATTCCTAGATGGTTGATTTCATATGACAGTGATGATCTTTAGACTTGTGAGATGGCTGAATGAAGTTTAGAATATAGGATGCATCCAATGAACAGATCAGAATTAAATGACCCACACAAGAAGGAAGTCTGAAGCTTTGACATCATGATCTCTGTGTGGTAAGTAACCAGATATAATTTCCTTTTCTCCTATTGCAAAAGTATCAGAGCTAAACCAGAGCAAGCTCCTTCACTCCCTCTTTGAGAAGGTCTCAGCCTCCTCCCCAGCTTACTTGCAAAAGTTTCCTTCCCTCTCCATCTCTGAGCTATGTTGTTGTTGGCTGACTGGAAAGAAGACCACGCATCTGCCAAACATCTGCTAATGTCTCCTGAAACGTGTTCCCAGATGGACAGGAAATAGCCCCACCCTGGGTACTGTCCTGCCAAGGTTTGCAAGCAGCAGCTTTGATTGAGTCTGTATTGATCTGATGGAATTGCAAAAAGTTCTTCAGATAGGTTCCTTCTGCTTTCTACCCCATTTATCCCTGTCTCCCTTCCCCCAACTAAGGGATGAAGAAAACCCTGGTTGAGATTACATAGATTTGGAGAAATTTCAAAATATTGGAAATCTTTCAGCATTCTCACACTAATCTTATATGGTAGTAAAGCATAGACCATCATCATCTCAGAAGAAAATTATATGTGACACAAAATGTAATAGAAAGGCACATAGTATATTGCTGAAGATGACCTGAATGTGAGAAATAGCCTAAAAACCATCATCAAAGACATATATTATCAGAAAAATCAGTGGCCTGGTTATAAAATGCTCATGATGGATAAAGAGATAGACATATAGGTGGCTGCAATAATGATCCTTAAATATTAAAGGAATTGATTTGGATGGATTCTCCATGGAAAGGTAAGGATAAGAATCACCTGGGCTGAGAATAGGATCCAGGGATGGAAGGGCCCATTTAGGCAAGGTTGTGCTGGTGACAGGTCTCACCAGCTTACTATAACTGATTGTTAAATTTTCAGTATTTTCGGGCAGTCGATGGCACAGTGGATAGAATACCAGGCCTGGAGTTAGAAAGACTCATCTTTCCAAGTTCAAATCTGGCATCAGACACTTACTAGCTATGTGACTCTGGGCAATCCTGTTTGCCCGAGTTTCCTCATTTGTAAAATGAACTGGAGAGGGAAATGCCAAACCATTTCAGTACCTTTGCCAAGAAAACCCCCAATGGGATCATAAAGTCATACATAACTGAAAATCACTGAACAAACAACATGAGCATTTCACTTGAAAACTGAGGGTCAATTTATTGCTTTGTCAAAAATGATGGAGAAAATGTTAATGGTGCAGATTAAACTTAAAAGTGTGTTATGTGAACGTTTTTGAGAGCCAGTTGTTAAACATTTACTAGCACGTCTCTGCATCTAGTCCAATTGCTAAATCTTAACAGAAGAGATAACTCAGGCCTACACTTGCTCAAGGTCACACAGGCAATAAAGAGCAGAACTAGAATTTGGATCCACATCCAAACACATACACATCCCAAACGGAACTAATCTTTCTTCTAAAACATATCCAAACAGAATTCGTTAGCTTTCTTCCTCCAATCCATATCCTTCCCAAACTTCCTCATTTCAGTTGATGGCATCACTGTCGTCCTCTCCTTGATTCCGCACTCTCATTCACCCTACATATCTACGTCATCATCAAACTTGAAATTCCTGCCTCTATGATATGTCTCACATTTCTTCCATTATCTCCACTCACACAGACACTACCATATTTTGAGTCCTCATCACTTCTCATCTGGCCTATTGCCACAGTCTTCTAACTGGTGTCTATGCCTCAATTCTGTCCCCATTCCAATTCATTCAACATATAGCCACCAAAGGAATCTTCCTAAAGCACATGTCTGATGATGTCACTCACTCCTTTACTCAATAAACTCCTAGTGGGTGCCTAATGCCTAATTTTTATCTAAGATAAAAACAAAACAAGAAAAAAAACTCCTCTGTCTGATATTTAAACCCTTTCCCAATCTGTCTCAATAGCCTGCCTTCCCAACTTTGGTATGCATTATTTCCCTTCGTGTACAACCAAGTAATGATGCTAATAACAACAAACATTTATCTATCACCTATAATGTACCAGGCACTGCTAAGTACTTTACTAATATTATCTGATCCTCACAACAACCCTGGAAGATAAACTGAAGCAATAAGAGATTAAGTGTCTTGCTTAGTTGGTCAGTATTTGAACTCAGATCTTCTGTTCAGCACTGCTGTTCCTCATACAGGACATGCTAAGCCCCTCTCTCTGCTCTTGTACTGACTGTCTCCCACGCCTGGAATTTTCCCCTCATTTTCACCTCTTGGAATAATTGCCATCAGGGCTCATCTCTAGTGCCAACTTTTACATGATGCCTTTCATGATTACCCCCAAATCAAATGTCTTTGCTCCACATATCTACTTTGTAATTACTTATATATTCCTCTGTCATTCTTGTTCAATTGTGTTGCTTCAAGATTCCAGCTGTTCTTAATCTGCCCCAGACAGGACCTAGTTTGCGGGAGGACCTCAGCAATGCCAAGTGGTAGGTTGTTTACAATCTGCCCTGTCTTCCTTGAGCCCTGGGGTTTCTCCACTGCAGAACCACAGCCATTGCCTGTGCAGACTCACAGCTGCTCATGATTTCTGTATGTACCAAGTGAGGAGATTGAAAACAATTTTTCATGTAATTCATTTTTGCTTTTATTATTTGTATATTTCAGATGAAGATATTCTGAGGACAGAATTATCTCATGAATTGGATCAATTTCTTACTTAACTTGGCACACGGAACTGGTCTTATCTATTACATGTCTTTGTTTCAATCAGTTTTATGACTTTTGCTTTTCGGAAACACGAAATTTTGTCTCATCAGTCTCTTCTGGCACTGCAGGCAGGGCTGGCTTCATTTTCCAACAAGTCTTCTGGTTTCCATTCTATAACTAATCCAAGGCAGGTCAATTTCAAGAAAAAGTCATTTTCTAAAGGTGTGGTGTAAATAGAAATGATTGAATGTGACTATGAGGACTGTGTCTTCTGTGCACCATCTTGCCAGGGTTTAGAGGACTGTAGGCTCAGAAAGAGACAAACCTCCATCAGATTTTCGAGGTAAGATAATTTTCTCCACTTTCTGTATTTTCTGGTCTACCAAGGTCTTATTAAAGGAGTCTAGTTTATTGGATAGATCTCTAGATGTGGGATCAGGAGGGCCAGGTTTGAATCCCTCTTCGACTACTTGCTTTTGTGTGAGTAAATCTTCAATTGCTCTTCTACTTAACTCATAGAGTTGTGAAGAAAGTGCTCTGTAAAGTACTGTATCAATGTGAGTTATGAATATTTTTCCTTTTTATTTCTTATCTTTTGGTTTTATGTCATTTTTCATTAACAGATATATTTCTGTCTCCTCCCCTCCCCAGTGACCATATCTTGTAATAAAAGAAAGATGAAGTAGCAGTTCAGTCAAACCAATCAAGATATCATAACATAAGATAACATTTGTCTCAGACAGTATATATGATAGTATACACCCAGAGCTCCTCTCTTCTACGAAGAAGGAAGGGAGGTGCATTTCCCCAGTGAGTTGTTATTATTAACATCCAAGTAAAGTCTGAGAAAGTGATACAGGTTGGGTAGGAACCTAAAGTACTTAAAAGCCAATCAAGGACTCTGGTTTGGAGGGGGACAAAAGGAAAAAAGAAATGTGAGTGAATTAGCTGGAATAATTTGGTTAGTAGTTGAAATCAAATGGTCAATTAATAGCAGGAATAACAGCAATAGATGGCATTTATATGGTGCTTTAATGTTAATAATATCTAGCATTTATATAGTATCTATTTTGTGCCAGACACTTTATACAAATATCCCATTTGATCCTCCCAGCAACCCTGGGAAGTACGTATTATTATCCCCATTTTACAGATAAGGGAACTGAGCTAAATTAAGGTTATATGACTTGCTCAAGGTCACACAGGTAGTAATTGTCTGAGGCTGGATTAGAACTCAGGTCTTCCTGACTCCAGGTCCAGTGTCACATTCACAGCACCTCCAAGTTGTGGCTGTCTGTTAAATTAGACAGGGTCTTTTCCCTAGAGGGAGAAAGTAGACAAGTAAGCAAAAATAATTGCAGTGGCTGACAGAATTTTGCTACCCCATACATATTCTAATTTAACTATCTTGTGACCAGTATGCTCAAAGATGCCTGAGGTCTGCTCATCTTAGAATGATGTATTTGTAAAGGGTCCAGCTCCCTTTTATTCTCCTGATTATACAATTATTTAAGACCTAATGTTTAGGAGCTACTAAAGTCCCCCTCCAGCTCTGGCAGAGGTGAGAAGCTCCTGGATGGACTTCACGTGTTCTGACACGTCTCAGAATAGGACAAAGGAGACCCGGTGCCTCTGTCACACACTGGCCCAAGGTCGTGCTATAATTTTTCTTTTTTGATATAATTGGGTGTGTTCCCTGACAGAGACCAAATTAGCTGACTTGCTATTCCTTGTACAACATAGTCCATTTCCTCTCTCCAAGCTTTTGCACAGGCTACTCATAGGTCTAGAATGCCTTCCTCCTTCCTCTTTGCCCCTGGAATTACTAGTTCCCTTCAAGGTAGCTCAAAAACCACCTTTAACAGGATGCATTTCCATATTTACTCAGTTATTAGTGTTCTACCCACCCCAAATTAATCCGTATTCTCTTAGGATGTATTTTGTATTTACTTTTCATCCTCTCCCCGCTAGTGGAATGTAAACTCTCTGAGCAAGGCAGAATATAAATTGGTCTCATTTTTATCTTTGTATACCCAGCATCTAGCACATAGCATACCTTGAAAATAGGTAGGGACTTAATGACTGCCTGCTGCATTGAACTGGGCATAACTTGAGTCTTTCTTCCTTAACACCAAATGGACTATCACAGAAGTGCTTTATTTTCATTATGCCTTTAGAATTCACAAGACTCCTCATGCACAATGGAATCTGACTGTCCACTGACCTCTCCAATGTTTTGTTGACCACCACTACCACTAAAAATAACCATTATTTACAGCCATTAAGAATAACCTTTGCTCATTTGATCCTCAAAACAACCCTTTAAGGCATGTAGTGCAAATATTATCTCCATCTTCCAGATGAGAGAACTGGAGCTTAGAGGAATTAAAGGATCACTCCATAGTCACACAGTTAAGAAATTTCAAAACTGAGATTTAAACTGAGATCTGACTCCCAATCCAGTCCTCTTCCTTTCCTCTCCCAGTTTTCTTTCATTCCACAGTATTCCATGGCATCATGGTTATTCAACCCATATTCTAGACCACCACCAAGCTGATCAAGAATTAAAGCCATGCTTGCCTCCATTTTCCACACTTCACCTGTGCAGGACCTATTGACTAAATCTGATGATGAATGGAGACTGCCAAGATTTTACTCCACATCCTTTTGGCAACTCGGTCCTTCCAGCTGTTAAGAAGAATATTTTCAGAAGGACACTTGGACATCAAGCAGCTATTGTGGAACAGTGTTTTGATGAGTTATGTGTAAATGAATAAGAAACATGTGAGTTACATTTCCTTTCAGATACACTGGGATTTAAAATGATGGGAAAGTGTGCTGGACAAAATGTGGTTTGGGTTTTATTAATGCTTTGGAAAAAAAGAGCTAGAAACACTTGATAGACCTTTGATTCAACCATGTCTAATTTGTCCTTCCTCTGGAAAGGCAATTGGTCGTTCCAAGGAAACACTTAAAGCAAATCTTTCTTAAGAGAAAGTGGAGAGACCAAACCAGTTTGCCAAAAGAGTCTTGGAGGCAAAATTGTAGGCCAAAATCCAGAGGATACACAACAATATGGGAACTGAATATGAAATTCTGGTTACTGAGTGTAATTCTAATATGCTGGAACTGAAGATCAACAGGGGAGTATAGTGGAATGATAATATGAAGATAGTGTATTATTTGGAGTCATAGACTTTCATTGTTTTTGGGCAAACCTCCATTATCAGAGTGGTATAATGAAAAGCAAACTAGATGGAGAATCAAAGAAATCTGGGATCTATGCTTGGGGCTCTGATTAACTAGCATATGACTTTGGGGAAGTCACTAACCTCACCCATAGTTTAGCTTCGCTTCCCTATCTGTTAAGTGTTTATAATTATTGTATCTGCCATTCCTATCTCATAGGATTGTTCTAATGATCAATTGAGCTAATGGTCAGTGTAATAAAATGGTAAGAATATTGGTCCTGGAGTGAGGAGCTCTGAGATCAAATCCTGTCTCTGATGCTGTCTGCCTATATAACCTCAAGCAAATTGTGTAATGTCTATGGAACTTTAATTCTTCATCTGCAAAATGGTAGGAGAGGGAATTTCTTCTGGTTCAAGCTCTATGTTCCTATAGATGCATCTCTCTATATGATGACTATTAGTAATAAAGCAACATGGTCCCTGCTCAGCAAGGAAAGTGAATCATGGCAGGAGATACAGCAGCAACTCAGACAGGTCAGGAGGAGGAGGGAGTGATGGATAGTGAGAGCTTGGTGTAAGAACAGGCTATGTAGAACACAGGACATCAAGAGCATCACTTTGTACCTGTGGGAGTCTGGAGTGCAGAGACCTGAACTTTTTACCCCTGAACGAGGCCAGGAGCACATTAAGTGTCTAGTCTCGGCTGCAAACTAGAACATGGAAGAAGGATGACAAAAAGAAGATGGAAAGCTGGGAGAGGATTATGAAAGTTAAGCACACACACACCCAAAAGGGGAAACAGGGGAAAGGAGAAAGAAAAAGAGAGAGAGAGAAAGAGAGAGAGAGAGAGGAAGAAAGAAGGTAATTCAGCTGTCAGTTTGTGTCTTCTGGGTTACACTGGGACGGGACAGAGGAAAAGCAGAGATTAATCCATGCAGCCTGTGGGAGTGGAGGTGACAATGATCTTTACTCCTTCATGTAAAAACTCATTGTGAAGATCACTTCACAGGGGGTAAGGGAAGCTGTTCACCAAAGGATAAGGGGCTCATAGAATTTGCAGCTGAAAGGGACCTTTGCAGTCATATAGTCCAACTTCCCCATTTTTCAAAGGAACGGCTGAAAGCCCAGAAAGGTGAGGCAATTTGGCTAAAGTCAGACAGATAGCAAATTGGCAGAGATGAGATATTAAATTAGACCCTTTGACTATGGATCCAGGGTACTTTTTATAGGGTTTAGCTTGATGAATGAGTGAGAAAAAATATTAATCAGGAAAGAATAATGGCTCTGGAGTTGCAGGGTCTGGGTTTGGATTCTCTCTCTAATGCCAAATAGTTCTGTGTCCTTGGGAAAATCACATAACTCTCCTGGACCTCAGTTTCCTCATTTGTAAAAAGGGAAAGTTGGATTGAATGACATCTAAGGGACCTATGATTTATGATCCTGCTTATTTTGTGCCAGGCACTGTCCTATAGACTGAAATGTGACAAAGAATCAGAGTTTTCATTATAAGTGGTATAGATAACATCTATCTCTGTCTTTTTGTCTGTCTATCTGTATTTGTCTGTCTATCCATCTGTTCATACATCCATCTGTCTGTCTGTCTGATGGCCAAGAAAGGGAGTGAATATATTTGTAGGAATTCAAATCCCTACAAACAAGATATGTGCTGGGAGTTACAGATTAGCTGAGAAATTGGATTTATTGTTGAGAATATATGAGGAGAAAATGGTCCACAGGACTTTAGGAGGAAGACTCTTATGGTTATCCTCCTTACTGACTTTAAATGTTAATTCTCTCCAGGAATGAAAGAGCATTTAGGAGAAAGTGTGATTTGATATGAGAGAGATTTTTGTGTATGAGTAACCTTTGTAGCAAACTGGTTCGTGGGGTTTGGATTGGGATTGGGATTGAACTAGAACTGTAGCAAGAGACATACCTAAGAGGTGCTTTCTGTCCAGGGGCAGAAAAGGGGTCTAGCCACCAGAAGGGAAAGCCATGCAATGATTAAAATAATTTCAAGAGACAAAGGTTTTTGGGTAAATTATAATCAATTTTATCAATCATGGCCAGCAGATAATTGACAAAAAGGTTCCTTATCCTCCCATTCTGTCAAAAAGAGACTGCATGGCTACTTTTTAGATTTATATTACTTTGGAGAAGAGACAGTCCATCAAACAGCAGTCAACTCTAATGGCTAACAGTTTAATGAAGGATGGACTTTACAAAGAGAAGGGAGCTTACTCTAATGTGGGGCTGAGAGTGACTTCATGTTACCCTTGCACAGAGAGACTTTTTCTGTACTGAGATCACCCCTAGTTTTGGACAATTTAAATTTAAAAGGATCTGTCTCCACCCAAGCTTGATTGAATGGAATTTACCTTAGACTAGAGATTCTTTGTAAGGTTGGGTGGGGTCAGATAGAGGAGAATGTTAGCTCAACTTTCAGAGACTGAGGTCTTAAAAACAGAAAAAGGGGCAATCTGAATCTCCCCAAATCATTAATTATTAATAATCATTTCTTTCAATCATGATAGAGATACATCTCCATACATCAGACAAAGATAAAGTATATTCTGTTATGACTCAAGGTGGGGGCTCTGATACTGACAGGATTGACCAGGGCAAAGTAGGAGCTGTTCAGCTTTCCTGGGGCCATCAGAAAGAAGCAGCACATGGACTCTGGTTGCTGATTAACTCCCTTTTGAAGCTTTGATTTTAGGAAAGGCAGAAAAGGTGGAAATGATCCAAGGTTCATAAATGTCAGTGTTACAGGAAATTCAGGTGAGGAGCTGAGTAAAGAAGAGAAACGGAAGAATCTAGCAGGGTGGGTGGAATGGATAGTGTGGACATTCTTCCAAATTTAAGGAACTGTCATCCTGGGCAAGCTGAGTCCTAAGCCAACAAGGCCAAGTGAAAGTGAGTAGAATTATGGAATTGAAATCCAGTCTATGGGCAGAAATGGAGAGACAGTGTGGTGTAATGGGAAATACAATGGCTTGAGAAAAGACCTGGTTTTAAATCCTGGGTCTGTGACAATGACATGATGTTTGGAAAGTAATGTTTGACATCAGAGGACCACTATTTGAATCCTGGCTCTGCCACTTTTTATCTTTATGGCATTGGCCAAGTCAGTCATATTTTCTCTGTACCTCGATTTCCTTATCTAAAAAAAAAGAAAAAAAAAAGTAGAGGGTTGGACCAGATCAGAGGTCTGCTGATACAACTGGTTCCCAGGGGAAAATGTGTACTGGACCCACTTTTAAGTCTAATCTGTGTGATTAAATTTTTCTCCATCACTTAAGTCTTTGATAATCAGCAACAACAAAATAAACCAAACCCTGATTGGTAGTCTTTGCTGTTTTCCAAGGTCCACATGGAAAATTGAATAATTAATTCTCCAAAGCAAATAAGAGCCAGCTCCAGCTCAGCCCTGGACCAGGTGAACTCTAAGTTGCTTCTGAATTCTGAATCTATGATAATATGACCTCTCTTGATGCTTAGCATCTTTATCTGTAAAATGACAGACTTGGCCCAGATTATCTCTCCAAAGTCCTTTTCAGCTCTTAAATGTTATGAATTTATAAAGAGGACAAAATAGTATATGTGGATCAGGGTTTTTAACCTTCAGTTTGTGAATTTTTAAAAAGAATACATGCATACACATATACATATGTAGTATGTGTGTATGTATATATACACACACACATATATATATATATATATACACAATATATAGTATACTTGTATATATACATATTCGTCCTATGTATTTTATTTCATTTATAAACATTAATCTGAAAAGGAGTCCATAGGCTTCACCCTATTTTGTACATTCTCTTCCCCCTCCTCCTCACCACGAATAGCTAGATGGGCTGAGATTTTTTTTTTTTAATGCGTATAATGTGTATGTTTGAAAGAAATAGATTTATGGTCTAGGTGTATAGTCAGAATGAGCCTCATCATGTTCAAAAAGTCTTCCTCAAAGAAAAGTGAGCAAGGGGGAAAAGTTTTTAAAATGTCAAACCTTTCCTGCACAGAACAAGTAGGTGGTGCTGCAGTGTAGGGAGTGAAGGGGGTAGATTAACAAAGTCTTGGGAAACTCAAACAAAGCTAGAAGTTCCTCCAACATAACTCATAATGCCAAATGCTTGGTATGAGCCCATGAGAATACAGGATTGAAAGATACTTATTTAAGCATAAATGTAAACAATCTGTACTAGTGTGTATGTCCCAGTAGATGATAGCATTATTCCTTTAAGAATCAGCAGGGAACGTGACTGTCAGGTAAAGAGTTGATTTTAAAACCTAAGGAACCAGGAAAAAGCTGATGTCTAGTAAAGCATTCACCTGACTTGTTCTTGATCTTTCAGATTATATTGATTATTTCATCCTTCAACCTGGGTCCTGTACCAATTTTTCTACCTCCTAACCCCTATCTTCCATGGTGTGATTATTTAACTTTTTTTTTTGACACAGTGATATTGAGTCCCAGCTCCTATTTGTGGACTGCTGGGCTTCCTTCCTACCCCAATGTACTGTAGGGCTGCCTGTTAATGCTTACCATGCTTATACTGATTGACTTGCTGAGAAAATTACTCTTCCCCAAAGGAGATGCAAGGGACAGACAGGTGGTACTGTGGAGATAGAGTGCTGGGCTTGGAGTCAGAAAGACGCCTCTTCTGAGTTCAAATGTGACCTCAGACATTTATTAGCTGTGTGACCCTGGAAAAGTCACTTCACCCTGTTTACCTCAGTTTCCTCATCTATAAAATGAGCTGGAGAAGGAAATGGCAAACCACTCCAGTATCTTTGCCAAGAAAACTTCAAATGGGGTAACAAAGAGTCAGACATGACTGAAAGAACTGAACAATAACAAGGAAGATGATCAAAGGGAAAAGGAGTCTTGTTTTACTTTTAAAAAATTCCAAGTCACCAAACATTTATTTAAACACTACCAAAGATTTAGGTGCTATGCTAAGCACTGAGGGTACAAAGAAGGGGGAAAGCACGGTTTCTTCCCTCAAAGAGCTCACATTCTAATGGGGGGGAGGGAGTTCACAGGAATACAACTACATACATCCAAGATATGTATAGAATAGATGGAGGGAAGGCAACCTTAGAGAGAAGGACTGGTGGGAGAGGGATGAGAAGATGGACTGAGAAAAGCTTCCTAGAGAATGTTGTCTTGGGACTCTGAGTCTTAAAGAAACCAGGGAATCCAGGAGGTAGAGATGAGAAGACAGAGTATTCCAAACATGGGGAAAAATTATTGGAAAACCATAGGCTGAAGATGGAGGATCTTGTGTGATGAACAGCAAAATGGCCAGCATAGCTGGATTATAGAGCACGTGGAGAGAAGTAAAATCTAAGAAGACTGGAGAGGTAGGAAGGGACCAGGCTGTGAAGGGATTTAAAGGTCAAACAGATGATTTTATATCTGATGTTGGAAGTAAAGGGGGCCCTAGAGGTTATCAAGGAAGGGAGGGTCACAGGCCTCTGCTTTAGGAAAACCAGTTCAGCATCTGTGTGGATGATGCATTGAAGTAAGGAGTGGCTTGAGAGAAACCAATCAGAAGTGGGAGGATGTGAAATTTTTTTCAAGAGGAATAAACTCTAAAATGTTACAGAAAAAAGCCAAAGGCATTTGCTATGACACCATAACTGGAATACAAAGTAAATGGAATGCAAAAATTCTTAAAAATGCAAATATTTGAGCTGAAATAATAAAATTCAGAAATGACATGAGCAAGATCTACAAAGACAAGGTCAAGGGGATCAGAGAAGAGTAAAGACTAGAGGCATGACTTTGTCTTCCAGGGGCTAAGATGGTGGAGTAAGCAGTAAATCATTGTAACTCTCCCATATTCACCTCCAAACAACCATAAAATAGCACCCCCAAAACAAATCCTGGAGCAGCAGAACCAGCAAAAAGATAGGGTGAAACAATCTTTCAGCCCAAGAAACTTGGTAGATAAGCAATAAAGGTCCATCTCAGGTAAAAAGGGAGTGCATTCCAAGGAAAGAAGTGTTGCAGCAAGCCAGCAGCAAACCCCACCTCAGAAAACCAGTGGGAGATCCTGAGCCCCAGTGTGGTGGAGCAGGTAAATGCCAACACCAGGACCCACCACATGCATTAGCATAGCCAGGGGAACTGGCAGACTCCAGCTCCAAGAACCATCTCAGCATGCTTCAGTGTAGCCCTAGGCAAACAGGTATCCTCCAGCAGCCACACCTCCCAGTGCTTCAGTGTAGCCCTGAGGAGACGCAGAAACACCCTGTCCGGTCTCAGCACACACCAGACACCACCACTAGGACCCCAACTCTGCCCCACATAAGCTGCTAGACCCTAAAGCCTCCAGCAGTGCCAGCCTCACCCCATCCCCTCAGTGTAGCACTAGACATGAGGGTCCCCTGAGGGCCTCAGGGCAACATCAGCACAGCACCAGATAACAGCCAGGGCCTGCAGCCACTGGCACAAGAAACCAGAGACAATGCCCCTTGTACCCCAAAAGCAGAGGTCAAATTTAAAGGAAAGATAAAAAGGTAAAAAAAAATGAACTTTATTGCTGTGTTTTATATGGCATGGTATGGCATTAATTCGTGGGGATTCCAAGAGAGATGATACGTACACACACAGGTAGTTCAAGAGCTATACAAGACAAAAATGACATAAGGGAAGTTACTAAAAGTTGGAGGAATAAGGAAAGGCCTACTAGGAAGGTGATGCTTGAGTCTTGAAGGAAGCCAAAGCTTTCAAGAGGCTCAAGTGATAAGGGAAGGAATTAGGGTTTCAGAGCCACTATACCCTTCAAAATAATTTTATAATTCAAGGTATTCATGTTCCAATGTTAAGGCAAAAGATGACAGTAACTGAGAGGACTGGGTGTAAGTGAGGTAAGAAGGAAATAAGGCTTCCAATATCAATGATTTGTGTTGAAAGTCTGCTGGAAAAGGAATGCTCCAGGAAGGGGCAAAGATATTCAATATTTGAAAATGGAAAGAAGCTTTTGAGTAGACATGACAAAAAGTATAGTGGAATAGAGGATAAAGATGGAGAACTTTAAGAGTAAAACCTGGACAAGTTATATTTTAAAGAAATCAAAGGAAAGCTGTACCCATAAAGTCAATTGGATTAAAGTATGAAGACATAAAGATCTTTAAGAGACTGCAGGAAATTGAATAAGTAGGGGAACCAGACATGTCCTCTGGAATGTTCAGTCTAACAAATTGCTAGTTAAAACCACTAGGGAGGTTTTTTTTTTTTTGAGAAAGACAAATAGCACCTGCTTAAGAGAAGAATCTAAAGACAAGCTAGGGTAGCACCTGGTCTCTTGGATGTATCACAACAAAAAAGGTTTTGGAGCCAGTCAGTCAAATTTATAGAGGAGAAAAGTATTGGTAAGCGACAAAGAAACAATTTATGGGGACATTAAAAGGAAAGGGGAAACAGGAAGCACAAATAAGTATGATCTTGGGGATAAAGATTTTAGGATAACAGGAAGACTTGAGCCTGTAAATGAGTATGAGTCAGTATTAGAATTGGCCAAAAGAGAAAACACATTATGGAGAAGGGAGAAATAAAGACTAGGGAAAATGAGGAAAATATGAGTGTGTTATATTTCTAAGAAACTTGGGTGAATGGCTAAATGTTTGTGAGTGGTTTAATAGAGATTTATGAAAATGCTTTGAAAAGCACGTAGTGAGAGATATACATGCTACTATTGTCTTTTAATATAGATAGATTGGATATTGTACTATTCTTAGAGCTCTAGAAATAGTAGGAAAACACCAGTCCAAATAAGATTAGGGACTTACAGTGACTTTCCACTGCCTGCCTAACAAATAGAGCTCAAAAGATTAGTTTGGCATTCAGGGTCTTCATTGAGATCTGGGTCTTACCTGTCCCAAATATTCTTGGTAGGTAGAAGTTGTAGGAACTTACAAGTCAGATTAATACAAATAACTTCCTGACAACATGAAAGCTACCATGATACAATGGAAAGAATGGATTGGGAGTCTAAGAAATAGGGATCTGAGTTTTGAATCCTTCAAACTACTTTCTACCAGTGTGATCTTGGGGGAAGTAATTGAACTTCCCTAGAACCTCACTTTCTTCATCTGTGATTGTTGTTTACCCTTCCTTTTTGAAGAGGACCATGACATCAGGAAGTTGATGTTATGACTTGCTAGTGAATTGGATTTAAGCGAGGGAGGGCTGGGCAAAGTCACCAGCCTCTCTCTCTCCTCTGGAGCCATCTGAGTCCAGTGACAAGATATAGATCAAGATGATGGAGATGGCCCTGGATGCAGTGGGAGACCTTGGCCTTTATAAGCAAAGGTCTTTCCCAAGTCTCAGTTTGTCTGAGTCAATGCTCATTTGGTGATGAAGGCTAGGTAAGAAATGAGGCAAAGAAGAGCCTTTTTTGCCTAGTCAAAAAAAAAAATCAGTCTGGGAGGAGAAAACCCTTAGGGCAGTGGTTCTCAACCTTCTTAATGCTGCGACCCTTCATATGTGGGTGTATCTGCATGTGGGTGGACCCACCTGGAGATGGATAGAGGAGCGGCGTCTTGGTTCCTAAGACCATTGGAAATATATGTTTTCTGATAGTCTTAGGAGACCCCATTCGACCCCCAAAGGGGTCGTGACCCACAGTTTGAGAACCACTGCCTTAGAGTGTCCAGCTAACACAGAAAAAATTGCTATTTATACTCATTCTGAGCCATCAGAGTCCAAAAAATGACCAAGTGAGGCTTGGGCTGGGACCTGACTACAAGGTCTTTAATAATAAGAGCTGTATTGTTGATACAGTGATTTGAGGTTTGAAAAACCATTTAAAAACTTCACCTCATTTGATCCTCACAACAACCTTGAAAGGTAGTATGATTATCCCCATTTTACAGATGAGGAAATAGAGGCAGACAGAAATCAAATGATTTGCCCAGGGTCAGGTAAGTATCTAAGTCGAATTGACTCTAGATGCATGCTCTATCCATCGTGCCTTGTAGTTGCCTTTCAGTCAATAAAACTATGAATAAGAATGTTCCAATGATGGAATGGGGGATCATGCATTACAATGTGGTCCTGTAATGGGATGTATACAAGCAGAAGCTGGGGGGCTCCTAGATCAAGGATAATATAGGGGAAATTCTCAATCAACAGAGGATTGGATCAGATCACCATTAAGATATTTTCCAACTCTCAAAAATCTCTTTTTTTCTCACTTCTCTTTTTTTTTTGTATTAGTTGAAAAATAGCTTTTTCCTCTTTGTTCTGAGTTGTAGAGCACAGTGAGCAAAACAAATGAGGGCTAAATTCTAAGGCAACTAACTTATATCTAACCCTATTGTAGTTTTGTTGTTGCTAAGTCACGTCCAACTCTTTGTGACCCCACGGACCATACTGTCCATGGGGTTTTCTTGTCAAAAATACTGGAGTGGTTTGCCAGTTTTTTTCTCCAGCAGATTTAGTCAAACAGAGGTTTTAAGTTACTTGCCCAGAGTTACACAGCTAGTAAGTGTCTGAGACTGAATTTCAGCACAGGTTTTCTAAACTCCAAATCCAGTTCTCTATCCAATGAGTCACCTGATATTATTTAGTATTTCAGTTGTTTCTGCTTTTTCACGTTCCCATTTGAGGTTTTCTTGGCAAAGATATCAGATTTGTTTGCCATTTCCTTCTCCAGCTTATTTTACAGAAGAGAAACTGAGGCAAACAGGGCTAAGTCACTTGCCTGGGGTCACACAGTTAGTAAATGTGTGAGGTAAGATTTAAACTCAGCTCTTCCTAACTCCAGGCCTGGCATTCTATCCATTGAACCACCTGGCTGCACCAGTGAGCCACCCAACTGCTTCCTATTGTAGTTTATAAAGGCTTATTTTCCACCCAAGTCTGTCTGTGGACATGTAGGACACTTCTCTATCCCTATTGCCTGTCACATAGTAAGCGTTTAATAAATGCTTGTGGGTTGATCCATAAGTAATAATGACTGTTAACAAAAAATTTACACACACAGAAAAGTATTGGCTGGAGAACAAAAAATGTGTGCCCCAAAGGTCCAGGCATGGAATGAAATTTATTAACAATCTAGTGAATCTTAAACTGTCTTCATTGATTATTTAATTATTTAATTTTATTTTTCCATTTTTAAATCTAAAGGGCAAAAAGAACATTTCCTTATGCAAAACAAAATGCAAAGAGGATTCTATACAAAGTCATGACTTTTCACTTTTTGTTGTTTGCTTTAAAAAAATATGTAATAAATTCTATGAGGTGATTGCGAAACTATCTTGCTTCTCTGTGCTTCTATTCTGTGTATTTTTCAAAATGTTATAATGACTTTTTTTTCAGAGGAGAGGTATAATTCTTTCTGGATGACAAAAATATTTTTTCTTTGATGTAGGAGTTGAGGATTTTGGCTATGATACGTATATACACATACTTACACATACGTATGTACACATATATGCATATACATGTATACATGTGTACATACATATATTAACTTGTTTGTTTTATTCTTCTTTTAAATTCTTTTCTCTGGAATTTTTATTTCATTTTTATCTCTGTCAAGTTTTTGAATACTTAGAACTTGAACCTGGAGATCAAATTGAATCAGTAGATAAAAGTGATACTTAGAAATACTCTCTTGACTGTTGTGTATATGATTATTTTCATTATAGAAGCAACTACTAAGCATTTATTATATCTTGATGTAGGATGTCTAAGACTTTTTTTTTTAAAGGTATTGAGGGAATCTGTTGATTCTTAAATGATCTCTCCATGATCTGTCTTTCAGGTCAGTTATTCTTTATGTCAGGTATTTAACTTTTTTATTTTTTTTTAAACTTTTGCCTTTGTTCTAATATTTTTTCCTGTCTTTTGGAGTCATTGGTTTCTCTTTTATCTGTTCTAGTTTTTGGGGAATCCATTACTGAAATAAGATTTATAATTTTTTCTTCTAAACTATTCTCCTTTATCCTGCCTCTCAGAGGTACTTATCTCTCAGGATTATTGAGAGAATTCAATGAGATAATATTTCTAAAGTGCTTAGTACAGTGTCTGGCACATCACAGGGCTTAATAAATGCTTATTTTATTCTTTCCTCTGGAGCTTTTATTTCATTTTTACCTCTGCCAATTTTTCTTTCCTCTAGGAACTTATATACTACAGTTCTTGTGGAAAATCTGTTTTTTTTCTTTTAGTCTTTGCTTACAGTTGTTATAGAGTTAGATTTGTAGTAATTTTTATACTGTTTAAAAATACTCATTTATCTAGCTTTATTTAGTTCCAGAATTGGGACTTTGTGTCAGAACCATGCAATAGCCTGTGCCCTGTGTTTGGGTAGGGGTGAGGGGCCCTGTTTGTCTCACCTTCAGTTTCCTAGTTTCTTGGGCTAACCTCCACCTCCTAGGATTTAGCACCTCTGGATCATTGAAGTTCAGGGTGCTTTATCTTTAGAGTCTTCTGGGGTGGCTTAGGACAGAGTGGAACCATACAAATTGGCACCAGATTGGCTGCTGTCCCTCTCTCTGGGGCTTCCAAGATCCCTACTCTAGAGATTTTTAAAGTGACCCCTCTGCTGCTGGACAAAGAGCCTTGCAAGCTGTAAGTGCTCCACTTCTGGCCACATCAGCACTCACTTTTCTGAAGGGGTCCCCTTTCCTATTGCCAGTGCTGGCTATCTTTCTGTGCAATTTATGGGGTAGAATAGGTCATTTAATGTATTTTCTAATTGGATTTCTTGATCATTATATGGTCTAGTATGAACTTTAGGGTTTTTCTTGGAGTAGATATATGGGAGATAGGTAACCTGCCTCCTATTCAGGAATCTAATCTTGGCAGGAAGTCTCTGCCTTATTGTCTTGTACAAAACCTTTGATTTCTATAGCTTGCTCATATGTTGCCAAGTACATAAAATAGACTTGGGTATCTTGAAAATGCTAGAATATTTGATGTCAACATGAGAAACTGTTTCCTATTAAAACATATCCCAAATTCAATAACATCAACAGCAATTGATGTTAATTAAATGTGGCATTTTTCAGGAAGATGATTTAAACCTATTAAGGTTCTGTCTTGTCTTAAATCCATTATTATCTTTGCTAAATATAACTAATTATAGTTTCCAATTTAAAGAGTGTCAGTCCAAAACATCTTATTAATCATTTGATATTCGTGGATGATGTCAAACTATATGGCTCTCCTGAAACCCTTAATTTTGTAGAATGTTTTTCCAATTATATCAAAATGTGGACTCAATAAATATAAAATTCTTATCAAGATAAAGGGTGAATACTTAGAACTTGAATCTGGAGAGCAAATTGAATCAATGGATAAAAGTGATACAGAAATACTCTCTTGCTCTTGTGCATGTAGTTATTTTCATTATAGAAGCAATTACTAAGAAAACTTTATGGAGAGCTGAAGACAGAGTATTCTCTAAATTTCAAATCTTTTGGAAATTCACCTTGAAGTGTGATGGCAAAACTAGAAATTAAAAGGAGGTACTTATTTAAATACAATGAAGATTAAGCAGAACTACACATAGCTGTAGGAATAAAGTGCAGTGATTAAATTTGAAAGTATCCTAAAAGATAGTATTACTGTAGAAATTCACATGACCTTTGTGGCGTCTAAACTAGTTCTCCAACACAATTCCCAATCTTGTACCAAAGACAGAATTATTTCCATGTACTTTTGAAGAGAAAACACTATGCTATAAAAATGCTAGTTATAGACATCTCCAAGTAATCTTGGAGATCTTCTCATAACTGATCTATTGTTTTTACCTATAACAAGGATATGCATGTACATCTTTCTGCAATTTTATCTAGTAAATAAAATAATGAATTAAATTACAAAAAAGAGAAATACTCTCTTCCAGAAAGACACTTTGAATGTCTTTGAGATAAAACTGTCAAGGAGAAAGCTATATGTATAAAAATGTTGAGACTAAATGGCATCCTGAAATCCAAGCTGATTGGAAAGAAAACATTTTAAGCAATTAATGCCTATGCAATAGCAAGTTTAATGTTCACTTTTGGAACTGTAAAACCTACTGTAACAGATTTCTAAACTGTCCCAACAAAAACCTGCATTAACAGGTTATTTGTTAATTAGAATTAACAAACCACAGGACCAACTAGACTAAAGCAACTAGAGTGAAATTAACACTCATTGAAAAGGAGGAAGAATATTGATAGATTTTCTTAGAATATGTGATAAATAAACAGGTTAAAAAAACAACTTGTGGAAGTACTTTTGAAACAAGCACATACCACTTCACCTAACAGTTGACAAAAGAGATAACGTTATTTGATTTGTTGAATTTATAAAAGAATGGAATCAAAAGGCCCTCCATGGGCAATATCTACATGAACTTTGTCAAGAATATGTAGAGTTTTAAACAAATTATTCAGTCAAGGATTTTTTTTTTTTAGTGGAAGTTTATGATGGCAATTCAGGGTTAATATATTGTCACCAGAAATGACAGAAGAGTTATCTGCAAGGAGTTCAGATTTATAGAACAATGGAGATTATGCACGGAAATAGTAAAAACAAGTAAACAAATATCTGTGCAAATAGATGTAAGCTGCAAAAAAAAAATTATCACCTACAAAAATTGAGTAAGATACAACTATGGCTAGAATTCCATATCTGAAATTTCCTCCTTCCCAGTGCTTAGCACCATGGTTGCCTCATAGTAGGCACTTAATAAACATTTATTTATTTGTCTGATCAACATGTCAAATATTCATGTTCCAAATATCAATAGATTTATGAAACCTGAAGGATGTGTTTTTTTAAACATACCAAAGACTTATAATATCCAAGTTTCATGGAGTGAAAAACTTTCAATATGTAAAGATATGCCTGAAGAAATCAAAATTGCTTGGAAGGGGATGAAGTACATATCATTCTTATCATCTCATCTGCTACAAGGCATTGTGCCAAGGGTGTCTTGGTACAACAGAAGCTGATTGGAAAGAAAATTTTTAAAGCAATTAGTATTTTATATTAGATGATGAGTTTATATCTTAATGCTTTTATTCAACTACAAAAACCCCAAACTCTAGGTAGTTATTTTATCTATTAGTGCAATAGTACTTAAATATTAAATAAAAAGGAATAATAGCAGAGTAACAAGTCGTCTAGACTCCATCAAATAAAAAAGTGTGATAATATTAGTCATAACTGACATTTATAAAGTGCTTTATGTTCTGCAGATCACTAAATGAATAATCCCCTTGGTAATTTTTACCCCCATGGTGATTCTGTGAGGTAGGTAATAAGAGTATTATTGTCCCCATTTTACAGATGAAATAACTAAAGCTTGATCATAGTTACAAAACTAGTAGATATCAGAGGTGGGATAAAAATTCAGGGCTGCCTGAATTCAAGTTCTACTTGCTCAATATTTGACTTTATTTAACTTTGAGAGAAAGCTGATTAATACTCAGCTCAAGAGACCAATAGACTCAGAATGTTGGTATTAGAAAAAAAATATAGAAATCATCTCATCCAACCCCCTCAGTTTATTGATAAGGAAATTTACACTTGAAGAAAGTCTCAGGATTCTAAAACTGACCCAGATAGATCTACTGGGCTAGTGGGAAAGCTCCGTTTTGGTATTGGGGACTAAGTTCCTGATCCTATAAATTATCTCCCTCCACCCCCACCCCCACGACCAGTTTGCTGATGTGATTCACATCACATCTGGCCAGAGATCAGAATGGCTTTCAAATAAAAATTTTTAAAAAACACCATGATTTTCTGGAAACATTTTTAACCTACTACGAGATATGAATGATCCCATCTTCTTGATTTTCCTCCTTAGGACAAACATTAAGTGATTAAAACTGAGAAAATTCCCCAAAGCTCCAATGCCATTACATGAGAACAGTGAAATTCAGGTGGATTTGCTGCTTACCAGGGTCAGAGGTGTCAGTGCTGATAATTACCCACAGCAGACTGAGGCATCATTCAGTGGCTTCAAACTGAGACCTCTCCACCCACCTCCTGTTTGGCTGTCATCAAAAGGCTATAAATAACAGCCAACAATTTGAGTTTAGTGCCTTCTAGTATGAGCAAAAGTGAGTCAAATGAGAAAACCATCTGCCTCACTATGAATGGGTGTGGCTTTTTAAAGGCAATGTTATTTCTTGCTAAGGATTATTATTTTTGTTATAAAATTATAAAATTTAGAAGATAGCACAAACCCTTCAGCTGCTCAGAACAGGGCTTCATTTCTTTTTACAGCCCCCCTTCCCATGCCTCTTACAATCTTATAGTTTTCTAACTTTAAGAAAATACTAAGCATGGAGATAAGGTTCAGTTTGGAATCTTAACTCTTTCAGAGGTGCTAAGAAGATAAGAGTGGCTGTGAAGATTGGACTACAGAGAAAACTGAGTTCCATAGCATCTACAATTTTGAATTGAGGTTCTAGGGAAGACTTTTGAGAGTCCCTTGGACAGTAAGGAGATCAAATCACTCAATACCTAAAGAAATTAATTCAGGCTATTCACTGGAAGGTCAAACACTGAATCTGAAAGTTAAGTACTTTGGTGACATAACGAAAAGATGGAATTTGGTGGAAAATACCTTGATGTTGGAAAAAGATTGAAGGCAAAAGGAAAAAGAGATAGTATAAGATGTGATGGATAGATAGACTCATGGGAATAACAAATATGAAGTTGGACAGACTTTGGGAGATAGTGGAGGAGAGAATGGTCTTGTGTACTAGGGTTCATGGGGTCACAAAGAGTCAGATATGATTGTATGACTGAACAACAACAGCAAAAAAGAAAATAAATGACATTCAGAATCGTAAGAATATCTAAGTTGGAAAGGGATCTTAGGGACATCTAGATAAAAATTTCCCGACAACATCTCTATCAAGTGGTCATCCATTCTTTGCCTAAATACATCTAACGAGGAGGAACCCACCACCTCCTAAGGCAGCCCATTTCACTTTTTGAGAACTTGGATTTTTAAGACGTTTTTCCTCATATCAAACTTGAATTTGCCTCTTTACAACCCCCACCTATCCTTCCCATTTCTATGCTGTCGTAGAACTAATCTATTCCTTTTCTAGGTGACACCTCTTCAGATACTTGAAGAAAGCTATCATGTCCCTGCCAACCTCATCTTCTTCTCTTCAGTCTCAATTCTTTCAGTCTATCTGCTTATAAAATGCTCTTAGGACCCTCATGCATTCAGGTTACCCTCCTCTAGACTCTCTTTAGCTTATCAATGCTTGTTCATGGATATGACATCTAGAATTTAACCCAAGGGAACCAGAACAGCAAATAGAAGGACCGTGTACTCTGTTGGCGTGTACACCACATAACCTAAAGTTCTAGTAGCTTTTTTACACTACTAAGTAGCAAAGTGGATAGAGCACTGGGTTTGAAATAAGACAGACTTAAGTTCAAATCCAGTCGCAAAGGCTTACCATGGGACCTGGGGCAAGTCACTTGTGGCCTCAATTTACTCATCTACAAAGTGGGGATAATAATAGCAACTATCTTTTAGGGTTCTTAGGAGGGTCAAATGAGATAGTATTTATAAAGTGTGTGGCACACAGTAGGCACTTAATAAATGCTTTCTGCCTACTTGTCTTCCTTCTTCCCCTCTATATGACAATATTGACTAATATTGAGCTTGCAGTCTATTAAAACATACATAATTTTCAGATGAACTACTATCTAGTTATTCTTCCCCTATTTTTTTACTTCTGGTAGTTAATTTTTTTTAATCCAAGTGTATGATTTTAAATTTATCCCTGCTAAATTTCTTCTCATTAGATCTTGCCCAATATCAAGATCTTCTCAAATACTGATTATTATCTAATGTGTTAGCTATCCTTCCCAATAATTCCAGTGAAATCTATGGGCCTCTATGAATGACACATCCATATCTGTGAGGTCTGTGGTTAGTAATTTCATTTTTTATAATATGATAGTAATTGAGGCTAAAACTTTAAGTCAATCATCAGTGACCTGTTAATTTTGCTGTCTTCAAAGTTTCCTAAAACTTAGCAAATGTACTAGGCTGGTCACTATGGAGCAAATCAATGGCCTTGATGACACAGTAAAATCCACTGTTGGAAAAACAACAACAACTAAAAAACCATACCCTCTTTTAGTGTGTCAGCATCATCTTTGTTGGTAGAAAATAACATATTGGGGCAGCTAGGTGGTGCAGTGAATAGAGCACCGACCCTGGAGTTAGGAGGACCTGAGTTCAAATCTGACCTCAGACCCTTGACATACTTACTAGCTGTGTGACCTTGGGCAAATCACTTAACACCAGTTGCCTTGCCTTCCCCTCTCCAAAAAATAAATTAAAAAAATAAAACAGCATATTGCTATTAGACAGTCAAAAAGTGCTATATATTTTTTTTGTATTCAGTACTCTACCAGGAGAGTAGGGTGAATAAAAGAAACATGGCAATATCTACCAGCCTTTAAGAATCTTTGAGGAGGTGAAGAAAAGTCAGGAAATTGCCTGAGCTTTCCCCAGTTTCCCTCAGAAATATTAAATCAAGCTTCTAAATGGATTCTGGAGCAATAGAATCTACAAAAAAATGGACTGAAACAATTTTCCATCTTGAGGTAATCTAGAAAGACTTCAGGAAAGGTCTGTCTCACTTGGTTAAAAGGGGAGTCCAGCCCAGTGCAGACAGCATCTGGGTAAGCCAGCAGGAGACTCTTAGCCATAGCACAGATCAGCAATTGATGCCATTCTGTCCTGGTTCAACAGGCCAGTGGCACAATAGGCCAGTTGTGAGGCCACCATCCCTAGTGTGGAAGTGCCTGCCTTGGAACCCTGGCATAATTGGCATTACGAGGCCAGGTCACCCCAGAATAGTGGATGAGCTGCCAGTACCTGAGGACACAACACAGAAAGCCAGTGACCAGAACCCTGGCCCCTGTCACAAGAAGCTTGGGAGAGTGTCCCCTGTGCCCCAGAAGCAGAGCTCAACTTGAAAAGTCATGAAATAGACTAAAAATGAGCAAAAAAGCAGAAAAGAACCCTGACTGTAGAAAGCTGCTATGGCAACATAGAAGATCCAAAAACAAACTCGAAAGAAGATGACCGTATCAAAATGTCTACACATGAATACTCAAAGAGGAATATGAACTGCTCTCAAGCCCCAAAGGTCTTCTTGAAAGAGCTCAGAAAGGATTTTAAAAATAAAATAAAGTAAAAGAGGTAGAAGAAAAATTGGGAAAAGAAATGAGAGTTATTTAAGAGAGAATCAACAACTTGGAAAAGGAAGGACAAAAATGGACTGAAGAAAATAATCTAATCCTAAAGAATGAGGGGGTCAAACAGCAAATGAAAGAAATAATAATTTCATCAAAGAAAATGACAATAATGAGGCAATGTATCAAAATTTGTGGGATGCAGACAAAGCAATAGTTAAGGAAATTTTTTATCTCTAAATGCTTACATTAATCAAATAAAGAACAGATCAATAAAACTGGCATGTAACTAAAAAAGTTAGAAGAAGAACAAAT
>CM053589.1:116247834-116264118 GCA_028646515.1 Pseudochirops corinnae
ACCCCAAAACAGCCATCCCATTGTATAACCCCTCCCCCAATCTATTCTCTCCTATGTCCTCCCCCATCACCCCTCTGACCTTCTGGTAGGGCAGGATGGATCTCCCTACCACAGTGCCTGTGTATCTTAAGTTCCAATTGGATCTAGTTAATAATAATAATAATAATTATTGTATATATACATATATATACATATATATTTTTTTAACATTTGATTATAGAATTTTAAATTCTAGATTCTTTCTCTTCCTCCCTTGTCACCCACACCCACTGGAAGGACAAGCCATCAAATACAGGCTGAACATGTGTAATTATGCAGAACCTCTCCACACCGGGCATATTGTGAGAGACAGATTACATGTCCCTTCTTCCTCTCCCCCCTCCCCCATTCCCCTCTCTACCCTGTGCCTGCCCGAAGTACTTTCTTGTTCTCCTATTCTTGTACCACAACTGGGACTATTTCTCCTAATTTATTCCCTTGATGGCAGTTATTTACATTTGACCCACCTAGATCTCTGATCAGTAAGCACTGCACAGATATCATCTTGGATTTGAAATATATAGAGAGTGATTCAATTTGTTAACTCAGATCACTTTCTTACTTTGATTTTTCTGACTTGGTGTCAGAAGACTTGTCTTGTACACTTGCTACGCATGTGATATTAGGTAAAAACACACTCTTAGACTCTCAGTTTTTGTATCTGATTGACATGGATAATCACAGGCATGAGCTGTATATTTTACTAGAATATATTTCTGAAGTCAAGAATTTATTCAATATTTAATCATAATAAACATGATTTTTATTCATCAAACTAAAGAAAGTAAAAGATAAATAAAAGAATTAATCTGAATTTAAAAAATTAACATCTAAACATAAAAAAATGAAGAAAATGCCATTTTTCATACTTTATGGTATACTTAGGCAAACCCAGCACACTTTGCACACATGCTTATGAGTGTATTAAAATTGGTATTACTTACCTTATAGTATTGTTGTGAATAAAATGCTTTGTAAACCTTAAGGTATTTTAAAAATTGAGTTATCCCCCTCCTCTCCTTCTTCCACTTGGGTGGATCCATAATCACTTTGCTCACATAAATCACAACCCATCATGTGTTCTTATGATATGTGATTCTGAATTTGCAATAGAGGATCTAACTTCCCAATATGTTGGAAGAATTCCTCTAGGTGCTTTTACTTTTTATGATTACCAGTACAGTAGTCAGATTGTAGATCTGTTACTTCTCATTCTCTCTACCTGACCAGACCACCCCCTCTTCCAGTCAAACGTTTTCTTGGTAATTTATATTCCACTTCTTGCTTATGAGTCATCATTAACAGTGTATATAGTCTGCTTAGTACTAAGTATAGCCTGCTTACACTAATCATGTGTCTCTCAAATTTTAACTTTTTGGCAGTCATGATGATTTCCTACTCTCAGTCATATAAAATCACTAGGAGACTGACAGCATTAAAAAGATTGATTTTGCTTCAGGGAAAAGTCTAAGGTCATTGAAGATTCTGTGAAATTTCTGAAATGTAATCTAACTACTCTCTTCATTCTGTTCAGTTAGCTCATTTTCCTCCTCCAGAGTCCATCCAAAATATGCGTACTCAATGAGTTACCCATTCAATTGCACATCATCTAGGAAGGATGCACTTTTTTTTCGTTTGTGAATAACCAAGCTGCTCACTTTTAAGTGATCTGAGATCTCATGGGAGGGACTCCTTAATATTTCAGGGCTTAATGCAATCAGCAAAATTTTATTGGCAGATAACATCTGCAGAGCATCTCTATTTCTTTTGGACTTTGTACAGAACAATATCCATGGCAGAAAATGCACACCTTTGCCAAGCATACATTTCTTTGTTTTATGCTTCTTTCAATATTATAACCAGAGGAACAATGACAAAGTAATCTCTTTGATTATATCTATTAAGGACTCTTGTCTAAACTCAGTTTACAAGTTCATCGGGAACACCTGATTAAAGGAAAACTTTTATAATCACATTTTGTTCTATCATGTGAAATGTTTTGTTTTTCTTCAAATAAGCAATAAATGCACTAGGATCTTGTATTCTATACACTATCCAGTTAACTATGACTATGATGATGGGCTCTGCTATAGAAATTCATTCCTGAAAGCCTATCTCTTCCCTTCCAATATTTTCAAGGATACCCTCCATATAAACATAGACTATTCTCATAAAAATTTTATAGAGATGAGAAAGTAGGCATATTGGTTGTTACTTGCTAAAATCTTCTTGATTGCCTTAAAAACCCCATTCCTTTATTATCTTTTTCTCTTTATGTTATCTTTGAAATCAACACCTTAGTGCCTTCAAACTTGTGTCACCTCCAGTGTAGGCATTTTCTTTAAGTGCACTTGGTCAGGTTCAAATGCCTTTCCTAACTTCATCCTCTTAAATGCCATTTTTACTTCCTCATAAAGCAGAGGCAGTATGGAGGTTATAATCAAAATAGATTCCTGGAGGAACCCTGGCAATTTTGCTTATATAAAGCTCTCCTACTTTGAATTTTATCTGTGGGTGTACAAAGCATATTGTGGTTTAGTTAGATCTCACACCAAGATTTCTGCAGGTCCATCTTTCCCTCCACAGTTTTGTTTTTTAACATTTTGTGAGATTGTATTGTTCCTATTTTTGCATCTCCCTCCATTGCGTAATGATGGGCAAGATCTTTTAACTGAGTTTCATTTTCCTCATTTCCTAAAATGGAGATAATGACAATTCCCTTGAAGCACCATTCATTCATTCATTCATTCATTCATCTACCCATCCATCTATTTATTTATTTACTTACCTACCTCATTCATTTATTCATTTATCTATCTATTTTTTGGGCGGGGGGAAGCTGGACTTCTGAATTCACTCCCTCTTCCAAAGCAGATTGGTACCTACTCTGCAATTTATAATTTTGGGGTTCTGAGAAGTTAATTGACTTATCTGAAGTCACACAGCGAGTCTGTATCAGTCAGGCTGTGAATCTAGCTCTTTTTCACCCCGATGCTGGCACTCTTTCCGCTATGCTGTGCTGATGCTAAAGTTCTCTCTCTATTTCTTTATTAGGAGGTGGCATGTCATGGTGCATAGAATGCCAGACATAAGGCTTAGGAGACCTGAGCTTCAGTTTTGCCTCTGACACATGCTAGTACTATGACTGTTCAATACAATTATAATAATTAGATTATATTTTCAAATAAATATAACATGTTGAATGTATTTGTAACCAATACAGCACATAGACATAATTCAAAATAATTTATAATACATTCATATTCAATGTTATATTCAAAATAACAGAGAAACAAAGGTCAAAATTGATTGAGGCCTTAAAGACAGAACAAGAGTTGTCCTCATGACAATAACAGATGAAAAACATAAATGAAGAGACAGAAGAATAAGGTGACCAGAGCCTACTAAAATATGGTAAAAAACATGAGAAAGGGAGACCAGAGGGTCTAATGTTGAAGACAGGGAGAAAGACTAGATCCCCGATTTAATTGGTATAAGAAACTTCTAGATGAAGAAATTTTCTCTACCAATGAAGCATCATTCATTCATTCATTCATTCATCTACCCATCCATCTATTTATTTATTTACTTACCTACCTCATTCATTTATTCATTTATCTATAAGAAATATAGATGATATAAGAAACTTCTAGATGAAGAAATTTTCTCTACCAATGCAAGTTAGTATCTTCTCTGCAACTAATGTCTCAGAGAGTTGCCTAAAATAAGGAGAACTTAAATGATATCCCCTAGGCCACACAGATGGTATTTATCAGAAGGAGGACTTTAACCCAATCTTCCTGACTTTGGGGCTAGCTGTCTATTCCCTATTCTGTGTCTCATGTTGAAAAGAATGAAAAAAGATGAATTTTTGTTCACTTCCATCTTTTGTATTCATTAAAGATCTTTACCATTTCCTTGAGCCAAAGAAGTTTGTTTTGGCTCATTAACTGCCCTGAGACATTCCTTTGGCTCAGATTCAAAGCTTAAAGTGGAGAGTGGACGTCATGCTAAGACCTAGACTCCTAGTGAGGGAGATGGAACCTTCTTCAAATCCTTGGGTTTATCCACCTGTGGAAACAATTTTAGGCTCTATTATCATCATAATAACTCACTGGAGTCATGACTTGGAGATTTGGTGCCCAGAGTAAATATCACAAACTGCTCCCAGGGTAAGTGGGGTGGTATGGAGCATTGCCTTATGGGGAGACAAGAGAGAACCTGGGCCACGGAGGCCATTGTTGGGGAGACTCCTCAGCGGTGGGGGTTAGAGGTAGGGGTGATGTGGAGGACAAGATGGGCCAATAAAAAAACTTAACTCTACACAGTATCTGATAGTTTCCTATTTTAATTTTTTTCTTGCTAAACAAGCTCTTAAATTCTGTGGTACAATGGAAAGCACATGGAAGCTGAAGTTAGAGGCCCCTACTTGGATGCTGGCTGCTATATTTGTGACCTTACTGGTCTTCAGGCTCTCATTTCTAAAATGAGGGGGTTGGAGCAGCTGACTTCCGAGGTTCCTTCTACCTCTCTCCATCTATGATACAAATGTATGTACGTACTCTCATCATCCTCCAAATTCTGCATCTTCTAAATTTATTGCCTTGGGATAAGGCTCTAGTTATCCCATCCTAGTTCTGACTGAGCTCATACAGGATTTTCTCTTTTACAAAATGATCAATTTTGTGCATCAGAGATACTGAAAACAAATTAGAAAGCTTAGGGAGGACAGGGTTCTAGCTAAGTCTTAGCGTAGAGCCCCAAAGATTTTCTTAGAATCTTTTAATTTGGAATTCCCCTCCCTTTCTCTAATGTACTGTCAGTGGGTCGCTTCTAAATTGTAGCCTCTGGTGACATCATGTGTTGCATTTCCTTGGAAGTCTTAGCACCTTTTTTCAGAGGAAAATTTTCAGTGGCATCAAGCAGGGAGACCTGCTTAAGAAACAAAGGGTTAAATAATATTAGCTCACATTTCTATGCAGCCTTAAAATTTGAAAAATGTTTTCCTTACAAAATCTTTGTGAAATTTGAAAGGAATTGCAAGTTGTACATAATAGATTTTCAGTTTCACATACAACCATCTTTTTTGTTGTTGTTGTATCATGTTATGGAAATGCTTACTTTATTCCATAAGTTAAAAAAAATTAACTAAAAGTATATTTTTTTTAAAAAAGAAACTAGATGGAGAAACTGAAATTCAGAGAAATTGAATGAGTTTCCCAGAGTCACACAGCTAATAGATGCTAGAGCTGGGGGGTCCAACCTGAGGATTCTCCTGATTTCACGCTGTGCCCTCTTTCCACTACACCGTGGAATCTCCATAAAGATCTGAACCAGTATCTGTCTGAGTTTTTGGTGAAGGGCAGGGTTAAGGGGCCCCTAAATAAAGATATCTTTAGGGTGAAGCATTTTTTCTCCTTAGGGTAAATAAAGCAGTAAGCTGAAAAACTTAGGTAGACGCTATATGTATGGGGCTGTAGGTGACAGACCACCCGAATCTTCTCATGTCCTAAGCATAGACCCTTGTGACCTTTCACTTTACCCCAAGAGCCAATAATCATAACTAGCTACAAATATTATCTCATTTTATCCTCACAATAACCTGAGGATGTAAGTACTGTTTATTATTATAATTTACATTTTACAGATGGGGAAACTGAGATAGGGGTTGAGGACAGCTGGTAAATGTGTAAGGCTGGGTTCCCCTGATTTCTGGGTCCAACCCTCCTTACCTTCTTCTTACCTTCTCCCTGAGTGTGGAGTGCTACGTGATCTGTTCCTGCCTGTCCAAAGGCAAGCCGCCCAGAAGCCCCAATTCACAGCCCCCCAGGGACAGTGCTACCTTTAGACAACTGGCGATCTGGGATTGGAGCACAGTTGCACAGTCAAGCCCAGAGACACAGATCAGTTGTAAAGATAGTCGCGTGGCTTCCAAGTCCACAAATGAAATCCCAGGGAGTCGTCAGGAGAAACATGTGGCTTCAGATCCCAGAGAACAAAACAACAAACAAAACAGGACACGATGCCAGACTTGCTAATTGTTCAGGGTCGAAGTTCTCCTCCCTCCCCTTCTCCCCCGTAATCCAACTGTATGCTTCCCATTACACAGAAGAGGGTCTCAGTTCCCTCTATTTGTTTTGGGTCATGCCTGCCTCCACCTTTCCCCTGAGTTAAACTCGTACTTTGCAAGACACAGACTTTATTCACTTAGGGGGCGGTCCTCCCCAAGCCTTTTGCAGAGTTTATGAAAGGCGTTTTCACTTGGATTAAACAACCACAGTGTGTGTGTGTGTGTGTGTGTGTGTGTGTGTGTGTGTGTGTGTGTGTGTGTGTTTAAATGAGGAGCAAATGAATCATTTCAATTTTGGGCAAGGAGTTGAGGTGTTGTATTTGTACCATGCAATTACATAAAAGCACCAAGGGCCAGTTAACCAGTGAGGGGGCAGGGATTCCAGAGCCCCAAACGCTCTAAAGATTTTAGCACATTTTCCATGCATTAGCCCTCCAGAGAAGGGGTGTTTTACCTTCTTCTAACGGACACAGAGTCCAAAGGAAAGTCTGAGGTTTTACATTTCTGTTTGTAGTACAGGAAAAGGGTTACGATCTGAGTGGTGGATTCAGTGAAATTATACTGCTATTACACACATCTGCCTAGCTAAGAGGGAGGCAGTTGGAAGTTCCCAATCTAAAACATTAAAGATTTGTTGGCAAAAAAAAAAAAAAAAGAGGGGGGAAAGGAACTTTCGGCTGAGGAAAAGTTGCTATATTAAGAAAGCAGTCTGCTCACTTAAGAGTTACTTTCAAACACTAAAAACAAGTAGGAGTTGCCATCTCTCGTCCACAATATATTGAACATCCTGAAGGGAGCTGTTTTCATTTTTCATTTTTCAGTTATGAGCCTGCAAAAGAAGAGATTTTTTAGACGTGACAATGGTAAGCATAACTTTCTTTTATGATTTCTATACATTTATTCTTGAGACTTCAGCCTGGGAACGGACCCAGTTCTAAAAGTATGACTAGTTCAAATCTCATATTATTAAGAGAGTGTTTATGGGGTAGAAAGAATATACTTAAGAAAACTGTTACAATTTAAGGGTATATTTGAGAAAGGAATGCTTCTGTATTAGTTATGTTCATTAGAGCACGTTATCATCCAATGTGGCAAAGTTTGGCTGAAGAAGTGGTCAGTATTTGGATTGGGTGTGTGTGGTGTATGGGTGGACGAAGAGGAGCAGGGGTCTCTGATCTCCAAAGAGGCTTTCACAGTGATCAGGTTTTCATCTGATGGCTACAGCTCTGTTGTCTGGCATTTCTCCTGGAGTCCCCTTCCTGAATTCTGTGCGGGGCTCAGTGTATGGACTGACAGGGTCTCAGCTAGCTCAGATTTCAGTGAGATGGAAAAGGGAAGTGATACTAAGCAAATTGGACAGTTTGGAAGGCCAGGGAGTGTGTGGAGTGGTAGAAGGGAATTAGAATCAAAATGTCATAGCTCTTAGACCTTAAAAGAACCTCTACTGTCTCCAGGCAGGAAAGATATTGAAATTGAGCTCATTTTAAAAACCCATTTCTTTGCGACCAAAACCCTACAAAAACAAGAACCAGAAAGAAGGACTTTAACCCCTTTTTCCATCTTTTAAAGTCAACACAGAGCTTGGCTTTATGTCAGCTCTGTTGTAACTTTGGCATTTGAAAGTAAACACATGGTTTTCTTTAAAAAAATGAGGAGAAGAAAAGGCACATTTTGATTTTTCTAACTCCAGGGAGATATGGCTATGACCCTGGAATTAATTTACTTTGGTTCCATTAAAACATCCTCTGAAGTCAGAAAATATTTAGAGACTAATAAGCTCCTTCTCCCACTTATTAGACTTAGAGCAGGAATTATCTGATATCCAAAGCTTGTGGACGTCAGTGAACACATTTAATGGTACCCAAGTGGCCCAATAGAATCAGTGTGCCCCTGGTTATAACTAGCAGGGGGAGCTGAAGCACTGAGAACCTCCAGCTCTGTCTGCATCAATTAGGTGGTACTATGGTACAAGTGACTTGAGAATAGAAATCAGGAGAACTGGCTTCTAGTCCTGGCTTGTCCAATAGTGAGCTGGTGACCTTAGGTAAGTCACATAACCTCTCAATTTCCTCAGTTATGAGATGAGGGGACTGGGTTAGGGACTATTCAAAGGTCTAAAGCTTATCAGTTTTGGAGTTATAATGAGTTCAGATTCCACCATTGCTACTAATTCTCTGTTGTTCCTTCAGCAAATCACTTAACTCTCTGGGCCTCAGTTTCCTCATTCCAAAGTGAGGGGATTGGACAAGATGACCTCTAAGGTAGGGGTCTTCTAGTTCTAGTTTAGTGATATCTACGGTCCTTCTGGCCTTCAAAATCTGTGATTCTGATATAAGTATTTTTGTTTGCTTCATTCACTTTAGTGCAGTTGAAGTCAAATGGAAACACGGCCTCCATCTTTATATAAGGATGCCCAGAGGCCACATATTGACTTAGTTTGAAAATGTGATAATATCTGTATTTTTATTTATTTTGTTAAATATTTTCCACTTGTATTTTAATCTGGTTTAAGTGACACTGGGGAGTGTTGTGGGCTGCCTCATACCCGAAGGACTCGTGTCTGACACCTCTGCTCTATGCAATTAGTGGAAAGGACCTAGAAACAGGAGTCAAGGGGCCCAGTATCATGGAAAGATGGCTGGACTTTGAACTGCTTTGAATCTTGACTAATTTTGTAATTATGAAAAATCACTTAATGTCTCTGAGACCCAGTTTCTTTATTTGAAAAATATAAAAAAGATTATGTTTCTCACAGTTTAAGCATGAATAGCAAATGAGATGATGTATATAAATGTGTTTTGTAGCCCTTATAGCATTATATAAATATAATCTAGTTTTATCATGGTCCCAGCTCTGTCACTAATATAATTTTGAGGAAATCATTGTACCCTTTCCCTCAGTTCTTCTCTTGGTAGAATAAAAGAATTAGGCTGGATGACCTCTAAATCAAAGGTCATAGGATATGGATCTAGAAGAATATTAAATCATCTCACCCTTTCATTTTATCAATGAGGAATCCAAGGCCAAGAAAGTTTTGCCCAGAGTCACACAGTTAGTTAATATCTCCTTTTGTTTCTAAAGCTATGACTCTATACATTAAAAAAAAAGAAAGCTGTTATATGAACCTGGCTATAGAATATACCACTTATTATGTGCAGTACAGAGCACTAAAACTATGTCCATAAAAAGGTTTTATTCAATGCAACAAATTTAAAAAATTTAAAATAATTTTACTGAATTTTAAAGATATCATTTGTATTTCTCAAGGTACTTCTCCCTTGTTTCCTGTACAAGAGAGCCATCCATTATAACCAACAATTACAAAGGTTGGGGACAAAGGGGAGAAAAAGGTGATAAAACAGTTTGGCTAATCTGACAAACACATCCCAAAATACTGTTATTATATGCCTTGTTTCACACTCATAACTCTGCCCCTCTCTCACCTCTGCAAAGAAGCAGTGGGAGGTACCTTGCATCTTTCCTTTGGGGCCAAGATTGTAATTTTGCAGCATTCAGTTTCAATTCTTTTGTTTCTGTTCTTTCCACTAAAATTGGTGTATTTGTTGTTTATGTTGGTTTCCTACTTCTGTTAACTTCACTTTGCATTAGTTCACATGTCTTCCTATCGTTTCTTACAGCACAGCAATACTACATCACATTCCATTGCTGCTATAGCTTTAGTCCTTCTCCAATCAATGGGCAACTACTTTATTTCAGTTCGGATTTGCTACTACAAAAAGTAATGCTATTATTTGTGTGTGTGTGTGTGTGTGTGTGTGTGTGTGTGTGTGTGTGTGTGAAGCGTGGGGTGAGGGCCCATTTTGGTTGTTATTGATCTCTTTGGGATGTATATCTAACAGTGAAATCTCTGAGTCAAAAAGGGATACTTTAGTACCTGCCTCCAATAATTCCAAATTACTTTCCAGATTGGTTGGATTAATTCATAGCTCAAAAAATAATGCATTGACATGTCTATCTTTCTATAACTCCTTGAAAATTATTCCTATCTTTTGTTATTTTTGTCAGTTTTATGGGTATAAGGTTAAACCTCAGAGTGGTTGTCTTTCATGATTAGTGATCTGGAACATTCTTTGATATAATTGGCATTAACTCATAATTATTCTTTAGAGAACTTTTTGTTCATGTTATTTGATCATTTATTTACTGAGGAATGGTTTCCACATTTTATATATTTCTGTTAGTTGCCTACATATCCCTTATCAGTGATTTCGACACACATATTTTTCCTAGTTGATTGCTTTCCTTCTTTTCTTAGCTGTGTTAATTTTGTTAGTGCAACTACTTTACAATTTCATATAACTAAATTTATCTGTTTTATCTTTTGTAATCACTTCAAGTCTTTGTTTAAGAATTTATCCCTTAGGGAAGGGGTGATCAGAATGCATGTCATTTGGGGTGGGGGAGGGGAGAGATGGGGAGAAAATTTGGAAATCACAGTCTTTTGTAAATGAATGTTAAAAACTAAAAATGAATAAATAAATACATTTTAAAAAATTAAGTTAAAATCCTTTACAATATAAATTAAAATTAAAATCCTTTAGTTGTTCCCATGAAGCATACTTGATCTCATTCTCTTAATTTTTTTTTATGGTATGATCTTTAATATTCAGGTCATATGTCTATTATGAGTTTATTGTGATATATGGCATAAGAAATTAGCCTAACCTTAATTTCTACCAAACTGTAGTTTCTAAGTGTCCTAGCTATTATTGACAAAAAAGGGAATTTTTTTCCTAGGTAATTTATATTTTAAATATATTAAGGTCTGGATTGAATTCATTATTTCTAATTCTTCCTTGTCTAGTCGGTTCCATTAATCTACTTTCCTATTTTTAACTAATACCAAATAATTTGTATGTCCACCTCTTCATAGTATAGATGAGATAAGGAAGTGCTGCTATTCCTTTTTCATTACAACTTAAAAAGTTTTTTCCTTAGATATTCTAGATAGTTTGTTCCTTCAAATGAATTTTGTCATTATGTTGTCTAGTTGTCTAAAATGTCTTCTTAGTAGTTTGATTTATATAAAACTAAGCCTAGTAATTAATTTTAATATGATTATTATTTTTATTATATTGGCATGGCACTGAATATCCCTCCAATTATTTAAGTTGTTCTTTACTTGGCATAATGCCTAGCACATTAGTAGACTTTACTTTAAATAAGTTTACTTTAAATAAGACTCCTCTTTCCATTATTACTGAGTAGATATGTTATTGCTATTATAAAATTCCATTGATTTTTGTGATTTTATTTGTTAAAATTATTACTTTAGTGAAGCTATTATTTAGTCTCAATTTCCTTGGTAATTCTCTAGGATTTTCTAAACAAATAATCATCTCATCAGCAGGTATGGATAATTTTGTTTTCTCTTTCTTCATCTGTAGGCCTCTAATTTCTTTTTCTTGCTTTATTATTATTGCTAGTATTTTTAGAATTGAGTTAAATAAAAGACAGGAAAAAGGAGTCAACGATATATTTTAAATCTCTTTATTTCTTTTTCTTTTTTGCTGCTTAATACTATTTTGTTTTTTCCAATTACACGTAAAGATAGTTTTCAACCTTCACTTTTATAAGATTTTGAGTTCCAAATTTTTTTTCTTGGGACTTCTCTCTCTTTCCCTCTCCCCAAGATGGCAAGCAATTTGATACAGACTATATATATATAGAATCATATTAAACAGTTTTCTATATTAGTCATGTTGTGAAAGAAGAATCAGAACAAAGGGTGAAAACCATGAGAAAGAAAAAAAAAGAGAGAAAATAGTATGCTTCAAAATGCATTCAGACTCCATAGTTCTTTCTTTGGTTGTGGGTAGTATTTTCCATCATGTGACTTTTGGCATTATCTTAGATCATTGTATTGCTGAGAAGAGCTAAGTCTATCAAAGTTGGTCATCACACAATTCAACAAAAATTTATTGAGCAATTATCATTTACTCAATATTGTGCTTAGTATTATAGAGCAAGGTAACGAAGAGTCTGGTCTTCAAGGCGCATGGAATCTAGTTGGAAATTTGATGAAATGAACATATAAAAGGTAAAGTATGGTAAAAAACATAATTAAATACAAAACCAAACAGTACTGAATTTCAATCATTTATGGACTTGAATTGTAAAGAAAGGTGTTACTAGATTTGAGTTAGACTTTCAAGAATTTGGATGGGCAAAGAGGAGGAAGAATGCAAATATTCTACTTGGGAGAAGATTACCATGAGCAAATGTGCTTGAAGGAGTCACTGTGCTCTGGAAGAACACTGAGGAAATGAGACTGAGGGTCTGAAAAGAAGGTGTGTATAAGAGATTAGTGTAAGACGAATTTAGATAGACAGGATACTGCCAAAAGAAGGAAGGCCCCATTGACTAGGATGAGAATTTAAGATTTGACTTAACTAGATCATGGAGAAATAATACAAATTCTTGATCAGGGACGATAGTTTACCTAAGTTTTAACAGAAGACTTGAAGAAGTTTCTTATATTATTTTTGGTAGATGTGTGGGTTAGATATTATATTAGCACAATTGAGTGATTTTGGAGCCAAATCATAGTCATTAATGTTTTAATATCAATTTGATTTCTCTTTGACCATCTGTTGCTTAACATTTTTATTAACGGCTTGGATAGAGGCAGAGCTAATGCAGTTACCAAATTTTCAGGTCATAAAAAACTGACACTAGATGACAGACAGGATCCAAAAGGATCTTGACAAGCTAGAATGTTGGCCTAAATCTAATATGATGAAATTTATTAGTTAAATGTAAATATTACACTTGGTTTCAAAAAGTTTTCTTCAGAAGCACAAGGTTGGAAAGGAAAGGTTAAGCAGCAGTTTGAGAAAAATCTAAAGATTTTAGAGGACTGAACATTCAATATGAATTGTGTGATTTGGCAGTAAAAAAAAAAACCCAAACCTGAATATCAGAGACTTTGTTAAGAGAGGGATTCCTTTCCGTAATAAGGATAGTCTTGCTATGCCATCAGACCATATGTCAAACATTTTTTTTTTCCAGTTCTGGGTACCCTGTTTTGGAGGGCCATTGAAAAGCTGGAGAATCCAGAGGATGGAAAACAATGTGGTGATGGGCCTTGAGTCCTTACCATATATAGATCTGTTGAAGAACTGATGTTGTTTAGTCTGGAGGAAAGAAGACAGAGTGGGAAGTGGGATAGGATTAGTGTTTGAAGGACTGTCGTATGGAAGAGAGATTAGACTTGTTCTGCTTGCCTCAATGGCAAAACTGAAGGGATGAGGGGAAGTTACAAAGAGACAAATTTTAGTCTGATATAAAGAAAAAGATCTTAACAATTTTTGTTGTCTGAGTCTTTGTTACCACATTTGGGATTTTCTTGGCCAAGATGCTGGAGTGGTTTGCCATTTCTTTCTCCAGTTTATTTTGCAGAAGAGGAAACCGAGGCAAACAGAGTTAAGACTTACCCAGGGTCACCCAGCCAAGAAGTGTCTGAGGCTGGATTTGAACTCAGAAAGATGAGTCTTCCTGACTCTAGGCCTAGTACTCCACCCACTGTGCCATCTAGCTTAGAGCTGTCCAAAGTACAGTAGGCTGCCTCAGGAGATAGTGGGCTTCTCAGGCTCCCTGGGACTCCACACAACAGCACTCAGTTTGGACTTCTTTGGCTTCCCCTCCCTGTCCCAGCACGCCTGATCTCTCCACCTCTCCCTCTTCTTTTTCAGCTTTCTTTTGTGTTTTGTCTTCTGGAATTTATTTTTTTATTAAAAAAAAAATTTATTTTCCCAGAGCTTACCACAGTGTCTGACACATAGTGGGCACTTAATAAATATTTATTTCCTATTTATCGACTCTCACTAGATTTAAGCAAAGTTGGATGGCCACTTGTTAGGTATGTTGTAGTGGAGATTTGAAGGGAAAAACAGGTTGAACTATAAAGCCACTGAAGTCTCTTCCAACTCTAAAATGTTGGAATTCTGCATGATCAGATACTTAATAGTTTTGTGATATTGGGCAAAGCACTCATATCTTTAGAGCCTCAGTTTCCTTATCTCTAAAGATGGATTACTAATACTTACAATATCAACTTTACAGAGTTTTTATAAGGTAAGTAATTTGTAAAAATTGAAGCTTCACATAAATATGAGCTTTTATCATTAAGGAGGTCTCTAATCTAGTGCTTTTTGCTATTCAACAGTTTTACTAATAACTTAGATAAGGACATTGATGACATACTTATCACATTTGCAGATGTCAGGTTGGACAATTAACACATTGGATAATAGTGAAAATAGAAAAAAATCTCAATAGGCCAGGGAGATGGACTGAACAGGAGATACAATTTAAGAATACCATATACTTGGGTTCAATAAATCAACTTTGTAAGTTCAAAATGGTGGTGGAGGTACAGGTCATCCTAAAAATCTTGGTGGACAGCAAGCTCTGTATGAATCAGGAATATATATTTAATAGCTAGCATTCATCTAGTACTTTGAGGTCTGTAAAATGACTTACAAATATTGTCTCATTTCATCCTCACAACAACCCTAAGATCTAGCTGCTATTATTAATCACATTTTACAGATGAGAAAACGGATACAGGGCAAATGCAGAATCTTTGTGGTTCTAAGCCACTGTTCACTTAGTTCTATTTCCAGCTCTTTTGTTAAGTGAAGATTCTCCTGTTTTTGTCCTAGTTCCCTTAGCTAGAAGATTGAGAACAGGCTACCTTGATCCTTACAACGTCCAGGAGCCTTGTGAAGCTAAGACTAATAACACAGGAAAACTCTTTGAGTTCCTCGAAAGTGGTTAAATTAATTCCAGGTATTCATGCTGTTTGCACAGTTAGTAGTGCTGGGTTTGTAGTGACCTAAGTTAGCACAGGGGAATCTTGTACAGATCTACCCAGGAGTGGTAGAATTCAACTCCCATCAGGATAGTAGCAATCAAAAAGATGCTCTTCACCACTCTGTAGCTTCAGAGGAGGGTAAAATTGCACCCTGAAAAGTTGGGATGGGACAATTTCTAGTTGCTGTGTGTATTTTTATTTCTGTAAGAGTATACGTGTATACATTTTTTATTGTAAAGTACAGGATGCATATAGATGTATATATATGTATACATAAATGCATTTTTGTGTGTATATGCTTGTGTAACCCATATATAATTTCTGAGTTCTCCCATTTACCACTCTTACCGATAAGCTGACTGCCCAGAGATAAATTGGATATCTCTCTTCCTTAGGGTTATAGGGCTTGGGAGGGGCCTGAGGGGCCAGGAGTTTTGTTTAGTGACACCAGCTCAAGTCTCCCACCAGTGTGATTTCCTCCAAGATGATTAGTTAAAACTCAATTCCATCAGCTGACTTTAAATAGATTTTAGAAAGGGGTATTTACTGAGATAAATAACAGCAATAATTTGGTATAAAACATTCCCTTCCAGGTCTGAGACACATTCTCCCACTAGTACCCAGAGAGGCCAGGGAAAAACTGACCAAAGCTATTACTAAGTTCACTGGATACTGGGAGGTTTTTTTTTTTTTTTTTTTCCCATTCATAGGGTGCTCAAGGAGTTCTCTCTTAAACAAGATGGTTCTACATCCATCTTTCCTTGTATTACAAAACAAATATTGCCTTCACCTGGTCCAGGGATATAGTTATAACACTGACAAGAAGACGGTGACCACTGATGGACATCAATGGGAAGATATAAGGTTAAATATCTTTCAGATCCTTCAAAAATGATATTTCCTCCCTTGGTTAAAGTTTGTGGGGGAGGGGTAGAATAAAACTAGATCAAGGCTGAAGCCAAGGTGTCTCCTCCCTTCCCAGATATTTTCTCTTCAAGGAATTGCTGGAAAGCCATACTTGGTTCAATTTCTGGAATAGCTTCCCAGCCAAGCTAACTCAATGATTTTATCTAGGACCCAGGGATGGTAATGAAATTCCATAACTAATTGGAACAGATTTCTTGTCTGGCATATTTCACTTCATCTAAAGGCTTTCAAAGACTTTTCATATTATGTCTATGATCTTTCGATTGAGATATGTTCTCACCTAGTTAAGGTATCAGGCTAAAATGTGGTGGCATGGCTTTGACTCAATGAAGATTATATATATTTCACACACACACAGACATGCAGAGGCAGTTCTGTTATCATGGGACATATGCATTCCCAAAAAACA
>CM053589.1:116264618-116336169 GCA_028646515.1 Pseudochirops corinnae
ACACACAGACATGCAGAGGCAGTTCTGTTATCATGGGACATATGCATTCCCAAAAAACATTGTACTATGCAAAATCCAAAATAAAAACCAAAGAGAGCTTATGGGAAAAATGGAGTTAAGGGCACAATGCTCCAAAACTTAATCAGCAACATATAAAGTAAAAGACAGAAACCTAATAAAATGCTTATACAGTTTTATATACATGAAAGATAAGAAATATATAAATACTAGAATAAATAGTGACTACAATAGTGCTTGGACCATAGCAGACAAAGAAAGGTGTGTGTGTGTGTGTAGTGTGGCATGGGGGATATAGTAGAGAAGGGGCAGGAAATTTATCAATATAGATCTGTAACTGCTTCAAAACTAATAGGCTTATAGTGATACCTTGGGAACTGAGAAGTTAAGTGACTTGCCCAGGGTCACAAGCCAGTTTGTGTCAGCGACAGGACTTGAATCAGTTCTTCCTGATTTTAAGGTTAATTTTCTATCCATACTATACCACAGTTCTCATTAATCTATAGGACACATATCTAGATCCATATTTACATACATCTATATAACCTATATCAGCGGTTCTCAACCTGTGAGTTGTGACCCCTTTGGGGTCAAACTGGGTTGCCTAAGACCATTGGAAAACACATATTTCCGATGGTCTTAGGAACTGAGACACCACTCCTCTATTCATCTCCAGGTGGTCTGCCCACATGCAGATATGACCACATACAAGTATTAAAGGATCACAGCATTAGGAAGGTTGAGAACCACTGATCTATGTGATCATATATGTGATTTTATCAGTGTAAGGAGCTCTAGTTGAACAACTAAAGCTTAAAATGGCACTAGAACTTTTGAGACATCATTGTACATTGTTCAGCAAAATATCTAAATTTAGCCACATAAGCATATATTTACTTGACCGACTATGTGCTCATGTATAGGTGTAAAATTTCTCTGCCTGCCTGATTTTCTATAGCAAAAATTCAAAGCGTATGGTTGCATAAATCACTCTGCTCATACATAGGAGAAATTTTAAAAGTCTTTCTTTTTCTAAAGCAGTAGGAATTAACTCCTATACAGACAACTGCATGAGAGGTGAGGCTAAAAGTGTTGCAGATGAATGACAGGCTTATGCCTGTGGCCAAAGGCGGCCAAATATGAACTAAATTTTATGGGTTGAACATGACTGCTGAAGTCTTTTCCAAGTCTGGAATTCTGGGTATCTGTGCTTATTTGGGCTTAAATGGAAATTGGTTTAAGCTTTTCTTCATTTATTGGGGAAGGGAGACTTGTACTTTGTATTAAATGAATGAACAAACTAATGAATGAAGCTGCCATTCCAAATGTTGCTCCTGTCTTTGTGTGGGACTGACCTTTGAAGGCGTATCAGAAAGAGAATAAGTCTTACAGTGGATAAAGTGCGGGGCCTGGAGTCTTGAAGACATGAGTTCAAATGCAGCCTCAGACACTTTCTATCTGGGTGATTTGGGCAAATTACAACATCTGCAGGCCTCAGTTTCCTCAGCCGTAAAAAGGGGATAGTAACAGCACTTACTTCAATGCATTGTTGTGAAAGTCAAATAAGGTAGTATTTGTAAAGCACTCAGCAGAGTGCCTGTCACAGAGCTGCTTAATAAATGCCTGTTTCCTTTTCTTCCTTGTTGCCCTTCTTGGCCAAGTGACACTTCACAACTCATTGAATTCCTTTAAGAACATTACAAAGGCAACAAGTTGGATGCTAGTAAAGGTATGCTTAAAGAGAAACACAGGGGGTGGCTAGGTGGTGCAGTGAATAGACCGCCGGCCCTGCAGTCAGAAAGACCTGAGTTCAAATGTGACCTCAGATACTTAACACAAAAACTACCGTGTGACCTTGAGCAAGTCACTTAACCCCAATTGCCCTACCTTCCCCCCTCCAAAAAGCAAAACAAAACAAAAAAAGAGAAACACAGAATAAAACTTAGATCCCATCTTTTGTATACATACTTCTATTAAAATTCTGGACATAAAAAAGGTATCTCTTTTCCCCACTGCCAAGCAGGTTTGTTTTTTTTTTAGCTAGATGGGTGTTTATTCCATTCATTCTCAAACATCTCTTACAAAGAATATCTCCCTCACTAACAAGGCAATTGGTGGCAGCGAGTATAGAGTGCTGGTCCTTTAGTCAGGAAGACCTGAATTCCAATCCAACTTTGAACACTTGCTAGCTGTGTGGCCCAGGACATGTCACTTAACCTTTGCCTCAGTTTCTTCAACTGTAAAATGGGGGTAATAAGAGCATCTACCTCCCAGGGTTGTTATAAGGATCAAATGAGATAATAATTTAATAAATAAATTTAATAAAAAAGTATTTAGTACACAGTGCCTGGCACAAAGTAGACATTATATAAATGTTTATTCTTTATTTCCCTTGATTCCAGGGGCTTTGGCACTTTAAGGCTATGTGTAGAAGATTACAAATAAATTAGAAAATACAGAACATTCAATTTGTCTAATAGTTCACATTATATAGTGTCTCGAGGTTTTCAAAGTCCTTCCCTTCCCCAGCTCCTATGAGGTAGGTAGAACAATAATTGCTACCCTAATTTAATCGATGAAGTGAAATAATTCAGAGGCTAAACAACTTTCTTGTGGTTAGATTTCTGTAGGTGTCAGAGCCAGGATTTGGACTCAGGTCTACTGATTCCAGCAGACAGCAAAACGGCCTAGGGGATAGAGTGCTGGGCCTGGAGTCAAGAAGACCTGAGTTCAAATAAGGCTTCAGACCCTCGTGACCCTGGGCAAGTCATTTAACCTCCGCTTGCCTTGGAGGCAGCTAGGTGGCTTGGTGGATAAAATGCCGGGGAGTCATGAAGACCTAATTTCAAATCTGGCCTCAGACTTACTAGCTGTGTGGGCAAGTCATTCCACTGAAGAAGAGAATGGCAGACCACTCCATTATCTTTGCCAAGAAAATCCCATGGACAACATTAATGTTCTATGGTTCATGGGGTCACAAAAAGTCAAACACAACTGAACAATAACTCCTGATTCCAAGTCCAACACTCTTTCCACTGGACCCTGACTCCAGACCCAGCTTTCTATCCACTGTGAGACCAGTCATTCTTTCTGCTATGTCTTCAAACTCCAATTCCACACACAGACAGGAAGTACTAAACTAATTCAATTGTTCACTAATGTCTTCAACACGCCAAAGTGTATTTCTGTAGCTTTTGTCACAAGGTAAGCAGATGTGTGCAATGCCTTGTTAATCTGTTTTCCCTACCCCAATGATGTCTTACATGTGGTAGACTTCACAAATATTTGCTGAATGAATGAAAGGGGCAGAAAGGCATCCCCTAACTCCTCTTTTGAATGATAGTCAAGGAGACTGATAGACAGTTTAGATACCATTGAAAAAATCTGACTTTACTTTTAGGAAGCTATTCTCAAAATCAAACCTAGATCCTCCGAGGATCAATTTAAAGTCTTTTTTTTTTTTTCTTTCTTTCTTGGTTATTAGAAAAGGAAGAATCAATGAACAGGAATGCTAATCTATAGCTAGATCTCTAGGAACAAATCCTTGGAGGCAGTGGAAAGACCTGAACTTGGATCTCAGTTCAAAACCCTCTTTTGCTACTTACTATCTCATTTAAACTTTCTGTGCCTCAGTTTCTTCATCTGTAAAATAAGGTACTTTGACAAATGATCACTAAGGTCCCTTGAAGCTCTGTATTGTTCTAAGATACTGCTCTCCAATAGTACCAAACTCATACCATTTCCCTGCCTGTGGTTTTGGGTTCCTTGGAAAGAAAGGTAAAGGGAATATTTTTCAAGTTTTACTTAATGCAGAATCTAATCAAGTGCATTGGACATTCCTAGACTCTTGGAAGTAGAAAGAACCTTGGAGCAGTATATTGGACCAATATATGGACTTATGCAGTCCGGGACCAAGGTCTGAGTACTGGTTCTTCCACTTACTAACTGCATAAGCCTTGGTAAATCCTTTAGGTGCCCTGAACTTCAGCTTCATTTTTTTTTGTAAAAGAGGGATAACAATAAACTTGCATCACCTAACTCACAGGCCCATGATGAAAAATGTATGAGATAATTTATGTCAAATATTTTGTAAAGCCCTATTAGCCATTATTAATTCCCCTTCATTTTGTACGTGGGGAAACTGAGACTCAGAATTTACTTGTTTCCTTACACATAGCTATTTAGTCATAGTCAGGACTAGAACTCAGATCTCCTACCTTCCATTCTAGTGCTTTTCCTGCTATACTACAGTGCCTGCCATTGCTAAAATAACAGCTGGAATAACCACTTCTCTCAGAGTTATAATAAATCCATTTTGCTGTTGTCAAAAAACACTTAAGATCTAGAGGTGGCATAATGTGTTAGCAAACTGTGAAAAACAGGGATGGTACTGAACTGACATGAGGTTTTTATTGCGCTGGGCAGTGGAGGGAGCTCACCAGGTGTTTGCGAACTGCTTCTTTTGGGCCAAACCATGCACTAACCACTGGAGATACAAAAGACCAAAACAAAAAGTTCCTTCTCTCAAGGAGCTTACAGTCTATTAGATTGTGAGCTCCTCTTTTAGACTGTCAGCTCCTTGACAGCAGGAACTTTTTTTTTTTTTTTTGCCTCTTTTTGTATCTGTATGAGCTTGGCACAGAATCTGGTATATAATAGGTGCTTAATAAATGTTTATTGACTAACATTCTACTGGAGGAGGGGAGACAACATGTTCACAGATAAATAAAAAATGTATACAAAGTAAATTCAAGATAATTTTAAGTGGCAAAAGCAATAGTAACCGGTGAGTTAGAAAAGATATTATAAAAGGAAATGTATATGACCTGAGTCTTGAAGGAAGATAAAGGGTAGAAGTAACGTTGTTGCTGTTCAGTCAAGTCTTACTCTTCATGACCCAGAATGGAGTTTTCTTGACAAAGAGAATGGAGTGGTTTGCCATTTCCTTTTCCTGTGGATTAAGGTAAACAGAGGTTAAGTGACTGGCCCAAGGTCACACAGCTAGTGCCTGATACTGGATTTGAACTCAAGTCTTTCTGACATCAGGCTCCATTGATACACCTAGCTGCCTCTTAGGAAAAAATAAGGGAATACATTATAAAGATGAAGGACAGGAAATTCAGTTGGTAAGTCAATTAGCATTTATGAAAAGCATATTATGCACCAGTTACTGTGCTAATTGTTGGGGATGCAAAGAAAGGCAAAAGATAGTTCCTGCTTTCAATGGACTCACAGTCTAATGAGGGAGATACTGTGCAAACAATTATATATAAACAAGTTCTAGGCAGGATGAATTGGAGATAATCCACAGAGAGAAGGCATTAGCATTAGGGGGGCGGGTTTAGCAAAATCTTCCTATACAAGATGAGATTTAAGCTGAGATTTGAAAGAAGTCAAGGAAGCCCAGAGGTAAACATGTTGAGGGATAATATTCCAGACAAGTGGGAGTAGTCAGTGAAAATGCAGAGTCTGGAGGTGGAATATCTTATGTGAAGAAGAGCAAGAAAGCCAATATCACTAGATTTCAGAGTTTGTGGGGAGAGGGAAGGGTTTACGGTATGAGAAGATTGGAAAGGCAGGAAAAGTCCAGACTGTGAAGAGCTTTGAATACCAAAGAGGATTTTCTGTTTGTTCCTAGAGGTAATAGGAAGCCATTGGAGTTTATTGAGTAGGAGAATGATATGGAGCTGCACTTTAGGTAGATCTCTTTGACAACTGATCCCTTCGAAGATAGACTTGGTTAGGGAGAGACTTGAGGCAGGCAGACCATCCAGCAGGCTATTGCAATAGTCCAGGGATGAAGTGATGATAGGCTGTACCAGGGTGAGGGCAGAATCAGAGGATAGAAGTGGGATAGGCAAGAGATGCTACAAAGGACTAAATACAAACTTCAGGGAACACTAAATTGGCTAATATGGTGGATTAGAAAGTGTATGAAGGAGAATAATCATCAAAGGCAGGCTGGAGTCAGATTGCAAAAAATTTTAAGTGAATCCCATTTTGAGTTTGAGATGCTTGTGAGATATACGGTGAAGACTTCTAGCACACAGTAATTTGGAATTGGGGAGAGATATGGGCTGAATATTTAGATTTCAAACTTCCACTCCTCTTGGTCCTGGGAAAATCACTTAAACTCTCTGGGCCTCAATTTCCTCATCATCCTCATTAGCGTAGGGATATCTAAGGTGCCTACTAGCTCTCAATCCTATTATCAGAATAGCTTCTTCTCTGAGAGAATTCTTTAGTTTTAGGGCAGAGCTGGAGTTGGCTATGAAAATATTGAGATCATTTTAATGCCTACCTAAGGCTTGTTTGAAAGAACTAAGGTTCCAAAAAAGTAAGAGTACTCTTCTGAGAAGTGCATCTTCAATTGTGGATCTACTATGTTTTAGCACATGTGTAGCATTGTAGTACTATATTCTTTGGCTCTTCCTAGTCCTACACCCCACACATCATCAGTTGCATAATATTTTATATAATAAACCATTCCATCACAGCCACTCATCTCTTCCCACTTAGACTATCATGATAGCTTAGAAGTCCTGCTTCCTGTCCCTCCTTTTTCTTTTTTATGCTCCATAGGGCTACCCAGTAACCTTCCTAATACATTATCTGTGTAGGACATACCATGAATCATAGATGTAAATACCTGTAGGGCATATTCAGTGTTATTTGGTTCAGACTTTTTTTAAAATTATATTTAGTTTTCAATATTCATTTCCATAAGATTTTGAGTTTTGAATCTTCTCCCCCTTCCCCAAGATGGCATCTGATCTAGGCTCTACTTACGCATTCATATTAAACATGTTTTCCCATTAGTCACGATGTAAAGAAAAATTAGAATGAATTGAAGGACCCATGAAAAAGAAGAAACAAAACAAAAGAACAAACACAAAGGAGAGAAAAAAGTATGCTTCCATCCACATTCAGATTCCCAAGTCCTTTCTCTGGATGTGGATAGCATTTTACATTGTGAGTCTTTTGGAGTTGTCTTAGATCCTTGCATTGCTGAGAAGAACTAAGTTTATCGAAGTCAGTTATCACAGAATGTGATTGTTAGGATATACAATATTCTTCTGGTCCTGCTCATTTCATTCAGCATTAGTTCATATAATTCTTTCCAGGTTTTTCTGAAGTCTGCCTGCTCATTATTTCTTATAGCACAATAGTATTCCATTACATTCATATTTGGTTCAGACTCAATGCTTTAGGGGAAGACTAGTCAGTCAGTGAAGGCTTCATGGAGGAATTGAGATTTAAATTGAGCCTTGAATATGGCTAAGTTTTAAAAAGCACATGGGTAGAGCACCCTGGGAAAAGATATTGACATAGTAAAGACACAAAGTAAGAAGGTGTATGACTTGATTAGAGGTAGCTTGAAAGCGATGGGAAAGGAAACAGAGTTTTGGAAGGTAAATGAGAGGAAGACCTTGGCTATTAGCCAACTGTATTTAAATCCAGATATCGGTAGTATATCATTCAACAGCCTTGGTGGTTGTCAATGATTATCATTTTTATTGACTAAGTACCCTTAGGTCTGCTCTATAGAGGTTATCATTCTATCAGGTAAGCTTGGGATTAATGAGAAGCTCTTACATTAAGAATCAAAAGATGGATATATAATTTGTCAGCAGTTATCATAATGGTTGGCATTTCTAAGCTTTGAAGTACTCATCCTCTCACTTTTGAGTGGCACATCAGATACAGAACACTACAACAGGGACAGAGCAAATGTGAATCTCTTCCCATGCAAATGTTAACCCAACTGCTCATATGAAAAATTAGCAGCTCCAAATGTTGAAGAGTGAGGTCTCCTTCCCCCTCAGCTGCAGCAACCTCAGTCAGGCTGACTGTGCAAATGGAATGAGCTATTGTCTCAAGGTATCAGTCTTGGGGCATAGAGTCAGGAAGAAAGAGGCAGAAAGTAGAACCATTTAGGTCCATGGAATGTCATGGTAGCATAGGCCACCAACAAACCTAATGAAAGATAATGAGAGAAAGTCCTGAGAAAGGTCTTTTCTGGTAGCAGAAGTCGTTGTCATACTCAGCAGACTAGGCCAATGAAATCTCAGATCTCTACAGCTCTAGCTGCTGGACTCCTGTGACCTGCAGGGATAAGAAAGATAAAGATAAGAAGACTTTTGCCCTTCCTAACACCACTCTGCTCAGGATAGCACCTGGCATAGGTTGATGTTGGGTGGTTCATAGCTCAGGTTGAAGCCTACCAAGCCTGGGACTGAGGAAAGGATATGGCTAAGAAAGCTTCAGGAGTGTTGACTGAATCATATAGAAGTAACTTCTGGTTATCCAGGGTGCTTAGTTAAGGGGCCAAAAGCAAAAGGTGGTGTTTGGTTAAGAAGAAGGGATCCAAGATCAAATGGTATCAAAAAGCAAGGAAAGATATATTATATAAGGGCCAGGATTAAAAATTTGATGCCAATATAATGGAAAATTCAGCTAGGTAGCTACATTCTAGGTAACACATAGAATGCCAGGCCTGGAGTCAGGAGGACTCATCTTCCTGAGTTCAAATCTGGTCTTAGACAGTTACAAGCTGTGTGACCCTGGGCAAATCATTTAACTCTTTTTGCCTTAATTTCCTCACCTGTAAAATGAGTTGGAGAAGGAAATGGCAGAACCATTCCCATATCTTTGCCAAGAAAACCCCAAATGGGGCCATGAAGACTTAGATATGACTGAAAACTACTGAGCAACAACATAATAGAGAGTATTTGAGTTTTGGATTGAGCTTACATAATTTGGGACTATCATTAATTCCTCTTCCTAGCCATTAAAAACTTGGGTTCTTTACATAGTTAAGAACTGGATGTTGGCTCAATTCCTCTGAATAAACAATGCTACCCAGGAGAGATATTTAATGACAGACTAGAAAGTACAAAGGCTTTGGGGGAATTTCAAGCTCAGTACAAACATATGAATCCATCAAATGTGATTTCTATAAAGAGAGGAGATAATTCTTAACAGCAACTCTAAAGATACAGATATATAAACATTTCTGCAAAGAACACTGAATCCAATTACCTCCCTTGGTATCGGGTAGGTATTCATTAATATGAAGTGACTCAAGCTTCTTAGTTCCAAAGCAAGTAGAGGAAGAGAAAGAATACAAAGAAGGTAGGTCTGGGTGCTTCCTTGCTCACCAGATCACAGTGATACCAGTTGCTGCTTCTTCATCCAGGAAAACATCAATAGTCCATCAGTCAATGGACCATCAGAAAGCACACGGAGCTTTCTGTGTGCCAGACACTCTACTTATTGCTGGAAATACACATATACCCCAAATGAAAGACAATCACTACCCTCAAGAGCTTACATTCTAATGGAAAGACTATACATAATAAGAAACTGGAAAGGGGCGTAAGGTCCCAGATAAAGGGGCATGATGAAGACGTCCAGAGAAGGGAAGCTTGGTAGGAAATGAAGAAACAAAACAACACTATTGTTCTGCTCACAGGAAGGGGGTGAAGAGATAACTCCAAAGCTGTGCTCTTCATCAAACCCTTTCTCCTCCTTACGGCCTAGTTAGTTTGCAGGTAATTAGCTTCCTTTTTCCTAGAGTCCCTAAAACTTGTTCCTCAGGACCCCTTGGAGATTAGAGGCAACATCAAATCAAGTCTTTCACATTTCAAGCTCTCCACAAGACCTAAAATATAGTTGGGGTGTGTGCTGCCCTTTCAAAAGGGATGATTTTCATTTTTTATTTTTTTTTATTTTTTTGCTTTTTTTGGAGGGGGTAAGGCAGGGCAATTGGGGTTAAGCGACTTGCCCAAGGTCACATGGCTAGTAAGTGTTAAGTGTCTGAGGCCAGATTTTAACTCAGGTTCTCCTGACTCCAGGGCCGGTGCTCTATTCACTGTGCCACCTAGCCACCCCTAAAACAGATGATTTTTAATCAAGGAGGTTCTGCATCTGCTGCTCTGCCTGGTTTCAACTCCATGGAGCAAGATGGGTGCCCTTTGATTTCCCTTGCACCCTTTCCTACCTCATTTCATGTGTTGTGTTTCCCCTCCCATTAGATTGTAAGCTTTTTGAGGGCAGAGACTGTCTTTTTATTCGTTGTATCCCCGGAGTTTAGTAGAGAGCCTGGCAAATAACAGGTGCTTAATAAGATGTTTATCAGATTGGATTGATACATGGTAGCTGTCTTCAAGTGTTCGAAGGGCCATCATGTACAAGACAAAATATTTTTCCTTTGGTCCCAGTGAATCAATGAATGGAGGTGAAAGGGAGTCAGAATTTGGAGTGATATGAGGAGAGACTCCCAAAAAGTCACAGTTATCCAAAAATGGGACTAGGATGCCTTGGATGGTAGTGAACTCCCATTTGTGGAGGTAAAGTCGAGCCTGGATGATCATTTACTAGCATGTTGCAGAGGAGATTCCAACGGAGCTCTTGGCTGGACCAGATGGTTTCAGAATATGCTTCCAAATCTGAGTCCATGAATCTATAATTTAATGATTCCAACATGAGTTTTGGGGAATTCCAAGTTTCCTCAATTTATTTAAAAAAACAAGCAAACAAAACGAAACTGCTCTCGCCTGAGAAATGCATCTTTAATTTCATCTTCATAGCAAAGGAAATAGGGAGAGTTCTGCAGGAAGGATAATTCAGATGAGAAAGCAACAAACCAACCACCCTGAACAACAAAAAGGTAGGCACCTTCTGCTTAGTGTCTTTGCTGGGCTTATTTCTTTCTGTCCACCAGGCTTTAAAATTAAAATATTTTCATTGATGTGAAAACATATTTAAAACATACAATGTTTAATGTAAGAAGATAACACCATATGAGGGAAAGTGCACTGAGTCATTAAGAAGTTCTGTGACCTTGGGAATATGATTTAACCTCTCTGGGCCTCTGTTTACTCTGCAAAATGACGAGGTTGGACTAGACTGACTTCTGAGGCCCCTCCTAGGTCTACATCTACGATCCAATGATTCTCATTTAAAAAAAATGTAATTGGCATTTAGTTTTTCAGAAACAATTCAAGGGTGTAAATTGAGGTACATCTGAGTCTGTTTGGATAAAATAATTCTCCATTAATTCTGAAGAGTACAGAATGTTGGATTTCTTGCCTCATAGGGCCATTGTGGGGAAAGTGCTTTAAGGTCCTATGTAAACATAAGCATTATTATCCCCATTTACAAAGGAGGGGCCTGAGAACTTGCAACCTCACCATGGTCACATAAGTGGCAAGATTGGGATTTAACCCTTGAGTCATCTGAGTCATGGTCAAGTTCTTCCTATTCTTCTACATTGCCTGGGAAGAGGAAACAGTGCTATTTGAATTGAACTTGTGGGCATACTCTTCTACACAATGATTTCCATTAGCCTGCACGTGTTAGTCAGTATTCTCCAAAACTCTTTGATGGGCACATGCAGGCCTACTTTCATCGAAGTTCTAGAATTCTTCCTGACAAGTTCCTTAAGGATCAAAATATTATTAGAATGGGTTTGTAGGGGGAGGGAAAGAAGGGGCAAAAACAGGGGGTAAGAAGGCTGAGGTCTGGAGTTTACTTTGGTCCTGAAGCTGAGGGTTAAACTGAAAAGAAATGTTCTTGAAAGGAAAGATATTAACCATCAGTCTCTGCTCTTGTGTTTGGGGTACAGAGTGCCTGTGTTGTGAATAAATTTCTGAAGTATGGGATATGCTCCAGGATGTTCTTGTTGCTGTAAAAGTCTTTAGAGACGATATTATAAACTCAGTCATTTTAATAATAATTATAACAATAATTAACATTTACATCACACCTACTCTATAAACATTCTCATTTGATCCTCATGACAACCCTGTGAGATAGTTGCTATGCCCATTTTACAGGTGAGGAAACTGAGGTTAAATGACTTGCCCAGGGTCACACAGCTAGTGTCTGAGGCTGAATTTGAACTCAGATCTTCTGACTCAAGGCCTGGCACCCTATCATTGGGTCACCAGTGAGATGAGGTCACAGAGCTGCTTACTAAGCCAGAACTAGAACCTGTGTCTCCTTACCTCCAGTGCAAGTAACCTTTCCATCATGCTACATTTTGTCTTCCTAAGTCAAGTTTTAAAAATTTCGTTTCTCAAAATATTTTGGCTTGACCCCCTCCTTTGCATGTTTCTCTTTTGTTTTTGTGTTTTTTTGCTTTTTGGAGGGCAACTGGGGTTAAGTGACTCACCCAAGGTCACACAGCTAGTTTTTGTGTTAGGTGTCTGAGGTCAAATTTGAACTCAGGTCTTCCTGACTCCAGGGCTGGTGCTCTATTCACTGCACCACCTAGCCGCCCCTGCATGTCTCTCTTACGTCAGAGTTATTTGTCATCGTGCATTTCCACCCAGCATGTTATACGCTTCTTGAGGGCACAGATTGTGTCTTATTTATCTTTGTATCTTCAGTGCCCAGTAAAGTGCCTTAGCAAGTGCTAAGTGTTTCAGTTTTCATAGATAGCCACAAGGGGAGAGCTTGATATGGAGCTGGTTGATGAAGACTTCCCAGGAGAGGGCCTTGAGTCAATCTTTGAAGGATGGGTAGTATTTAAACAGGCAGAGAAGAAGGAAAACATTCCAAGCTCAGGGAGAGGGCCATTATGTAACAGAGCGCTTTTTTATATAATCTGAAACAGAGGAGGAATGAGGACTGCATATGTGGGTGGCTGACCGAGGAGAGGAGTAGATGCATACTGGGTGACAATGGGAAAGGAGAATGAATTAGGGGGATTAAACCAGAGTATGAAGGGCCTTAAAAATAAGGAGTGGGGATGTTCTCACTAGTTGCTTTGGGCAATGGCCTGCTGTTGAATGTTTCTGTCTGAACACAAGCATAACTGTCCCTGCTTAGCTAAAAATTTTCATCTGCTGTCTGTTTCCAACGTGGTAGAGGAAGCAGAAAACATGAAGGACCCCATCATCTCTTTAAATCACTTAATGATAGTGAATTAAGTTTAGGTTGAGTAGGTACATTGATTCTTCGAGAGCGCCCCTAGGTGGGGCCTTTCTGAGAACACACTTCAGTTCAAAAGAAGTATTTAGGAAAGACTAGAGGTCCTTGGCCTGAATAGGGGGATTAGTAAACACAGACCCTTGATGTTAACATTCCTCAACCTCTTTCCCGTCCAAGGCTCACACTGTAAAATTGAAAATAGGCATTGTCCAACAAAGGCAGCTTTATTGAAAGTGTGCTGTTTATGAGATGCCTTCCATACAATTGTTGGCCTTCTATCTACCCTGGATTGTGAGTACGGCTTTCTCTGTCACGTGCTCGGCAACACACCAGCCTTTCATGAAATTTCAAGGGCTTCCTACATGTTTCACCTACACGTTCATTAAAACCTACTTTTAGGCCCCCAGAGAGGCCTGGAAACATCTGGTTGTGAGGGTTGGGGAGTCCCCTGCTGTTCCAGGGAGTGTGTGGAACATTATCCCTTTTCTTTATCCAGTGAAAACAGTATGTTCTAAAGAAGTACAAAATAAAGCTTTTCAACATAACAAATGCCAACGATTAATAAAAACATCTCTTTGAAATTTGTTGCCTATAGCGTGTCCAGAATAGAGCGGACATATGAAATTCCACCCATAGATAAAGGCAGTACCACTGTCTTTTGTTTTTAAAGGGGAAGGTACCTAAGGGCAAGAGTATCTCAGTTCCTTGTTGTGATCCTTAGCATGGGGGTTCCTAACTTGGGGAACATGTATCCCCAGGGGACATAAGAATTTTGTCGAGGGACAAGTGGAATATTTGGTAAACAACTTTATTTTCCTTTTGAAATAATCCAAAGCTAGTACTCTCAGTGAAAAAATGTTATGATGTTGTGAATAAAGTTAGGTAGTGCAGTGAATAGAGGACTGGACCTGGAGTCAGGAAGCTTTGAGTTCAAATCCAGCTGTATGACCATCTGTTTCCTCTTCTTTAAAAAGAAAATACTAATAGCACCTATCTTACAAGATTGTGGTAAGGATCAAATGAGACAATATTTGTAAAGTACATTGCAAACATTGGTGTGCTATGTGAAAGCAAGCCATGATTATTTATGAAACATCACGGTCTTTTTCATTTATGCTCACATGCACAACAAACTCTAAAATTTGTTTTCTTTCCTATTGAATAAGGGGTATAGGAAAGTTTACTGAAAGGCAAGGATCAAAAAGTGGGGAACCCCTGTCTTAGTGGCTGAAAATACTAGTATTCCTTGCCTTTATGTGAATTCCCAATGTTTTGCAGGTTGGATAGCAATGATCTCCAGTTTCTTAGCTTTGATTGTCTCTAGGTAGAGGAAGTAATATTTTGAGAGGTAAAGGATCTTGTAAGGTACATTGCAAACCAGTAGCAATGAGCTCCTTCAGTAACCATTCTCCATCCCTGAAACCTTCTTTCCTCTCCCTTCCCCATTTCATCATAGAACAGTGTCCTTTAAATTCTAGGTCAGCTTGACAAATGATATCATTTTCTGTGAAGATGAAGATAAGGCAGGGTTCAAAATGGAGACTTGCCAGTGAGTCAGAGCCTTCCTTCTGGACTTATGTAGGGTAGGGTATGCATGTGGTACATCTTCCTATGGAGAAGCCAGATGACCTGGTTGGGGAGTCACTCTTTATCCATATCCTTTGCCAATTTGGACCCTACTTATCCTTCTGAGTCATCTGTCCTTGGCAGGTGACTAGAGCTGAGACCCTAGTTGACAGGTTCAGAGTAGTTGAACTCTACACTTTCAAATCATTTCAGCTTGGAGATTATACTGGAAATTGGTTCTCCCTCTTTGAAAAGTTGCTTCAATCCTTCCTTACTGTAGCTTGATTTATTGTGGCTTTGAAAAGTGGATCATAGACTCTCTCCTGAGCTCTTGTTCTATCTGATTACTGCTGCCATTGGGATGGTATGAAAATTCAGAAAAGAAAAAACAAAAGGTCTTTCCCTGAAAACTGGAAGAATTCAAAAGGAACAAGGTAAGTTTTCATTTTGAGGGATGTTTGGAAATACTAATATACAGGTAAGGTTCCCAGATATTTTCCTTCTTTGTTGTAGATGTTCACTTGTTAAAACTCTTTTTCACCTTTGAATTGCTGCTGAGTGGGGAAATTGAGGATTAGTTACTTGATTCATTTTTTAATTTTTCGAGGCAGTTGTAGTTAAGTGACTTGCCCAAGGTCACACTGTTAGTAAGTATCTAAGGCCAGCTTTGAACTCAGGTCCTCCTGACCCCAGGGCCAGTGCTCTATCCATTGTGCCACCCAGATGCCCCTAGTTACTTGTTATTGCAGTGAGGTTTGCTGCTCCCATCCAAGGACATGGGGAAGCCAGTTTAGTTTCTCATCCTTGGACATGTAACAGACTTCTGTCTGTTCTTTTTCCATTTTATCCTCTGTAGTTGTTGTTGAGCTATTTTCAGTCATGTCCAACTCTTTGTGACATCTTCTAGGGTTGTCTTGCCAAAGATGCTGGAGTAATTTTGCCATTTCCTTCTCCAGTTAATTTTACAGATGAGGAAAGTGAGGCAAATGGGGTTAAGTGACTTGCCCAGGATCACACAGCTATAAGTGAGTGAGGTTGGATTTGAACTCAGATCTTCCAGACTCCAGACGTGGCACTCTATTCACTACCCCACTATCTGTAGTAAGGCACTCATATTATTCCAAGTACTAGAAAACAACCTTATTTCAGTTGTGAGGATCTTTCAGGATATAAAATATGCAGAGATAGATAGTTTGAGATAAAGTGTTAATATCATTGAACTATGAAATTTTCAGAATAAAATCTTATTTAGGTTTCTTAAATATTTTCTCTAAATATGCATGTGTATATATTATTATATGTATTATATATATTAAATGTATTATATATCTATACATACATTATATGTATGTATACATATATATGTATTTTATATGTATTATAACATACATATACACACAAAAATACACATACATGTGTGCATATTTAATTCAACCTGTTATTTCATCAGTGTAGGGAGCTTCTGGTGAAGAATTCCTTTTCCCAAAGTAGACTGGTGCCTTCCCTGCAATTTGTAGTCTTTCCTGAAGACACTGGGGGGTTGAGAAATTTGCCCTAGGTCACCTGGCCAGAGTATGTTAGAGATGGGACTTGAACCCAGGTTTTACTCATTGCAAGGCCAGCTTTCCATCCAATATATCACATTGCCTTTTATTCTCTTTCTATAGGATCAAAGTATTTTGAGGTGAAAGAAACTTGGGAGATCATGCAATCCAATATTTTTATTTGACAACTGAAATAACTCAGGGCCAGAGAGACTGAGGGACCTTGCCTGATCACACAGGTGATAAGAATGTCTCTGAGTCCAGTCAGTTTCTAGCCTTGGCCTTTCTCTATGGGACTACATGAGATGTCTGTTCTCTTGGTTCTATGATGTTCCTACCCCAAGTCCAAGCTAATGACCTCTTGACATCTTCCTATTTATTGAGGAAATAGGTTGTTTCTATTAGGTTCTCTGTTTAGGCCGAGGCAGTTGAAGTCCTCAGGTCCCTAGTTATCCTGAGTCTCTGAACCATAGCTGCTAATTTCTAACTCTGATGGTAGTCCTCTCTAAGCTCTGATTTCTTTCTAACATGTTCTTAGGAAAAGATATTTGGGAAAAAGGGTACTAAAATCTATTTTTCTTTTCCTGATATTCAAGGTGAAAGGGGAAATCACAATGTGTTATATAATTCTTGTCTGATTAAAAAAAAAGATACCTAATTTTTCCCTCAGAAGAAAAACAATTAACTGCATTCAATCCAAGTTGGATTTTTTATATGGATCTTAATATGAAGGGCAATCCAATGTTGGCAACCAGTTTGTGCACATGTGGAAAGACCATGTGCTGACAGGTATAATAGCAAATGCAGGAATACAGTATAGAGTTGAAGGATTAACTTTCATCAGACCCTGTAGCTCTTGCTCCTAGTTTTATTTGTATGTTGATAAAGGAGAATGAAGAGGTTGGAACCTCATTGACGCAGCGCCCCTTTCAACTCCAACTGGGTTTTTTTTTTTTTGAGTGGAGAACCCAAAAGAAGTTCTAGGGACAAAGATGAAAAAAAAGCATTGTTCAGTTTAACATGTGTTACACTGAGCTTCTCTTAAGGCTGAGATCATAGCATTTAATGACATCTCAGTCAAGGTATTTTTGTCAGAGTCTGAGAGAATATGGACAAGGTATGTTGTTTTTTGATGTTCTAAGGATAGGGCTCTACGAATCTCAAGGAATGGAAAGTTAGCACTCCATTTAAATTGTTTCTTTTAAATATGAGATGGCTCAAGTGAACATTTAATAAATGTTGGAATATAGTCAATACATGGATGAATTTTCTGAGGAGTGCCAACATTCTGTGTTGTTGACTGAAGAAAGATCCCTGTGCTTTAGATACCAGACTGCGGGAGGCTGAATTGACATTCTATTGTGAAAGTTTGGAAGCCTGATTTGTATCCTCGCCCAGACACGCCATCCCATTTCCACCCAGATGTCTGTGGGTAGGGCCAATATTTTCCTCAAAAGAGCTTTGAATATGCCTAAGCATTTGGACAAATGTTCATTGGAGAGCCCAGAGTTCTGCACCATAAAATGTGAAATAGACAATTTTGGCCTGAATAAAATTGAAAAGCAGGTGTTTTCAATTGACTGTCTTGACCATAAAAGTATCCTTCAGAATGACCTTTGTAGAACTTTTGATTTTCAGTAGAACTATAATCTGATGGGTAAAATAGGATGAGATGGCTGTGAAACATCTCTCAAAATAGCTGAATGAATTGACCTTCAATCATAAAATGTTGGAGCTGGAAGAGCTCTTAGAGAATATCCAGTTCAAGTTGCCCCCTTATTTGTCAGATGTGGATACTAAGGACCAATACAGAGGGAAGAATTTACTCATCTTTACCTAGGAAACTAGACTCAAATCCTAATCAAGTCCTAACTCCTGTTCTATCACACAATGTCCTATTGGATGGGCTTTTAAAATATTTTCTATTTTGAAGCTTCCAAGTATGATGATTTTTAGTTTAAGTGTAGTTGGCATTAACACACCTTTCTGCTTTGGTTTATTGACCTGTGGTAGAAGTTATACTGTCACAGTTTTATGGTATGTACAGAAGGATCCCTTGGAAATTCTGCCAGATGGATTGGCATCATAGAAATTTTCCTGGCAGGCTTGGGTAGCCTCATCCCATCCTGCTTATCTCTGAATGTTTCTGTGGTTCTGAATAGTAGAGTCTATTGCCTCTAGGCTAAAACATAAATGCCTCTATTTGACATTTAAGGCCTTTTGTTATCTTATTCCTACCAATTTTCCCAGGATGATTATACATTATTTTCTTTCCCTTCCCACCTTTTTCCACCTCCCAGTCTTTGGTCTTGTCCAGGGGTTCCTTTAGGAGAAATTTGTCAAGGAAATGTGAGGAATATTTGGAAAATAGATATATTTTCCTACTGGATGTTAATCCCCTTTTTAATTTTTATGTGTATATGCATCATAAACTCTAGAATTTTTCCTTCTATGTTGAATATGACTATTTCATTTCATGTTGTATGGAAAGGTTTACTGAAAGCCAAGGGATATAGGAATTGTAAAAATTTGTTCTAGGAGAAGGTGGGGGAAGGGAATAAGCATTCATATAGTTTCTTTTCTGTGCCAGGCATTGCCTAACAGACCTATCGGAGATACGTGGTATGAAACATCCCATTTCCAATCTCTAGGCACAGTCTGTACCCTCTTCCTAGCATGCTCTCCTTCTTCACTTTGACTTCTTGGAACTCTGCTCCCCTCAAGGCTCAATTCAAGTGTCATCTCTTAAAAGCGTCCTTTCTTGATTTATCCATGTCTCATTCCCCACCAAAAAAACCACCTGCTTTCTCTTTATTTGTATATATTTTATATTTAGTTTCCTGTGTACATATTGTTTCCCAATCCCTCTTTCCCTCCTCCCCAAGTTGAATGCAATCTTCTTGAGGTCAGGGGTTATTTCCTTTTCTCTTTGTATACCTAGTGCCTATCAAATAGTTGGTGATTAATAAATGCTTGTTGAATTTAATTGAATTGGATATTTTACTGCTTACATTTCTAGTGCCATTCTCCAAATTTCTGAAGGGATTATGGTGGTGAGAATAGCTCTGAAGTCTTCGCTTGAAGACTCTGTTCATTCTGTCACTCAGAGCCCTTCCTACAAGGGTCCAAGTGATAAATTACTGCTTGAATTTAGTTCCAGGAAACATTTTGTTTCTGTAGATATATTTGTCTTCTTTATGCTGTCAGAAAACAGACACACAACAGACACACAACAAACCCCCCTATGTAACGATGCATATTTCCTCTTTTCCCTTGGCAGCCAAAAACCAGTGAAATTTATTGCATTTTGTTGTCGCCTGCTCGGCTCTGGAGTTTGAGAGTGCTGATTTTGTTTTTCTGATTCTTGCAGAGGATGGCTGTTGTATTTTAGGCTAATTTCTTTATTGTCCTTTTTGGTTGTGTTTTAGCTTGTAAACCATACCAAGCCCTTTAGGAGGTGGATGGATGTAAATCTGAAATATATTTGAAAATGTCTCTGAAACATTTTGGAAATATGAAGTCCTAATTAAAAATCCTGGGGATCAATAATCCTGGGGATCCGCTATTTCTACCTCTTATTTATTTTCCCTTCAAATGATCAGGTTAGCATTTATTCAACATTCCCTTGTTAACTCATTGTCATAGTAGCACCTGTGAACTCAAATGAGCTGGACGTGAATTCTCTGCCCTTTAAAAGCAGGAATTCTTTACCTTATTATTAATGAACTTAAAAAAAATGGTACCTATTTCAATAGAACTGGTTCCTTGGCAATCCTATGTATTTCATTTTTTTTAACTTAACATTATACTGAGAAGGGGTCCTTTGATATTCATCAGACTGCCAAAGGGCTCCAGATACACTCTTCTACTCCAAAATTTCATATTGGATGTAGGAGAGCAACGAGAGATGTCACATCTTTTTCATTGTTCAGTTGTGTCTGACTCTTCATGACCTCATTTAGGATCTTTGGGCAGAGATACTGCACTGGTTTGTCACTTCCTTTTCATTTCCTGTTCATTTTACATATGAGGAAACTGAGATGAACTGAATTAAATGACTTGCCCAGGGTAACAGAGATGTCTGAGGCTGGACGTGGACTCATGAAGATGAGTCTTTCTGATTCCAAGCCTAGTGCTTTAAAAACTTCACCAGTTAGTGCCCAGATATATACTTACAAGTTATTACCCTGGGTTCCCACAGTTTTATGAAAACTTTCTACAAGTTACCCCCATCATTTTGGAAGAACTCATATAAACTTTTATACAAACTCCTCCAGATCATTTATAGGGAGAGGGACTACATCTGTGATTTCATTGCTTTTGGGAGCTCCAAGATGAGGAAACTTCCTCTAAAATCATCTTCTCTGCAACATATAGTTACAGAGAGTTGTCTACAGCATGTGGTAGTTAAATAATTTTCTCCAGGTCACATAGGCAATATGTGTCAGAGGAAGATTTGAACCCAGGTCTTTCTGGCCTTAAGGCCAGTTCTCTATGCACTAAATTACAGGTTTTTTTAACCTCACTTAAAAATAGTAAATAAAACCAATCCTAGCACCAAACCTCTAGAATCTCAGCACCAAACTTCTCTAATATATGCTTTTCCTTCCAAAGATGTAGTTATTTATTCTCATCTTGGAGCAGGTACCTCTTTCCACATGACAAACCAATCCCTCTTCTGCCCTTGCCCCTCCCCAATCTATTCAATTTTTAAATGTAAGTTTTCTGTCCTGTCTCATTTGTGTCACTGGGTTCACTGAAGAACAGGGAACCTGGCTGCTCTCCATGGTAAAGGTCAGTTTCTAGGCTTTGAGAAGATGAAGTAGGAACATGACAATAGAAACAGATTCATTGGTCCATAGAACCAAAGATCCAAATAACCAGAGGAATGAGAGATAATCTTCTCTCTCAGATGTAGAAGGGGGCAGCCAATTATACCAAAGAAAGACTTAAACTAGATCAATGTAGCAGGAAGGAAGGCGTTATTAAGATCAAGTTATATCAAGTCCAAGATCAAAGATGGCATTTTCTGAGCATCAGCAGTCACTAGTTGCTTTGTTTGATTGCACATGGTGCCCTCTTTTTGAGCTGGGGAGGAGGTTAGTGTCTTCACACTTCTTCATTCTGCTTAGTGAGCTATAGCTGGGATGTTATAGATGGTTGCAAACACTTTGGTGGGGAAACTTGTCAGAAAAATCTGAATATAATTTGATCCTGTACTCCCACCCACCCACCCCACAAATATAACTTTATATGCCTTCAAAGACTCTAGAGGCTAAAATAGGTTTAACATTTAGGTGAGTTCAGTTTAGTAAATACTCACTATTTTAAAGCGGGAATACAAGACAAAATGGGAAACAGTTCTTGCCTTGAAGGTGTTTACATTCTACTGGGGAGGGGTCTACAACCTGTGCATGGATTAAATGCAGACAAAATCAAAGCATAAGAGTATGATAAGAAGTGAGGGAACCAAAGAAAGATTAGTAGGTAAGGCAGCATCTCAGTCGGGCATCAAAAGAAGATAAGGACTCTGACAGGCAGAAATAATAACTGACATTTATATTGTCATTTAGGTTTCTAAAGAGCTCAGTATTTCATCTGAAATGTACAACGACCTGGTGAGATAATTACTTTCTTTTCTTGGCTAGGACCTATGATTTCCTGATGTATCAAACTCCTTGTGTAGACACTTGCCCCACTGACACACATAAACTAATTTTTTTTTCTCACAACATTAACAGAAGTTCTTAAAGTGTGCTCTGGTGACCCCTGGATATTCCCAAGATCCTTTCAGAGAATCTATTTTTGTGATACTATTAGGATATTTTCATTTTGAATGTGGTAAATATTGATAGATATGACACACAGAAACAAAAGCTCCTTGGGGTTCTCAAAATTTTTTTTTAATTGTGAAGGGGTCCTGACACCAAAAAATTGAGAAGTACTTACTTATGTTCTTAGAGGGTTGCCTGGTGCACTGAAAGGTTACGTGACTTATCCAAGATCAAAAAGCTAGTCTATGTGTGTGTATATGTATGTTTGTGTACGTATGTGTGTATATATATATATTTATTCAATAGAAACCTGTATTTGTATATACTCATAAAAACTGCACCAAGGCTTTGGGAATATTCTGTTTATGTAAATATATATATGTATGTATGTGTGTATGTATGTATGTATGTATACAAACACATATTTGTGTATGTATATGTATATATGTAAGTATATGTATATATATAGATATGTTTATGTATATGAATATATACAGATATATATGTATAAGTACTTGCACAAGTATATTTATAACTATATATGTGTACATATGTCTAAGTATATGTATACACACATGTGTATTATAAGTATATGTATATGTCTGGATAAGTATATTCAATACAAGTTAACAAACATTTACGAAGTACCTACTCTGTACCAGGTACTGCACTAAATGCTGGGGATACAAAAAGAAGCAAAAAATAGTCCCTGCCCTAAAGAAACTTACAGTCTAATGGGAGAGATAACATGCAAACAAATATATAAAAAGCAAGTTATATGCAGGTTAAATAGGAAACAATTAACAGAAGGAAGGCACTGGACTTAAGAAAGTTTGGGGAAGGCTCCCTGAAGAAGACAGGATTTTAGTTGGGGCTTAAAGCAAGGTTGATAGTTGCAGTGGAGGAGGAAGAGCATTCCAGGCATGGGGAACAGCCAGAAAGAATGCCCAGAGCTGAGAGATAGAAGGTCTTGTTCATGGGACAGCCAGGAGGCCGGTGTCATTGGACTAAAGAGTACGTGGAAGGAGTAAGGTGTGAGAAGTCCGGAGAGGTAGGAGGGAGTTAGGTTATGAAGTGTTTTGAATGTCAGAACATTTTGTGTTGTTTCTGGAGGCAATAGGAAACTGCTGGAGTTTATTGGGTAGGAATGTGTGTGTGTGTGTGCGTGTGTGTGTGTGTGTGTATGTATGACATAATCAGACAGGAGGAGATATCTAAGCAGGCAATTGAAGATATAGGACTGGAATTGAGGAGAGAGATTAGGACTGGACATATATATGTGTGTATATATATATATATATATATATATATATATATATATATATATGCATATATATTAACATTTGGGAGTCATCTGAGTGGAGATAATCTGAATCCATGAAAACAGAAGTGGTCACTGAAGGAGACAGGGTAAGAGACAGAAGAGGGTCCAGGAGAGAACCTTACAGGACACCTGTATTTAGGGGCAGGAGGGGAAGGATGATCCAGCACAGAAGTCTGAGAACTCCCATCCTCCCAGTCACTACAGCTTGAAATTCAGGAGTTATCCTCAACTCTCTTTCATTCCCCCACCTGAAATCCAGTTTGTTGTAAAGTTCTATTGCTTTTACCTTTATATCATCACTCAAACATGACCCCTTCTCTCCTCTGATACTACAGTAACTGTTGGTGCAGGCCTCATAACTTTATACTAGGACGATTTTCATAGCCTGCTGCTTGGTCTTTCTGTCTCAAATCTCTCCCCACGCCAGGCCATCCTCCACTTAACTGTCAAATTAACCTTCCTAAATGCAAATCTGACAATGTCACCTTCACCTTATTCTTCCCCCCACCCCACCCCATTCAGTAAACTCTAGTGGCTCCCTAACATCTCCAGGATCAAATATAAAATCCTCTGTTTGGCGTTCAAAGCCCTTCACACCCTGACCCTCCCTTACCTTTCCAATCTTCTTACACCTTACTCCCTGCTACATACTCTGGAATACAGCAACTCCAGCCTCCTTCCTGTTTCTCACATAAGACACTCCATCTCCAGACCGGACATTTCCATTATTTCCCTGTACCTGGAACTCTGTCTCACCTCAGCTCTGTCCTGGCTTCCCTCACATCCCAGGTAGAATATCACCCTCCAAGAGAAGCTTTCCCACCCTTCCTTCCTGTTAGTTCCTTCCCTCTGTTGATCACAAGGCCTAGAACATAATAGGCAAGTAAATGATTACTAACTGACTGAAAGAATGAAGTGCAGTCAAGCTGGAAGGAACAATGTCCCAGGAACCAAGGAAGGAGAGTGTCTAGGAAGAGGAGGCGGCGGTCAAGAGCCATCAAGAGCCAAAGGGAGTTCAAGGTGATTGAGGATGGAGAAAAGATGACTGAGTGGTGGAGTTATAAGGCCAAGGGCCAGGACCAAGAAGTGACTGGTTACAGAGAGTGTAGATGACTCTAGGAATTTCACAATAAAAGGGAGAAAATATGTTGGATGACAGCTTGAAGGGATGATATGATTAATGGTTGTTTTAAGGATGAAGCAGCCGTTAGGAATTTGTAGGCAATGGAGAAGACAGTGGATAAGGAGGAATTGAGAGAGGGGAAAGAGAGAGATAGAGAGGAAGAGAAGGTAAGATTAGAGTGAGAGATTGAGAAAGAGCTAGAATTTTAGGAAGAACAGAAAGGAATGGAGTTGAGGGTACATGGGAACACAAGCAGAAGGGTTGGCCTTGCCAGGGAAAAGGACTTTTTCCTCTAGGACAAGAATAAAAGAGAAATGGAATGGATGAGTGAAGACATAAAGGGTTTTTGAGGTATGACGTAGGGGAGATGAAGGAAGCTGATGAAGAACGACCTCCATTTTCTCAGAAGAGTAGGGAGTAAGGATGCCTATGGAGAGACAAGGGTGCTGTGGAGGCATTGGAGTCTAGATTAAAGGAGAAGATTTGACACAGCTGTTGAGAGTAATGGGAGAGGGATTTAGTAAAGGACAAAGAAAAGTTTTGTTGTGCTGTATTGAGGGTCAGGTTGGGATTACATAACATGAATTTGTAATGGACCCAGTCACAGAATGGTGTGACTTCCTCCAGCAGTGTTCAGCCTCAAGGGAGTAAGGGCAGAAAAATCTAGTAGTTGGGGTAATCCAATGCTGCATATTTTCCTATGTGGAAACAATATTGTCTTTCCAATAACAACAATAATGAGGATGGTGAGTCATATTACTTTGGTGCTTTGAGATTTTATAAAACATTTGTCTCACAGCCACCACTTGAGGTCAGTCATTCAAGTATTATTATTACGCCCATTTTACAGGTGAGGAAGCTGAGGCTTAGGTGAGTAAAGTGACTTCCCCATGCTTATATAGCCAATCAATGTTGGAGTTAGGATTTGAACACCATTCTTCCTATCTCCAAGCTATCATTCATTAAGTGTTTAATATGTTTAATGTTTAAGTGTTTAATGATTCTCCCCATTTATTGGTTGATATGGAATAGTTTCCTCAACTCCTTGGGAAATGAATATGTTCTTGATTTCATTGCTATCCAATTACCTTCATATTTGCCTTGGGGTTCAGCAGAATACATAGCCCAGCCATTGTCAACACCTGTCAGGAGCATGCCTATGATGAAAGCCCTGTAACTGGAAAGGAAAGGAAGTTTCTGAGAGGATCTGAGGGCAAGTCACTGGACTAGCCCATGTTGGCTTGTATTATCTGTCCCTTGGTAGTGGAGGTCCTTTTCGTTTTCCTGCATCAGAAGGAAAAGGAATTGTTTCCAGCTCCTTGGTTGCTACAGTCATCTGGCTCATCTTCTCAGGTCCTCGTTCAGTCAGACCAGGAAGTTCTGCCTTTGATTAGTTCAGTTTACTCTTCCTTCATAGATAGAGCAATTCTAGGAAAACTTTAGGAAAGACAGAGATCAAGTAAATGGCCCAGGGAGCCCAGAGTGAAGTAAAAGGCAGTATATAGACGCCAGTCTCACAAGGGCTTGCCAGGTCTGGAGGGCTAACGCCCCATTCTCCAGAGAGTGGACTCACATTGGGCTGTGTTTCTCTAGCTCTGCTGACATTTTCTTCAATTAGGAAACAATAGTTGGTTCCAATGACCTGAATAAAATTACTGAAGCTAAGCCATGTGACTATGTGGATGTGTTTTCAATTATTCTCTCTCTCTCTCTCTCTCTCTCTCTCTCTCTCTCTCTCTTTCTCTCTCTCTCTCTCAGGCCTAGGAAGAAAAACAGTCCCTACAGAAGTCAAGTTTTTAATTCTCATTTGAATTCTTTTATAATTATTGCCTGCTTTAAAAAATTCTCCATAGTTGATGCTGCTCATTTCTGCAAATCATCTTTTCTATTGACTGAAAGGAGTTAAGTCACTATCCCCTGGTTTTTTCTTTCTTTCCTACCCCACCCAATGTTTCCCCCTTCCCCCCGCCCTTCTCAGTCTTGGAAATCAACTCATCAGTGATGTTTCTACCTCCCTGGAAAGACTCAAGCCTGAAACTGAGAGTGCTCATCAGATTCTCATTTAAAATGGGATGCTAGAGATTATGCTATTACCACCAAGTAATTTAAAACCTCCTGTTGTTGCAGGCACCAGCAGTGCCTAACTTTTCCACTGCTTAGTTAATAACAGAGCATTGCTGCCTGGCCTAGGAAGTGTCCCTAAATGGGTTTTCTCCTTATAAATGCTAGGTTTAATATCCCTATTCCAATTACTGGGACTGTGGTGATTTGGGAGGAGAATGATGGGTGTAAGATCTGTAAAATGAAGCTTGGAGGGAAAAAAGGGGGTTGGGTGGAAAGGTAGCATTTGATTTGAATTCAAAGAAACTAGCCAATGTCTGTTGGCAGCGCTCTATGGAACAAGGGAGCAAAAGAATATAAAAAAGGTACGGGCCCTGAGGGAAATAGGAGTGATTTGGAACTTGGAAATAACGGATTCTTCTCCTGTGACATTTAGCATCTAGTCTTGCTGCTGGATCAAGGGGGGTTGGGAAGCCTCTCAGCTCTTAGGTGCCATCACTTTCCATGCTAGAAGCCAGAAGCAAAGGAAAGTCTGCTCAGGTTCCTAGGAAGCTTTTTGAAATAGGGGGTTTCAATGATAAGACTTGATTTTCTGGAAGCTTTTCAGACTTCCTACCTCTGGGAGAGTTACTGCTAGACTGTTTCAGCTGGGGCCACCCTAGGGTAAGTTCCCACTTTGGACCAAATCACATATGGATTGAAAGTAGTCCCTGTTGGGCTGGGATCAGGGGAATCCAAATGAAAACCTCCATGCAACAAATATTTATTGAAAGAGAGTTGTGTGAAGTCTCTGCACAATATTTATGGTACTGTTTGTGCTAAATATGGACACACGACAAGACAGAAGAACCACTGGAAGACATGATGGGAGAATATAAACCCTGGACAGTGACGGGAGTGGGAAGAACAATTTGGAATAAATTTGGAACTTCTGGAGAAATTGCAAGTTCCGAAGAGGAGTAGAAACCTTTGATGCAGGGCTGGCTCAGTGTTTCTGGAAGATTAGTGCCAGGGAAGAGAAGGGTTAGTTAAGAGAATTTTCAAGATCCAGGGGGCTGGCAGGAGGGCATTTTTGACCTAGAACAGGTGCGTGGCCATGGTGCCAAGGCAGAAGGGTCCTCCATGACTAGTGGAGCTGAGAGAAATGTGATGTCTGGACCTTGGCCTGGGGAGAGAAGGAAGAGAGAACTAGTAAAGAGAACTGAAAAGAACTGTATCATCCTAGTTTGTGTGACAAAATGAATACAATTGTTCCTTTATTAAATTCTTGGGGTATTCAGTTCATTTGAATAAAGCTGATGGTGCCTTCTCCTTCCTCCACCCCATTTTCATAAACAAGTAGTATAGTTGATAGAAGGCTTTCCCTGGAGTCAGGAAGATCTGAAAACAAAGCCTGCTTCTGACATGTACTGGTTGTGTTACCCTGGACAGCCTCTCAGTTCCTTGGGCCACTCTCTAAGATTCTAGGTTGTAGAGCAGCATCTAGTATGCATAAGTAGAGATTGTTACCTTACATGGATTTCTCAGTAATGATAAAGTCATGAGGTCAGAATAGACTCTTTTTCATAAATTAATTCAAAGGGGCATGGTCCCATATGAGATTGGAAGGAAGTTCTATCTCCTCTGTAATGGAGTCCACGGATTCAACAAAAGAGAAGGGGACTTCACTGTTGTCCCGCAGATAAGTCAGAGGAGAAGTGAAGAGTGAGAGGGGAACGGTGTAGTTCCTCCCTAACCCCCACTTTTCCCATCCCTTTCCTCTCTTTTTCTTCTCCTTTCCTGTTCCTTTCATTCTCCATCCATACCTTTCCATTCTCTTCTTCTTCCTTCTCTTTTTTTTCTGTCTTCCTTTTTCCTACTCCTTGTCCTGATCCCTCCTCAGATATAGCCATAGGTGGTACAGAAAGTGGCAGGAGTTATGCCTATTTGAGTCTGAGTGGGCTCAAGGGTTGTACCCCATCTTATCTGAAGGGGTCTGCAGTTCTGGATAAATATTTTCCATGGCAAAGGTGGTTTCTAGAGGGCTTGCTGGGTAAATGTTGATTGTTCTTGACATCCTGGCTGAGGCCCCAGACATGCTGGCCCTTGGAAGAACCGAAGGCTGGTCCATCTGGCCGTAGTCATTTCCTAGCACCTCAGTTAGCAACCAGGTCAGTTTGGAGGTAGAGGTCCTCCATGGCATCAACAGTATACTCATTCTGTATGTAAATGTAGCCATTTAAAATTCAACATAAATTGCTTTATTTCCCTCAAAGGTCTTAAAAGAAATGCTAAATGTTAATATTCATATTAAGATCACATTTTTTAATATTAGAACCAAAACCCAGAAAAGATATCACATATTGATGAGGCTTTTTTTTCTTTTTAAGTCTTAAAGCACCGTAGAATTGGGACTGGCATTAATACTATTTATGGTGACAAAGATTCTAACATCAAAGTTTGTGTCGAAAAATATTTTCTCTATTAATAGAGGGATCTTGTTCATATGAGACTGTTTACCTATAATTTTCCCATTTTGTCTATAATTTATATCCAGAGAATCCATTGTTAACTAGAGAAGTCATTTGTGCACTTTAAGGAGGCTCCCAGAGAGTTAGAGGGGATGTGTAGGGGCAGGGTTAGGAAGGAATAGATGGGGGTGGGGTGGGTTGGGTTGTAATTCTAGGGCTCTCAGTATTTGGAAAAGAAATCTGATCCTTTGGGTAGTGGAGGTAATAAATTACTGAGGCAGCAGTGGCCTTCTTTGTACGGATGATATCCTGAGGCTGTGTATGGTCATATGTGCTGAACTAGCAGATCAGGTACCAGCAATGCTGTGTACAGGTGTCGAACACCGAAAGGAATACTGGGTGTGGTGACATGGGAAGACAAGAAATAGAATGGAAAAGTCGATATTCCACTCCATGTCTGGATAGGATTTCTCTGAACATTGATATGAACAGAAACAGCGAAGGAATGGTAAAGGCACCATATTTGGAATCTGAGGACTTGGGTTCGAATCCTAACACTGCTTTTTATTAGCTGTTTGACTTTGGGTAAGTCATTTTTCCTTATCAGCAAAATGAACAGGCTAGATTGAAAGTCACTTCCAGTGACCCAGAGTCCTATGAGGTACAATAAGAAGGTAATTCACTTAGTACTTACGAGACATTTTAAGATACTAGGCTGCTTTATAAGTACAAAATGTCAGATTATTTGAAATTTATGAGAGTGTCAGGTCAGTGCAGCTTTAAATTAAAAATAAAAATAAAAGCAAACAAAACCAAGATTGTCATAGTAACAGAAATGTAGCGACAAGGAGACGTCCAGTCACTTCAAGAAATATTCTGTTTATCAGAAATCATTTCCTCAAGACTTTAGGCTAAGCTTTTACCCCGCCCAAATTGAGTAATAATATACTTCAGGTGAATGTCAGCTCTTTGAAAGGATGAGCTGCTTCATTCTTTGTATCTGTATTCTGGCACCTAATACAGTGCTTGACACATAATGTAGCATCAATAGTGCAATTAATAAATGCTAGTGACTGGCTAATTAATTAATAGAAAACAATAGAATATAAGTAATATAATAGACAATATACTATCATAGCTAATATATGTAATATATAAATATAATAAATAAAATGGATCATTTTTCTTTTCGAAGGTGAAACCGTCTTCTTTTTCCTGTAATTCCTCCATTCCCTAAAGATTTGGCAGCCAACAGAAGGGAAAGAAGTTGGTAGCTTGATGTGTTAGCCATTTGAAGTAAAAGTTTTTTCCCAGGATAAGAGAGACCCAGGTGTGTTGGAAGGAAGAAGAGAAGAGGCACTGAGAAGGAGAGATTGAAGAAACCTGAGGAAGAGAGGGGATAATAGAAGAAAGAGGGACTAGGCAGAGACAGGATAAGATGGGAAGAGGGTAAGGCTTTGGAAAGCTTTTTCTGAGACAAGAGGAAAAGATGAAAAATTGATGAAGATAGATTCATATGTCTTGTGTAGCAGGGAAGAGAAGGAAGACCAAGCCCTGAAATCTTGTTGTTATCGTGTGTGGGGGGGGTGTTTTTAGGAATGTAATAACTGACATTTATACAAGATGTCCCAAGGGACTTAGTGCAGTTTTAAACTTTAATAAAGACAGAAATAGAAATGTTACCAGCTTAAAAAAAAAAAAACACCACTTGAAAATTAACTATGTAAATTTCTTTTATATATATTTAGTTTGTGAATTTTGAATAATAACATTTTATTTTTAGTTTTAACAAGATATGGAGCACCTTATCGTCATGTATTGTGTATACAACAGTTTCTGGATGATACTTTCTTGCTGGTTTGCTAGAGGTAGATTGCTAGAGGAGGTCCTCTTGCTTGGCAGCCTCAGTCACCTGACCTATCTCCATTAGATTTTTTCTCGTGGGGTTACATTAAAACTGCGATGTATGCAAATCTGCATCAAAACCTCAGTCTTTGAGTGATCTTATTGCTAGGGCTACAAATATAATCTTTTCAATCACTGAGCTGCAGATGATGGAAGTTTTTGTAAATTAAAAAAATCAGCTAGAGTGATTTAGAGCTCAAGGTATTAGTTATGTTGAATTTTGATAAAAATCATTATTTTAAATTTTAAAATTAACCTTTCAAAAGTTATTATTTGTATTGTAGCATTTGTATTTCAGAAGTTGCTAAAGGTTAAGATCCTATTAAGGCTTCTGGATCACCCTGTATAATATATCTCTGAAATCAGGAAGACATCTTCCTGAGTTCAAATCCAGTCTCAAACACTTACTAGCTGTGTGACCCTAAACAAGTAACTTAACACTGTTTGACTCAGTCTCCTCATCTGTAAAATGAGGTGGAGAAGATGACAAACTACTCTAGTATCTTTGGCCAGAAAATCCCAAAAGGGGTTCGTGAAGAGTTGGGTACAGCTGAAGTAACTCAACAACAAGCCTTAATATTTCAGAAGTTATTAAAGCTTAAGAAAGCATTAAGACTTTTGGGGTCACCCCATATAATACATTACAGTTTACAAATTGTTTTTGTATAAATTAGCCCATCTCCCTCTTCAAACAGCTCTATGAGGGGTGCCCCAAGCACTCTTATCTCCTTCATAGAGAGAAGCACAGAGAGCACAAGTGAATTTCTTATAGTCACACACCTAGTTTCAGAGGTGTAATTTAACACCAGATTTCTCCTAACTCTCCTAAGTTTAAATCATATCATATAACACTGCCTTTTCAAAGTTGGAGATCTGTAGAGACTGGTAGCAGTGCGTAATTGGGATTGAGGCCTTCAGGAGTCAGCACCAGAGAATCAATAAACTGTAGATGAAAAGAGTGCTAAACAACAAGAAGGCACCGGCTGAATCCACTCTAACTGGTCATTTAATCAATCAATCAACATTTTATTAAGTGCTTTCCATGTACCAGGCACTGTGCTAAGTGCTAGAGATACAAAAGGAGGCAAAAACAGTCCTTCCCCTTAAGGAGTTTATAATCTAATAGGGAAGACAACACGCAAGATATATACAGGATAAATAGGAAATAATTAACAGAGGGAAGGCACTTGGAATTATGAGGTGTGGGGGAATGCTCCCGGTAGGAGGTGGGATTTTAGTTGGGACTTAAAGGAAGGTCAGTATTTAGAGTGGAGGAGGGAGAGCTTCCAAGCATAAGGAACAGCCAGAGAGAAGGAGCATCTTGTTCCTGGAATATCCAGGAGGCTAGTGTCACTGGATCAGAGTCTGTGTTGGGGAATAAGGTATAAGAAGACTGGAAAGGTAAGAGAAGGCTAAGTTATAAAGGGCTTTGAATGCCAAACACAGCATTTTATATTTGCTTCCAGAGGTAATAGGAAACCACTGGAATTTATTGAGTAAGGGCAAAGGGTGGTATGTGATATGATCAGACCTAAGTTTTGGGAAAATCTCTTTGGCAGCTGAATGGAGGATGGAATGGAGAAAGGAGAGACTCGAGGCAGGCAGACCCACCAGCAGGATGTTTTAATAATCCAGACATGAGATGATGAGGACTTGCTCTACAGTGGTGGCAGTTGGTTGTTTGGATTGGTTGGTTGGTTGTGGTCCTTTGTTCTGGAAGAAGACCATGACATCAGGAAGGAGATGCTATGACTTGCAAGTGAATTGAATTTGAGTTAGGGGGGACTGCACAAAGTTACCAACCTCATTTTCTCCTCTCGAGCCATCTGGGCTCAGTGGTAAGATATGGATCAGGATGACTGATGCAGTGGGAGACGTTGGCCTTTTTTAAGCTAAAATCTTTCTCAGGTCTAAGTTTCACTGAGGCAATGTCCATTCAGGGATTAAGGCTAAGTATCAGAGGAAAGAAGGAAACATGTTCAAGAGATGTTGCAAAGGTAAAATTAATAGGCCTTGACATTAACTTGAATATGGTTATGTGTGAGAGAGATAGTGAGAAATCCAGGATGACTCCTAGGTTTTGAGCCTGAGGTAATGGGAGAAAGATTGCCCTCTAAAGTAATTGGGAAGGTAGGAGGTGGAGGCTGGAAGGGCTTCAGGTGGAAAGATAAAGAGTTCTATTTTGGACTTGTTGAGTTTAAGATGTCCATTGGACGTTCATTTTGAGATATCTGAAAGGCAGTTGGAGATGCCAGATTGGAAGTCAGAGTGGCTGAGGCAGGTGGGAATCTCTTTCCTTCCTCAACCTGTAAGGCTGATGAAAGGAGAAGAACACAAGCTATGTCTACTCTTCTAATGAATACCAATTAAACATTTTGTTAGGGAAAAACTGTCCAAAGATCATCAACTCGTGCAATCTTAGAGATGAATGGAATCTCAGGAGTCTAATTCTTAGTATGTTATTCCTAACAAGTGATCATCTAGCCTCTTTAAATAGATCTTCTTATAGGGAACTGACTATCTTACCTTTCCTTGCCTCTTCCCTCTTCTCCTCATTTCCTCTCCTCTCCTTTCTTCTCCTTTCTTCTACTCTCTTTGTTTTTCCTCTCCACTCTTTTCCTTTCCTCTTCCCTCCTCTCCTCATCTATGCTCTTATCTTCTTTTCTCTTTTCTATTCCTCACAGCATAGAGATAATTTTAAGAAGCAGCAAGGTCAGTTCAATAAATTTTAGTTATTAATGTGCAATATCATCAGCCGTCTTATGTGGTTTGGGGAACCTTGTGTAGAGCCAAAAGTGTGTGGTTGTGTGTGAGAGAGATAGTGAGAAATCCAGGATGACTCCTAGGTTTTGAGCCTGAGGTAATGGGAGAAAGAAATGGGAAAAGATCACTAAATTTGTGTGTGGGTGTTTGGAATTTCCATTTTTGGAGTGCTTTTATTAAGTGTGTGTGTCTGTGTGTATCTCTATCCTCCCTCTCTCTCCATATATATGTATATATACATAATTTATATACATAATATATATGTCAGTATATTGGTTTATATTAATAATTAGAATGGAGTTTTACACATTTAAAACATTTTCAAATACCTGGTTTAATTCAACATTCACATAACAATCCAGCCTAAAGACTGGGGATAGAGTAGGTCCACCTTAGTAATAACATCTCATTTTATTACTGAGGGTAACTATAAATTGGACCTGAGTAACTGGGCGCACTATGGGTAGGAGGGTCTAAGGTGCTCTGTGCTGTCTGAATGCTTAGTCTACACTGTGCTAGATGGAATACAGAAACCATCCTGACAACACTAGAAACCAATGGGCCATGAATCTTCCCTGGCAACTAATCTGGCTCTTAGCCACTTGGTAGCAGCTGTGTGGCCTGAAATAGCACTATCCCTTGGCTGAAGAGGGTCAGTGAGAACCAGCCCCACCTTAGTTATTCTTGTGCCACACACACTCTTGTCTGGTGCAGAATTAAACTTGCCTTTGGGGTAAGAAGACAGAATGTCACTGTAGAGAGGGGAAGACATAGGCATAAAAATGAAAGGCACCTGTTACAAAATATCCTAGAAGGAAAGAGGGTCAGTATTCACAGTTCAAACATAGATCACTCACTATGCAGCTTTCTTTATCTGCTAACAGGCCCACACATACATGCCTGGATAGTGACACTTTTGTTGGGAGTCAGTCCTTCTGAGGTCTCCTGGAGTACCTGGACTTCCCCAGCTCTCCTGGTCTGGAAAAGAGTAAAAATACTTCCTCCCTTAATGCACACAAGGCATGATAGGGTCTGAAGTGCTCTAATGCCTCTCCCAGACATGAAGGTGACCCTGGGTTCTTAAAGGCTAGGTCAGTGAAGTGTAAACCTTGAAAGGTCCCACCCATCAAGCTGCAAAGGCTTTAAATGTGGGTCTGGCATTGGATTTTAAATCTGTTGTTCAAGGATCAGCCTGGCTAAATTCAGAGGAGCTTGTGTCCATGGGGTTGGATATGAGTTGAGGAATTCTTTTTGGTCATGGCACCTCAAGAAACCATCTATCAGTAATGCAAGGAGGCATTGCAATCTGCTGATATTTGTGCAATTACAAGTCTTCAAATATTGCAATTCAATTCAACTCAACAAGCATTTATTAAGTGCTTACCTTGTGCCAGGGACTGTGAGGTAACAAATAATTGTAGAGATATCTAACATTTGTATATCATCCTTTACAAATATTATCTCGTTTGAGCTTCACAATGGCCCTGTGAGGTAGGTGCTATTATTATACCCATTTTACAGATGAGGAAACTGAAGGAGGTAGAAATAAGTGACTTTCCCAGGGCCATATAGCTAGCAAGTTTCTAAGGTTGGATTTGAACTTAGTTTTTTCTGATTCCAGGACCAGCACTCTAACCACTGAGCCATCTAGCTGCCTTTCACTGAAGGGATAAAATGAAAAATGAAAACAATTCTTGCCTTCAATGACTTTATATTTTACTCTACAAAGAATAGAACTAAGAAGCAAGCATGAAATATCAAGTTTATAGAATTGTTAGTTCACTAACCTCAGAATGCAGCAGAAATTTCTCAAATAGCTACTAGGTACAAAGTACTTCCTCAGGTGCTGTACTATAAAACAAAAATGAAATAATGCCTGTCCTTAAGGAATTCATTTATATGTAAATAACATACTTATAATCTAGGCATTGGGAAGGTGGTTATTTTCTGTACCAGGATAAATAAATTTGAGGAGGAAGAGTGCATTAATAACTTTGGGAGGAGATCAGGGAAGGCTTTGCATAGCAAGTAGTCCCTTGGTCCATCCTCAAAGGGATTTAGGATTCTAAAAGGATTGAGGAGAGAGCGTATACTTATAAGGTTTTTTTTTCTTAACCCAAGTTTAGAACTTTATATTTGTTCCTATTAAAATTATTACTGAAATTTGAGTTAGCTCATTCAACAAATTCTGGATCTATCTATTCATCCTATAGTCTGTTCCATATCCATCCATTTTGTCAGCAAGGTTTATATGAAAGACTGTCAGATGATTGTGCACCTGTTGGCACGCCCTTTAGAGTGTAAGCTCCGAGAGGGCAGGCACTGTGTTTTTCTTTCTCTTTATGCCCTCAGCATAGTGTCTGACACATAGTAGGTGATTAAGGCATGCTTGTTGATTGACTGATTTACTGAATGAATGAGTGAATGAATGACTGAAAAGGCATTTGTTAAGCACTTAATGTGCCAGCACTATTCTAAGGACCAAAGATATAAAGAGAAAAGCAAGACAGATCTTGCTGTTGGGGAGATCACGTTCTAATGGGGCAGATAAAACATACAGGTTTCAGCTTCTGGTCATGTGGAAAGGCCCAGTGTTCCTTAGCAATGTGGCAGCAAAGTGGATTGCAATACATCTTTCTTAAGTCATTTCTGTTGAAAAAATCATATGCATTTCTGAGTCTGGGAACAGAGTTGATAATCTTTTTTTTTTTTTTTGGAGGAGGGAAGGCAGGGCAATTGGGGTTAAGTGACTTGCCTAAGGTCATACAGCTAGTAAGTGTTTAGTGTCTGAGGCCTTATTTGAACTCAGGTTCTCCTGATTCCAGGGCCAGTGCTCTCTTCACTGCCCCACCTAGCTGCCCCAGGGTTGATAATCATGAGGTGCTACCTCTCCTCTGGGCTGTTTCCACCTTGGTCTGAGGGGAGGCCATAGTGAAAGTGGTGATAGTGGTGGTTTGACCTGCCTGGAACCTATCTCTCCTTAGGATACCCTACTGATTAAGGTGGGCTGCCTTGTCTATCCCACTGGTAACAGGTGAAATATGAGAACTCAATGTCTATTGCATTTCCCTTATCTATAATTTCTGACAATTTTTCTGTCAAAAAGGAAATAAGTATAGTCTGGCATCACCTATTCTGAAAGACATCCTATTGGCTCTTAGTGATCACCACATCCACTTCCAAATGCTCACGAATTGTCTAATAAAATATTTTTAGGATTCTGTAGGAATGTAAGTCAAACTGTTTGACCTATAGTATACAGACTCTACCCTCTTGCATTTAAAAAAAAATTGGGCATTTTCCTTCTTCTGTCATGCTATACTTGCTTTCTTCTTGATCATCCAAATGCCCGTCTCATAGTCTCCTGACGGTCGTGGTTTGACCCGGTATTTCTTCGGGCTGTCCTGAGTTGTCTTCGGCTGCCGCTCTTGGAATTTGCTTTTCCCATTTACACTCCACTGTTGCTGTCTTCCACTAGCAGCCAAATTAGCACTCTTTGTGACATGTTTGGCATTCTCTGAGCACCCGGGAATCAACTGATCTTCTGTCATCCAGTGCTATCTGGGCAACTTTGCCAGCTGTTTCTACTTTCTTGTAACATGCAAAAACCATGTGCTCCTCCTATTCTCCTGTTCAGTTTCTGTATCCAGGAGAGCTGGGCTTTGTGGCTTCTAGCCCACCACTAGGATGCCACAATTGAATCAAGAAATAAAGAAAACCTCATGGAACATGGGCTGGGAGTCAGCTCTGAGTGGTGATCTCTTTCCTTATGAGGCTTTTATGGTGTCTTCAGTGATTCATCTTGCCCCTGGTCTCTCCTAGAGGCCTTTGGTTATCATGTTTCCTTGTTTATTCCTCCTAGGAGTCAGTGGGGGCCCTAGCTCCAGGGACAATCAGTTATGACCCAGAAATGCTCAAGATCAAGTCGACAAGTTACCTGCCATATCTCAAGGCATTCTCCAGAAGAGACTCCTGAGACAGTATACGTTCTCAGGAAGTTTTCCCACATGGTTACTAATTGCCATGCCAGGGGATAAAGGATTTGCTACAAAGCCTGTTTATCACTGTGATTAACTGAGCCTCACAGGACTAACTTTCCTAAGCCTGAAAGATACATCCCTCAGGCTTTTCCAAGTCTAACTGTCCTTGGCCCACTTCTCCAGCTTTTGCTTAATTTTAGGTTTTGAGCTCTTTGTTCAAATCATATTCTTTGACATTTGTTTTCATGGAGGCATTTGCTGTGAGTGTTGAACATCTTGAACCCTAATTACAAAGAAAAAAGAAAATACCACCACAGCCGGCAAAGCTCTAACCCAGCAATGAACAGGTGTGTCCCAAATGTACATAAAAGAAATGATGCCTTCTTTCTTCTGTCTTGCCTTAGGGTAGCACTGTGTTTATAGGAACACAGCAGAGTCAAGCACCCTAGGGGGAAGAGCTCTTAGTTAACTTCTATCTACTGTGTATGTGTCTTGAGTATAGCCATATAAGTAACTAATGACTCCTTTATTAGAATATAAGTTCCCTGAAGCCAAGTTTCCCCTTCTGCTTTTCTTCGTATTCCCAATGCATAGCACAGCGCTTTATTGCAAGAGCTTAATAAATGCTTGCTGATTGATTGATCTCATTTCATTTTTACACATGGCTAATTAGGGGTCTTGAGAGTTTATGTAACTTGCCTGTAGTCCCTGGGGCAGTTAGAGGCTAGGTTGAGCCTGGAACCAAACCCAGATCTTCTGACTTCAGATGAATCCCTCAGACCACACTGCACCACGGAGTCTCCCTAGAATCACGAGGAATCTGTCATCTCTCTAAGCTGCTTTTCTATGGGCTGGAGTTCTTCTTTTCAGAGCAAGCAGATAAAATAACATACTGTCTTAAGCTGCAGAGGAGAAAAAAACTTCCGTCCTCCTCCTCCTCCTCTTCCTCCTCCTCCCTCTTTTTTCCCCCTCCTCCTCCTTCTCCTCTTCCTCCTCCTCTTCTTCTTCTTCCTTTTCCTCCTCCTCTTCCTCCTGTCCAGTCTTGTCTCCTAATTCCTTTCAGCAGTCTGGCTAATAACTGCAGACCCCTGGAGAGTCTTGACTGCTGCTGCTGCAGCAGCCCCACTGTCAGCTATGCAGTAGGCAGCCAGAGAAAGACTTTTCTTCATGCTATAAAGCAGTGTGGAGAAAATCTGTTTAGGAATCTATTAGAGAAGCTAGAGAGCCCTGTGGTAAATGTTCCTAGAGTGCTGTGCTCTCTGGTTTTACCCCTCATCACCCCCTCCCTTTAGCATTCACTTACTGGGGCTACAAAGTTCGGAGAGCAAGAGCAGAATAGGTCACCCCATCCTTGAAGCATCACCCTGTCTTCCCCGCCCCCTCCACACTAAGGCTGAGCTCCATAGCTTTATTACTTCCTGCTCTCCCTATTACAGAGAGGGAAGAATTAAGCTCAGTGTTTTGTTTTTGTAAATGCCTCTTTGCAAGCTAACTTCTACATAAGCATGCCTTAGGAGAATGAGCCCTAGCTAGCCTTGGCATCTGAAAGCCTGGCTTCCTGTCCAGGCTCCACAGCTAGCTAGCTGTGGGATTTTTGTGTAAATCATTTCATCTATCTGAGTCTCATTCGCCCCATCTCTAAAATGGAGGCAACAAAACTTCCACTGTCTACTAGAGAGAGAGGGTGATGTAGTGGATAGACAGCAAGCTTAAAGTCAGGAAGACTTGTGTTGAAATCCCACCTTTCACACATGGTGGCCATGTGACCCTGTGCAAGTCAGTGCTCTAAAGCTATTGGAAGGTTATGGAGGTGCTGAAGAATTCCCTGTACTAATTAGATCACAGGCATTTGTCCCTGTCTATATTAGAGCCTTGGGGTAAGGATGGAATAAGAACCCACATATAATAGCACTTTGTGACCTTCACGACTGGTAGGGATGTAAGATATTCTTAGGATGCTTGTTATGTTAGGTGAACAGGTGAGGAAACTGAGGCACTGAGAAGTTGTTTGATTTTATCCAGGGTTGACAGCAAAGAGCAATGTTTTAGCTATTTTGCAGACCTAGATTCTCTGCAGTCATTTACAATGATGGTCCTGCCTATTGCTGTAGATGGCTGGTTTCGAGGATGCCCAAGTGAGAGGGATTATAAGGAAATCCTGAAGGTTGCATCATTTCAGTGCTTAGAAGCATGATATCATCTTATTTATTTTTAACGACAATATTGGTAGGTCTCTGTGTTTGTGTTTGTGCTTGGGCGTGTAGAAGCAATGCTATTTCCATCAACAAAAGTTTTTCAAATCTATGTTTTTGATACCTCCCCCCCCCCCCATTCAACAAACATTCATCATCAGACATTCTCCTTGTTTTCTTGGAGCTGGTAGGGAAAGATGATATTATAATGTTTGTTACAATTACCCCGCTTTCACAAAGGACCTTTGGATACTTGAGAGACTTTTCCTTTCTTTGACTCATTGGCCTCATTCAGTGGTCTCATTTGATCCTCACAACAATCCTGGGATGCTGGTGCTGTTGTTATCTTCATTTCACAGTTGAGGAAACTGAAACAGACAGAGGTTAAGTGATTTTCCCAGGGTCATGCAGCTAACAAGTGTCTGAAGATGGATTTGAACTCAGTTCTTCCTGATTCCAGGTCCAGCATTCTGTCCACAGAGTCACCTAACTGCCCAACGTTAAGATATACTCACCAACTCCCCTTAGCAGCCCAAATGTTCACAAAGTTCATCTAGGGAACAATTTTTGATTTCATTCAACAAACAATTATCAAACACCTACTATGTGCCAGGACGTATTATTGCATGTGCTGGGGATATAAAGCCAAAAGACAAACAATCCTTCCTTCAAGGTCTTTTTTCTGGAGGTCAGGGAGGAGGAGGATGACATGAACACAGATAAATAAATCCATTCATCCGTTTACTTTCTTTTTTTTAATTTTTAAACACGACGGTCATTTCCCACTATATCCTTCCTAATTAGACCCTCCCTTATTACAAAGGGAAAATAGTTGAACAGAAACGGCCGAGAGAGAGTGATGGTGCCTGGCAGTATAGGTAACATTCTGCCACCACAGTCTGCCACCTCTTCACCGAGAGGGGGTAAGGGCATTTTGTTTTCTCAGATCCGTGACCAATATTGGTAACTGGCAAATAATCAGAGGTCATCTCCTTTTTGATCAACAATAACATTTCGTGAACATTGCTGTGTTAGAAATGTGATTTTTGTTATGTGGCTTGGTCTTTAGAAAAAGCTTCATTGATTCCCCCTTGTCATCCTTTCCCTCGTTTAAGTAAATTAAACTGAATTTCCTCAATAAAGTAAAAGTCCACTCAATTCATTCCAACACACGTTTACTAAGCACCTACTATGTGCACAGCACTGTGCTAGCTAAGTCCCAAATATACAAAGACAAAAAAATGAAGAAATCCCTGTCCTCAAGGAGCTTATATTCTACTGGGGGCAGGAAAGAGGGGAGAGGACAGAATAGGCGTGAAAGGAAATAAATACAAAGTATGTGAAAAAGTAATTTTAAAAGAGAAAGTTCTATTAATCAGAGGAATAAGGAAATTTGATCTTTTGCTGCTCACTACTTAGATCAGTGGTCTATAACTTTTTTTTGGACTACACATCCTTATCAGTAAAAACCGAACAAACCCTTGTGGGTATTCTGGGGTGCAGGTGGGGGTTGTGTACTTGCATATAACTAGGTTGGGATTAGCTTGTAATTAAGGATGTGTTGATAAATATTTAACAACCAGTTTTCAGATACGCACACATTATATACATACATATATATGTATGTATGTATTTGTCTTTAAAACATACTTTAAAATTTAAACTATTAACATTTTCCCCATAATTTAGTTATGGAAATTAACAAGAGATCAAGTCCTAATTTGTAGGATTTATGGATTTTCGAGGTATAAATGCACACTATGAAAATTTAACAAATAGCGCCTACATGCTGGTTTCAACCCACCGCTGGTTATAAGTGCTCTGAGGAGCATGGCATTGGGAAGGAAAAATTGGGTGTTTTCAGGGTGCACAGATGAACAGAGGGGTAGAACTGGGGATGTTGTTCTGTAATCAGAAAATGGTAGGTATAGTTATGTTGAATGTGGTGGAGATGGTGGGATGGGATCAGTCTTTCCTCTCTTTGGTTGATCACACCCCACTTAGGGGTATCAAGTCACAGTCCTCATCAGGAGATATGAATTTAAATCCTGGACTCTGCCATTCAACCTTCCTGGGTATCAGTTTCCCAAAATGTAAAATGAGGTAGTTTGACTAGATGTCTTTAAGATTACTTGTGCTATCTTTAAAATTCTGATTCTTGGTCTTCTGAATTACTAATTACATCACCTTGGGCAAAGGCTTTCTGGGTCTGTTTCCTTATTAAAACAAACAAATAAATAAATAAAATCAGTGAACTAGATTTATGAGAATATTAGAATTGTAAGGGCCTTTGGCTATCATCCAGACCAGGTGTTTTGTTTTGTTTTTTTACCATGTTTGTTTCATGAACCCCTCTGGCAATTTGGTGAAGCCTATAGACACCTTCTCAGAATGTTTTTAAGTGTGTAAACTAAAATACATAGGATTACATTGGAAATCAATTATATTGAAATAAAGATGTAATTTTTCCTATTCAAATTCATGTATCCCTTGAAATCTTTTTAAGGACCTCTTAGGGGTCCATGGATCTCAGGTTGAGCATCTTTGATCCAGTCCAATCACCAAATTTTATAGATGAGGAAAATGGGCCCCAGAGAGGTAGACTGCCTTGCCTTATATCACAGAACCAAGTATCAAATCCAGGACCAGAATTCAAACCTCCCAAGTCTGATTACAGGGTTCTGTCACTATGCCCCTGACAAGGTCTGTTCTAGTTCTAGCATTTAATGATTCAGGACTATGATTTTATGCCATCTTGTCCATTGGGGGCTTAATCATACTGTGTCTGTGAGCCAGAAGGTATGGTAACACCCAGAGACATTTGCTCAGATGTCCCAGCTAGCCCAAAATAGCAGCAAGGAAGGATGCAGGGGTTGGTTAGGAAGCTCAGAGTCCAGCACTAGAGTGAAATGGAGCAGTATAAGTCATGAGGCACCATGTGGCTGCTGCTGTCCAGGAGAGGCTATGTTTATTTGGTTTGCTCAGTATTTTCCAATGATTGTGTTAGTTAGTAGTAACTAACCACTCCTTTTTTTTTTTTCTTCCTTTTTCTTCCAGGACCTTATGAGGCTTCTGAAAAACCCAATCAAGCAGTCTCCTCGTCTGTGCCAAATCAGTGGGAGCAGCAAAAGAAAAGGGGCAGCATCACTTCCTCGCTGAAGATGGAGCAGCAGAGCAGTGCTGGGAAAAGCAGGAAATCCAAAAAGTTTCGTTCCATTTCGCGGTCCCTGATTCTCTGCCATGCCAAGAGCAGTGATGATGGATCGAGTCCTGATGAGAAATGCACCGACCCCTTTGAGATAGCTGCAGACTATGCCCACGAGGGAGCTTTTCACTGCTCTGGGCAACTGGCAGACACCTCAGAAGCAGAGCCAGGCATTCCTGATCTAGCTCTGGGCTCCAAGACTGCACAGCTCCACACACCAATGAATGACCGTGGCAAGAACCCCAGGCGAAAATGCTTTATTAAGGTATGTCCAGTGCCTGTCAGACCCAACAAAACATCAGAAAGATTTCTGAGCTTTAAAACCTCTGGGCTGGTTTCTTTAAAAAAAATTCAGGGATCCAGATGTTCTCTCTGAAAGGAAAAAATACATCTATTTTATGGATGACTGTGAGAGGGACTAATATATATTAGGTGGTTTAAAAACCAGAGTCTTAACCTCTGGGCTAGTTTCTTTAAAAAAAAATCAGGGATCCAGATGTTCTCCTGAAAAAAATACATTTTAAATGAATGAACATAATAGGGATTAATATTTATTAGGTGGAATAGAGATCAGGGACTTACCCTGCTTCACTCCAGAGGGGGAACTCTGACCAATGAATAGAAGTTATAGGGCTGCAGAATTAGGCTCTATGGAAGAAGGAATTTTAGGACAATTGTCCTATGGTATAATGAACTGCTTATGTGGGAGTAAGTTTCCTGCCACTCCAGGGATATGAGAAATAACTGGATGATGGACTATAGGGGATGTTGTGCTTTGTCCATCTGATGAAGACCTGGACTGGGTGACCTTGCAGAACCTCAGGGTTTGAAGGGTCCTCAGAGATCACTTAGTCCAACCTATATTCAAACAAGGAATTTCTCAGTCATGTCCCTTCATTCAGCCTCTATTTGCATACTTCCAGTGGAGTGGAGTGTACTACCTCTATATTCCACTTTTGGGCAGCTCTAATTATTAGGAAGTTTTTCCTCTCATCATGCCCAAGTCTGTATCTCTGGAGCCAAGTAATACATAGCTAATCCCTGTTCCTCAGGACAACCCTTCATATTTAGAGGCAGTCTCTATGGTCCTTTCCAGGTCTAGGAATCTATGATTGATTACAGCAATGAACAGTATTATTACTTAATGAAGGTCCTTGTTTAGTGCTGCTGGCTGGCTGATGGCTTCAAGGAAACACAGTCTTGACAGCTTTGACAATATAAGAAAGTCATGGTCGAACCTGTATCCTTGCTGGACAGGAATAGTTTTAATTTTCTCTTTGTGTCTCCAGCACTAAGAAAAGTTCCTGTCACACAGTAGGTGCTTAATATAGCTTTGTGGAATTAAATATAGTTGAATTAACTAGTATAGTTGTAGAATTGCTGGAGAGACGCCATAGATTTTAATTTATAGACAGGTACTTATAAATTTAAATAAGGCAGAATGTTACACATAAATCAGTGGATAGAGCACCTGCCCTGGAGTCAGCAGGACCTGAGTTCAAATTCAGTCTTAGACATTTACTAGCTGTGTGACCCTGGGCAAGTCACTTAACCCTGATTGCCTCCAAAATTTTTTATACAAGAAACATTTACTGACTGTTGATTCAATGGCAATGTTATTGATGATAGCTAACTTTCTTTCTTGCCACTTCTCTTGGAAAACATTGAAAGCTTGATTAAAAAAAAAAAGCCTGGAGGGGTTTTTTTTTGCTTTGTTTTTCTGACTGAGACCAGAAAACAACAGTGGCCTAGTGAAGAGAAAAATAGTCTTGAAGTTAGGAAGACCTGTGTTCATTCAGCTCCTGCCTCTACTATATCTTGGTTGTAGTGGAAGGTGACTTAACCTCCATTCTCTAACCCTTCAGCACTTCTTACACTGTGGATCTCGAATGAGGCAATTCTCTGAGACTAGAAGTTGCAAAGAAGATACTGATCTACATTGATAGGGGGAGTTTCTTAATCTGGGATTTCCTTATACTAATGAAATCTCAGGTCTTTTCCTTCTCTTCTGCCTGATTTTATTTGTTAAAGAAAGGTTTCAGGGGTAGCTAGGTGGTACAGTGAATAGAGCACCAGCCCTGAAGTCAGGAGGACCTGAGTTCTAAATCCAGCCTCAGACACTTAACTAGCTGTATGACCTTGGGCAAGTTAACCCCAATTGCCTTGCCTTCCCCCTCCAAAAAAGGTTTCATATTATAAACTATGTGTATGATCATAGACAATTCATGTAACATAGTGGTGCCTCAGTTTCTTAATCTGTAAAATGAGTGGCTTTGATTATAGCATTTCAAAAGTCATTTTGAAATCTAAATTTCTATAAAATTCTACAAAGTTAGAACTGGAAAAAATTGTAAAACTCATTTATTGTCATTCCTATTAGACCTCTTCCTTTCATGCTCTACCTATCTCCTTGTACTCACAGATATCTGGATCTCTCCTGAAGACACTCCATCCCTTCATGCTCTCTCCAGTATCTAATATATCTTTTCTCATGGCTCTTTGGTACCTTGGGACAGAAGGAGCTGTAGAAATGTTTCTTGTCTGTCAGTGATCCTTTCAGGTTCTCCCCATAGCACTTTCACTCTCTAGCCTCTCCTTCTTTGACTTTTAGCTCATTTGGATCTTAGTAGCTATTCCCTATCTGTATCCCAGGGTATTTTCCCTCCTCTCTTGGGGAGTTCAGTACTAGGTTCACAATCCTTCTTTCTACCTCGCTTACATGTCGATATCTCCTCAAAAACTCTTGCTTCCCAGTTTATTAACCTCTTCAGTTCTTAGAATCTGTACTATCCCTCCATGGCAACCAGAGTCAGGGATGGTCGTTCCCTCGATATCCTCTTCACCCACAAGTGATTTACCTCCATAGTCCATAACATGGCAGTCTCTACATCTCAACATGATGTCTTGTTCTGCCAGCTTTTTCTGTCTCACCCTTCCTAAACACAGTCTCTGTCCTCACCACAGCCTCCAGAGACTTGATTCCTTCCTGACTTGTCCCAGGCTTTTATCTCTGACGTGGTCTTATTTTCCTCTTTTAAACTCTTGACCCTTTAGTTAGCCCATTTAAGTTCACACTATCATTAGTTCTTGATTTCCTCGCTCCCTTGACTCGCTGAATCAACTTTTTCCAGACATCCCTCCCTCCTCTCCCCCCTCCCCACATCTTACTTAGATTTCTTCCACCATCTACCTTCTCCTCTCTGGCTTTAATGCTCCTGGAGGAAGGCATACAATCATACTGGCTAGATCGACTGTCAACTTGTTATACAAGCACAGTTTTGATACACGAATCGTTTTGAATTGGCACCTTGAGTGATTCCTCACAGTTGCTGTTTTGAAACTTCTTTTCTGATCCATTTATCTATGTTGCCCCTCACTCAGCAGAGGCCTTGGACTCATACTTCAATGAAAAGGTCAAAGCTATCTGTGGTGAGCTTTCTTGTATCCCTAATTTCCCATTTCTATTAAGTTCCAAATCATCCCCCATTTTCTACACCATTGCTCCAGGTTCAGAGGGCGAGGTGACCCTTCTTGCCCAAATCAAACCCTCTGTTTATGCCTTTGATCTCACGCCTTCCTATCTCCTCAGTCAGCTTATCCCTTTAGCCATTTCCTTTCTCTCTTTACTTTTAACCCCCTAGTTCTTTCCCTATTTACTACAAGGATGTTGAGATTCCTCTTAACTTTTCCAAATCTTCACTTGATTCTATAATCCTCATATTATCATAGTATAGCTTTCTTCCTTTTCACAATCAAATTTTGGGACTGGAGTAGGGTGGGAGAACTTTCTCTGGTCATTGTTTCCACTCTTTTGGGGCTCTCATTCATTTTTCAACCCCCTACAATATGACTTTCATTTCTACCAACAGACTGAAACTGTTCCCTCAAAGTCAGCAGTGATCTCTTTTACTTAATGTCTTTAATTTAATGTCTTAAACTCAACACGTCCAAAACTGGACTTATTATTCCTCCTACCCACCCTAAAACCTTTATTTTGTCCAACTTCCCTATTACTGTTGAAAGTACCACTATCTTTGGAATGACCAAGGCTCAAAACCTAGGGGTCATCCTTGACTACTCACTCTCATCCCTACCTCCCTATATCCAATCTTTTCCCAAAGCCTATTTTATCTTTGTAATTTCTCTTGCATATGCCCCCTTCTTCTCTGACTCTGCTACCATTCTGGTACAGGACCTTATCACATCAAGCCTGGACTATTGCTATAGCCTCTTGGTTGATCTCTATCATAAGCCACCTCTATTCAGCCACCAAAACAATTATCCTAAAGTGAGGGTCTACTCATGTCAATTTCTCATCCTCATTGAATAAACTCTAGTGGCTCCCTATCACCTTCAGGATCAAACATAAAATTCTCAATACTCTTTATAACCTGCCTTCCAACATCCTCCCCTTCTTACTCTCTCCATTGTCTCAACTCTTTCCTTATTCCCAACCACCAGTGATACTGAGTTCCTTACTATTTCTTATCTAAGGCATTCCCTCTCCCATCTCTATGCATTTTCCACTGGCTTTCCCCCAAACATGTCTTGCTCTTTGTCTTCATCTCTGCCTCCTAGTTTCCTTGGCTTTGATTCCTAAAGGAGAAAGCCCATCTTCTACAGGAAGTCTTTCAGGATCTCTCTTAACTCTAGTACCTTCCCTCTATTGATTATCTCTAGTTTATCCCGTCTACCATATCATCTACTATATTTGCATGTTGTCTTCCCCATTAGATGACATTGTTTTAACCTTTATTTGTATTTCACAGTGCCTGGCACATAGTAGATACTGAAGGAATGTTTATTGACTGAGTGACAAATTTTATTGCTAACTTCAATGATCTTTTTTCAGTCTTTATTGTCCTTGACTCCTGTGCAGCATTTCACACTATAGACCACCCCATCCTTCTCTACACATTCTTCTTCCCTTGAACATTAATGACGTTGTTCTGTGGTTATCTTCTTCCCTGACAAATCCAATTTTCTCTGTCTCCTTTTCATATTCATCATTCATGTCCTGCTACCATGGTGTATGAAGATACACCATGGCTCTGTCTGCGACCACTCCTCTTTGTCCTCAATATTAGGACTTCTTTTTTTGCTTTTTGGAGGGCAATTGGGGTTAAGTGACCTGTCCTCACACGGCTAGTAAGTGTGTCAAGTGTCTGAAGCCGAATTTGAACTCAGGTCCTCCTGACTCCAGGGCCGGTGCTCTACTCACTGCACCACGTAGCCGCCCCCATTATTAGGACTTCTTAATCTTTTTGTGTGTACATGGATCCAGAAGTATACTAGAGCCAGTTCATGCTGGCTCTTGAGAGCTGATGGTTAAATTTTCAACGTGTGCATTTATACCTTGGAAACAAGCAAACAATCCAAAGCAGGAGTTAGTTTATTTTGTTGACTGTCTACGTATATAGTAATGAAGCAAATATTAATAAGGTAGGCCAAGATTAAAAGTATATCTTATGTTTTTGGAAAGTTGGTTGTTAAACGTTTATCAGCATTATGCTGCATGAAGCCCTTTGGCGATCTGGCAAAGCCTATAGACCCCCTTAGAATAATGTTTGATGCTTTATATTAATAATTGAAAGAAATGCTAAATTTCATTTCAAGGTTATTTCTAGTTGATTTATTAATTGAAAGTTGAAATCTTTTTTATTTACAGTTGCAACTGGATAATACACATTTCCTGTAAATGCCAGCTCACAATGAAGAAGGTTTTCTGGGTGGCCTAGGAAAGTAAACTTGGATTAAATTAAAAAATTTCCAAAGAAAAATCTCCAAGAAGAAGTGAAGGTTTAGGGGACTAGTGAAGGGAATTGAAGTCAGAGAATAGAATTCAAATCTTGACCCTTAATAACTGACTGATTTGGATGGGTCACAACCTTCAGATGTCTTAGGAAGAAGAAGTCAATCTCTCCTTTTTTGGAATTTCCCCATAGATAAACCTATAGAGTACACATATCAAAATTGAAACTCTCATTTATACTTAGAGAAAGGAGAGTTTGAATAATGAAATCCATATGTAATTCTTCAAGCTTCCTATTTGTCAATAGTTTCAACTCCTTTCCTCCCTGGATTTTCCCCTAGAACTTCTAGTAAGTGTTAACAACATTAATTAGTTTGAATTTCATCTAAATATGTGAATTAACTTCAGTTATTCAGTTGTAACAGTAAATCAAGGATTCTCTTAATTTTCAATTTTTTAATGAGTCAACTAAAATATCTTATCTTTTAAAACTTCAGCGAATTAATTTCTCAAAGGGTTAAAATTTAAGAATATTTTTGTGTTTTAACTTTTAAACTACTTGACTGAAGTTAATATCTGTGTCCCTGGATACTCAGTCCCATCCCTCTGAGTCTCATTCATTTATCCAATCACTAAACAAAATTGAAGGACAGTTTTACTGATCCAAGCTATCCATTCATTCATGACTTTGCATCAGTAATTCTAAATTTCTGGGTTAAGATATAAATGCCTTCCCTTTACTAACAATATTTTAACAGCACCAACTTTATAACTGCCTCTGCTGGTCAACTCTGATGGCACTAAAAAGAAACCTTTTTACCTTTCACCTTTGTCAGCAGTCACTTTACTAGTTACTTAGAATTTAAATGTCTTTTATTATTTTCTAAGGGGGTAAACTCTGCCCCTGCTCTCTGGTGGACATATCTTATGGCAAGGTCAAAGGTGAGTCGAAAGAAGGAGACAGAGACTGTACTCTCTGGAGTGTGAAGCTCTGAAGAAGAGTGGAATGAAGTGCCCGGTGAGGCCAGCAGCAGCCACTCAGGAGATAACCTATACTTAGATATTCTTAGAATGAAAGTGGTAGCCTACCTAGGATTCATTGATGTGATCCACAATAGGGTCTTTAAAGTAAACAGGCATTAGCTGGATTTAAAGAGTCTGCCTGATTAGAACAAGACCCAACTACATAAGGAAAACTCTTTTCACTCTCACCAGTCAGATCCATAGGAAAGAGGCAGGTAGCTACAATCCACATATTGCTATTTGAGGAGTCAAGTCTTTTGACCATAAGAGATCTTCCCCACCAACTTCAGTGAATTAGGCAATTCCCCCAAGAAAGTCACTCTTAGGGTTTTGTTTCTAGGAGTCCTCTGTTAAAATGCCAACATTCCTGGAGGGATAGGACATTAAACTATTATGAGCTATTAACACCTTATCTTTGGATTTCTTGATAGAGTGTCTGTGGATCACATAGATCAAGGGAGTAAAACACAGGGAGAAGAACAAGTCTTAAGCAAGGGGGTAGGTATACAGCAAGGACAGCAATGAAGGGAGAGGGGGGAGGATATCAAAGACAAACTTCAATAGTTTTTCAATGGCTTGGCCTGATCCTACTTTAAACATACTTTGCAACGATCTGCTCTTTTATTTTGGTGGTGGTGAATGAGGCTCAATATTGGCATCATGAGATTATATAAAAGTTAAAGTAAAAAAAAAAAGTAAAAAAAAAAAAAGTGAAGGAACTTAGAGGGGCTGACAATGAAAAAAAGTCAGCAGGCAGAACAATGAAGTCCTTTATTCAAATGCAGCCTGATTTTCCTGTGACTTGCATATGCCCACAAATGCACTATGGGATTAGGAGAGTGTGGCTGGTTATTTGATACTGGAAATGACAGTCATAAATGTAGAGCCTCTGCCCACTGGGCAGAATGGGCTCCGTCTGGTAGAGGGCAAGCTCATTGTGTGGGTGGAAATTCTTTTTCAAACCCACCTAATTTTGAAGTCATAGTTTGGCATGAAAGTTATTAGATAAAGAAATCCAACTTCTTTCCATTTATTGGGGAGTGGGGGGAGGGAAGACAGAGTGCCAGCTAGGGTACCAGAGCTTCCAGTATCATAAAGATTTTGTTAGAGCCAGTTTTAATCACCCCTTATAGACCACAGCAGATTTAACAGAAACACAGACTTCTTTTCCCTTTTCAAAATGTCAGTCAAGTCACTCTCATATGCTTAATTAACTGACTCACTACCTTCTTGCTGCCAGCACAAAGCACCAGTTTATTCCATTTCAAGTTCAGTGTATTTGCAAGGTGAGGCTCAGGATGAGGAGACATAGGATTCACTGTCTTCCAGTGGTATCATGATTACTCTCCTTTCAAAATAACATCTGGATTAAGAAACTTGGAGATTGCTCTCTTTCCCTTTCTTCCTTTCCCTCCCTCCCTGTCTCTCTTTCTCTCTCCCTCTCTCTGTCTCTGTCTCTCTGTCTGTCTCTCTCTCTCTCCCTCTTCCTTTCCCTCTCCCTCTCCCTCTCTTTTTTCCCTCTCCACTTCTCTTTCTCCCTCCCTCCTTCTCTTCCTCTATGTCTGTTTCTCTGTCTCTGTCTCTCTCTTTTTCTCCCTCTGTCTCTGTCTCTCTTTCTCCCTCTGTCTTGTCTGTCTGTCTGTCTCCTATAAATGCCTAATAAGAAAATTAAAGGAAAAGGAATTACAGAATCAGCCAAGATAAAACTATTCTACTATGCCATATATTTGGCAGGACCCAAAAGGGTTAAATCATTACTCTCATTACATGCTGGATTGGTAGATGGAAATGCACTTTGGATCCAAATTAAGCACTGACCTAACAGTCAGCACCTCTAAAGATCAGAAAATCACTAAGTCAATTCCCTAAAGCCAACAGGAAAAACAAAACCAAACATATTTAGACTTATTGGGAGGGAAAATAGATGGGTTGTCTAGTGCCACAGAACACTTTAGGGGAGAACAGGAATAGGTGGGGAACCACTGTGAGGAGACGTGAGCAGTCTGGGAGAAGAGTAGGGAGGCAGCACTGTGAGGTTAAAGGTGGAGAGGAGAGGTCCCCAGGAAGCAGAAATTCAAGCCTCAAAATGTTTCAAGCTGTATCAACACAGGGAAATTTTATTCTTAGGTTTTCAACTTGGAATTGACTCCAACCTCACATCTTTCCCCTCCACCCACCCACCTTCTTTTTTTCTGAACTTCTGATTTCATCTACCTAAGGAACTTCCAGTGTGGAAACTCCATTTACCAATATACATCCATAACTGCTAGTTATACTTAGTTTTCTGAGACACTAAGACATTATGTACTTTGCCTGGGGGCAGGGTGAGGTGGGGGAAGCATACAATTAGCATGTGTCAGGTGTAAGACTTGAACCCAGACCAGAGTCTATCCACTAGGCATCCTGGCCTCTTTGGACTCTTAAAATGCTAAAATGTTCTGTGGGACTAGGGAGATTGTCCCAACTGTTTGGCACTTGAGTCACCTTGAAATGAAAAGTGAATTCTATAACCTTGGCACATTAAACAGGAGACAGAATCTAACAGAAGGCCGTTGAATCAGAGAAGATAGTGTCACCTTATCATGGTATTCCAAGACTTATAAAGCATTTACCTCATGGCCCTGTGAGGGAGTTAAGTTCATGTGTTTCTATACCTATTTTCCAGATGAGAAAAAGGAGGCTCAGAGATGTAAAGTTACTCTCCCAAAGTTACATCATAACTAATAAATCACAGAACTGAAACTCAAGCCTGGGTCTTCCAACATTAAATCTATTATCCTATTGTACCACACTCTCTCAGATAAAATTTTTTTATCTGTTGGATTTTAAATATTATTTTTTATTCCTGATACTTGTTAAAGGTGCGTAATAGTCTCATCACACATTCATGACCAAAACCATGGCTATGACTCTATGTAGGTAGGACTGAGTGCATAGAACATTTTGGGTCTGGAGTCTAGGAGATCTGAGTTCAAATCTGGCCTCAGACAATTACTACCTATGTGACTCTAGGCAAGTCACTTGGCCTCTGTTTGCCTCGGTTTCCTCAACTGTCTAAAGGGGATAACCCTTGTGGGGTTGTTGTGAGGATCAAATGAGATACTATTTGTAAACTGCTTAGCATAGTGTCTGGCACATAGTAGGCACTATAAAAATGCCTATTCCCTTCCCCTTTTAGCCCTAACTTATCTACTTGTATGCAGCTGAGGCATATCCAATTCTTTGGGATTCCATGGACCATACCATCCCTGTGATTTTTTTTTTAATTTTTAAAAATTTTTAAAATTTTTTTTTGCACAGATACTGAAGTAGTTTCCCATTTCCTTGTCTGGTGGATTAAGGCAAACAGAGGTTAAGTGACTTGTCCAAAGTCACATAGCTAGTAAGTATCTGAGTTAGGATGTGATCTCAAATCTTCCTGATTCCAGGCCCAGCACTCTATCCCCTAAGCCACCCACCTGCCTTCTAATTCACTTGTATAGACATGTTCTTTATTTTACTTCAATGTCCTGGACTCAAAATTCATTTCATCCTTCAACATAGGAAATAGGTTAATTGCAAATCTTCTTTAGCAGAAGATCTGGTCCTAGGTCAAGTTTAAAAATAGCGGTGCCCTTCCCCTCCCATTTTGTACCCTCTCCCATTTCTTGGTGCCCTTTAGCCTTTCAGTGTCCCCCTTTTCTCTCTGCCTAAAATTCCTTACAGAGGCTTCCCACTTAGACTTGTCCTTCTCAAAAATGATCTTTGGCACAAAGTTACCCAACCACTTTCCATCCCAATGAAAACTACTACTTTCTCAGTGCAACTGATCATAGCTAGAGGTGGTGGGGGAAAAGCTAATTCACAGAAAAGATGATAAAACTTCCCTGCTCAATCTTCATGGTTCTCCAGTGACACTTAAAACATGGTATTTCAGGCCTAGAAGGAACCTTCTTGTTGTTCAATTGTGTCTGACTCTTCATGACCTGGTGTGGGGTTTTCTTGGCAAAAATACAGGAGTGGTTTTGCCATTTCCTTATCCAACTCATTTTACAGATGAAGATCCTGAGACAAACAGGGTTAAGTGGCTTGCCAGGTTCACACAGCTACTAAGTGTCTGGGGTCAGATTTGAACTCAGGAACATGAGTCTTTCTGATTCCAGGCTCAGCATTCTATCCTCTGTACCACCTATCTGCCTAAAAGGAACCTTAGATGTTTTCATATCTAATTCCTTCACTTTATAGATGAGAAAACTGAAGTAAGTCTCTTCTCCAGGTGCCATAGCTGACTGGTGGCAGACAGTGGCAGCACATGAACCTAGGTTTCCTGATGCCCAGACTAATGTTCTTCCTGACACATCATGTAACCTCTCTTAAAAAAAAGTCTTTTGTATTCATACTCCTTTCATTTTTCATAATATTCCTCCTTCTTGGCTAGCCAAAGAGTCATTCCTTATAATGATAGGAGAAAAAGAGAGAAAAACAAAAGAGTTCAGCAAAACTAACCAACATAGCAGTTGAGTCTTACCCTATATCTGCACTGCTCCACATGTAATATGCCTTGACTCTTTCCTCTGTAGAGAGAAGGGGAGGTGGATTCTCTCCTTTCTCATTTGTGGCCGAGCTTGGTCCTTATAATTACACACAGTAATTTTAAAAATAATTACACAAAATAATTACAGTTTCCTTTCCTTTTGTTTTTGTCTCCCCCTCCCTATTGATATTGTTGCAGAAATCGTATCCATTGTCCTTTAGTTTCTACTTACTTCATTTTGGATCCATTCATATAATTTTTCACAACATGCTAACCCTCCTGATCCTCTTATTTTAAAACTCACCTTTCTAGCTCACAGAATCTAAAACACATGGAATTTTACTGAAAGTGTGAAGTAGATATTTTTATGTGGTGGTGGTGGTGGTGGTGGTGGTGGTGGTGGTGGTGGTGGTGGTGGTGGTGGTGGTGTGTGTGTGTGTGTGTGTGTGTGTGTGTGTGTGTGTGTGTGTGTGTGAGAGAGAGAGAGAGACAGAGAGAGAGAGAGAGAGAGAGAGAGAATCTTCCCAGATCTCTAAAAGTAAGCTCCAGAGGTAAATAGGTAAGGGCTGGCCTTGACTGGTAGTTTATTCTTTTGGCGGTGAATGAAAGGAAATACATATCCCATGATACTAGGGTTGGAAAACTTTGGGAAACCCACCTGCCTAGCAAACAGGCCAATTTGATTTGAAAATCTCCACAAATGTGGCTGACTCTGAAGTCTTGTTCACCTAAGGAAAAACAGGCATCACAGCGAGAGCTATAGGAGAGAAAAAAAATTAATAAATTGTACGAGGACTCAAGAGCCAAGAAACATTAAAGAACAAACTCCAAACAAATTGGCAGCTGGCACATTAACCAGTCTGTTCACTTACAAAACATGCCACATCTGTTTTGAATTAGCTTCATGTAACAGCAACTCATTTTAATCATCCTTAGCACATACCAATCAATAGCAGTTCACATTTCTGTAGGCATTTCAGTTGAACAAGAATTTTCTTTATCACAACTCTCTGAGGTAGATAGTAGAGGTATTATTGTCCTCCCTCTAGTTTTTTTTTCTTTTTGGAGGGGGGAGGCAATTGGGGTTAAGTGATTTGCCCAAGGTCACACAGCTGTTAAATGTCAAGTGTCTGAGGCCAAATTTGAACTCAGTTCCTCCTGACTCTAGGTCTGGTGTTTGTAATGAGAATGGGAATTTGAAGATCTTCCCTGCCCCTTAATAGACCTCTGGGGCAGTCTAAAGACCTCCTCTGCTTTGAAAGTAAACTCTGCCCCCTAACAGGCTGAATGTAATCACATGGAGCCTGTGATGGAGGAAATTTGCTGAAGGGAAGCAGAGCCCACAGGAAGCTGGTAGTTAGAGCTATCCAGACAGTAGGGGAGAGAGGATGCTCAGGCAAGGAGATAGAGAGGTTTGTGAGTAAATATTGATCTTGTATTGGTTTGTGGGAAGGCTGAAGGATGCTGTGGCTCTCAGTGTTGTCGTGGCTTTGGAGTATCTTTGGTACTATGATGGAATAGACTTACTGGTTTTGGGATTTGGTTTTCTAGTGTTTAAATAAATGCTTCAGTTCTATCCTTTATCTGGAGAGTTTGGTATATTTTGTGATTGAACATTATGCAGTACTTATAGTCACAATCTTTATCATGATCGTGGGTGCTATAGATATTGCATTGGCACTACAGTGCTCTATTCACTTTGCCACTTAACTGACCCACTCCCTCTACTTTTAAAGGTATTTTTGTATGGGAGGAAACATGTTCAGAGAGGGTAAGACACTTGCTCACAATCACATAGTGGTGAACCAGAACTTGAACCCACTTACTCAAAGTCCAGTGACTTTCCTACTATATCACTTCAATTCCTAGCAAAAACTATTCTTGAAATATTTATACCTAGATTTATTTGGGCAATTTTTAACTCTTTTGGAGTTATGACATTCTATTATAATTTATCTGAGTTGTGACATTGTGTACATTCATAAATATTATATTTATTTTAAAAATAAAATATAATAAGAATTAATCCTGATATATGTATGTATATGTGTATGTACACATTTATTTATTTATATATACATTTAATGCACATTTATGTATATATATATAAATATATATATATATACATATACATATAGATAGATAGATAGATAGATAGATAGATAGATTATTTCCTGAGGAGAACTTTGTAACATTCACTTTAAAATTTGAGACAACCTGAGTTATGATCAACCCCAGGGGCAGGAGTAACCGCCATATAACCCTTGGATTGTACAGTACTTTATGGCTTTTATCCACTTACATATCTGTTATATCATTTTTTTTATCACCACAATTGTGAGGTAGCAAAAAGAATAATAAGAGTTCACACTATATATCACTTCACAGTTTACAAAGTTCTTTCAAATGCATAATCTCATTTGATCCAAAACAGTCATCGGATATGAGAAAAGCAGGAATTATTTTCTCTATTTTACAGATGAGGAAATTGAGGCTTGAGGAAGTAGGATGAATTTTCTAAGCTCTCATTGTTTGTGACTGGAAGGGCTAAGGCTAGTACTAAGTCTCCTGGCTTCTACCCTAATGAAATAGTTACTGCACCAGGCTTTGGCCTAAGTCCAATGAGGGAGGTATGACTAGAAAACAGTTTGAAAATGATCTGTGAGTTTTAGTGGCGTGTAAACTAAAAAATGAGTCAGCTGTGTCACAGGACAGCCAAAAAATATCTCCTCTTTCCGAGGTTACATCAAGAGAAATACAGTGTTTAGAATTTTTTAAAAAGTGATCGTTTCTGCATGATATATTCTGTCCTGGTCAGTCCATGTAGGGAGGATAGTGTTCAAATCTGGACACCATCTTTGATATGTATTTGATATTATACTTGTCTTCTTCTCCAGAGATGGAAGGGGGATAGTAGATAAAAATAGATTGACCAGTGACTATCCATGGACACAGCTTGTGACTCAAAAGGAATTCGACACACTTTTATTTTAAACTTCTCTTACTTATTCATGATTCATGTATTCAAAGGTACTTGAGATTTTCTTGTCCCATGTTGATGTGTTTGTTTTGTTTTTGTTCATTTCCATTTGTGAATAAGTGGTTTATTTCTTCTTTTGTTCTAATTGTTTTTGAAATCTTCTATTTTTATCATCTTAATTTTTGAAAAAACATCCTCTCCCCTCCTCTGCTGAAGAGAGTTAATCTTTATGGCAAGGATTAGAAAAGAAAGTGAAAAAAAAAGTTATGAAAAACCAACCGAGTTGCCACTTTTGTAAAGGTCTCCAGGTTGTTTTGTCTTCTTTCAGTATAAACCATGCATCCCCTAACAGTTATTGGTTGTCCAATGGTCCACCTATATCTGGAAAAGGCTGTCTCTCTGGCAGCAGTTATGTGTGCAATTTCATTTTCTCGAGACAAAGACAGGTACCCAGTGAGGCACAGTGAAGCTGAATTGGTGCATGACTTTTTGTACCTTTCCTGCATGATTTTGTGTGTTCATTGAAATGATTTGTATGCTTCTAAGAAATCCCACAATAAGATGAACATCTTCACTTTGTAATCCCATGTTTGATTACCACACCACTTAAGAAGGATGTGAAAAGCTGGAGAATAGTCAAAGGAAAGCAACCAGGTTGGTTGATTATGGCATTTGAAGGATAATTGAGGGAACTGGGGAAATTTAGGCCCTAAAATGAAAGGACATTGTAACTATCTTTGAAGGACTGTAATGTGGAAAAAGGACTTGTTCTGCTTGGGCTCAGAAGCTAAAACTGGGAAAAACTAGAAGTATTCTTCCCCCTTGAAGACTACCAAGCATGGAAACATTATGTTCAGTTCTTAACTGTTCAGAAGATGGGGACCAGGATGATGAGATACCTGGAAATTATGCCATTCAAAGAAAGAGTGAAGGAACCAGGACATGAAGAAGTGAAGACTTGAGAGGGTGGGGGAAGGTTGAAGTATAGATTATTTTAGATTTTACATAAAGAAAAAGAATCCTCACAATTAGTTATCCTAAAGTAGAATTGGGGAAGTTAGGTGGCATGGTGGATAGAACACTGAATTTGGAATCAGGAAGACATCTTTCTGAGTTCAAATTCAGCCTCAGACACTTACTAGCTGTGTGATCCTGGGCAAGTCACTTCACCTTGTTTGCCTCAGTTTCTTAATCTGTAAAAGGAGCTGGAGTAGGAAATGGCAAAACACTCTAGTATCTTTGCCAAGAAAACCCTTACAAGGGGTCACAAATTGAAAAATCACTGAACAACAAAAAAGTAGAAAAAGTTGCTTCACAAAGTAGTGTGCTTTTCCCCCTTCAAAGTCTTCAAGGGCAAGTTATCAATTCTAAAGGATGTTAAAGAATGAATTATTCTCTAAATAAATACATGTTGGGCAAAATGGCCTCTAAGGTCCCTTTAAACTCTAAGATTGTCATTTTGTGGTTCTGTGACATTTATTTTATTTCAACCAATATTCATTAAGTACTTACACTATTCCTAGGCTTATTTTTAGGTACATAGAACTTTTACTTTGGTGTTCTGAAGGATCCTTGATTCAGCCTGCATTATTCCCAAGATAGGCTGCCAGTGAGAAGTTACATGTGGGAGCTAGACCATCCATCATCACTTCTCTTCCACCCCCACAAATGAGTGGATTTGTTTTATGTGGAAAACTACCTCCCTCACACATGGTGAAATTGCATAATCCCTGAGCGGAGGACACATCAGAGCAGCCCCAGAGCCATGTGGCATGTCGAGTCTACCATTCACACACCAGTTTCCCATGTACTTCTATGTCAACTAATCAATAAGTGTTTATTAAGTGACAAACATATGTCCAGTATCATGCTAGGCACTGTTAAGGATACAAAGATAGGTTTACATTCACTAGGGGGAAAAAAGTAACATCAGAAGGAATTACAGATTAATTTCAGGCTAGATTATGTGGCCCTTACTATAAGTATAATAGTCATTCCGAGAAGAGGCCACCATAGTATAGTGCCAAGGACACTCAATTTGGAATAAGAATACCTAAGTTCAAATGCCAGTTCTCTTACATACTACCTCCATGATGGGAAAATCATTTCCTTTCTCTGGGTCTCAATGTTCTCATCAGTAAAATGAGGGTTATTAAACTAGGATAATCCTTAAGATTCCTTTCTTCCCCTCTACCCAGTGTTTGTAAGTAAGAATTCAGGTAGAGTAGGATAAGTAAGAGAAGGCTCGATAGAAGAGAGGAGACTTACATGTGAGCTTGAAGGATAGTAACTTTTCATGGAATTTGTTGTGAAGATTTATTTGTACTGACTGACTTACACATAGCACATACACACCATTTTTTCATGTCCACCTTAATAGTACAAATATAGGATGGGGAAACTAAGCTAGTTTATGTGAAAAATTATGAGTTTTAATGGGTTCAAAACTCAACATAAGCAAATGATGTAACTGGTAGCTTCCGAAAGCTAATGAGCTCTTAGGTCATGTTAACTGAGATGTATTATCTAGAACAAGGGAGATTGTTACCATGCACTCTTCCCCTGTTAAACCTCTTTGTAAGGGAGAATTGTATTCAGTTTTTACATGTCCAGAAGGTGGAGACCAAGAAGATGAAATGCCTGGAAATTATGTCATTCAAAGAAATGTTCAAGGGACTTGAAGAGAGGACTTGAGAAGGTGGGGGAAGGTTGTTGGTTATTATGAAGTATTTGAAGGGCTATCGTGGGATAAGAATCATACTTCTTTTTCTTCATAAGACAGAATTAGGAGCATTGACTAGAATATGTAGAAAGGTAGATTTAAGTTCACTGTAAGGGAAAATTCTCAAAGAATTAACATGATACAAAAGTGGAATGGATTGCCTTGGAGGCGGTGGGTTCTCCATGAATGGATGTCTTTAAGTAGTCTGGATGACCAATTGTTAGGGATATTTTAATGAGATTCATGCTCCTGTATCAGGTTGGACTCGGTGACCTTGACAGTCCCTGCTATCAGAGTCTGTCATACCACAGCTGGGCAGGCTTCTTCACTGAAGGGAGAATGAGTTTTGGTATGGAGGATCAATTGTGCAGTTCTAAGGACAAATCTGTAAGACATGCTGTCACTGGATGTCACATAAGATTTTTTCTCTGGCTTCTAAACAATATATGATCTGATTGTGGGCAACATCAGAGCTTCAAAGACACACAGATGCCATATAAACTCTTTACTAATTGCCCTTCCAAAGGCATATCTAGATTCATGTACAGTAATACTAGGAAGAATTGGAAGAGGAGGCTTCAAACCACCATAGTTAGGCCTCTCAAGCCTCTTGAAGACAATAATCATTCACTTTCCCAGTCTTTAATAAACCGCAATGGAATTGTCCCCAAAGATGGGCCAGTCTTACTAGAACACATCAACACTAAAGGTAGTAAAGAACTGACTTAGATATGAATGGAGGCTTTGATGCATGGTCTTAATTGGGTTATGCCTACTACTAAGACTCACCCCAGAACCCTACCCCCCAAGGCCTCTTCCACCCTGTATTGTTGGTAACTCCTTTCAAATGCAGGTCTGCATAACAGTATGAGCACACCTGGCCTATGCTGTCACAAATCTATCCTTTCAACTTGAGATTTTGTGATTAAAGTATAACTTAAATTCACAACCTAGGCAACATTACACTGGGTGATGTTGGAAGGAGACATATAGGGAATAAGATATGTGAAGGGAGGTTGTAAAGAGAAGATAAAGCAAAGCTTCTAGTCCATCCATGGTAAACATATTAAGCACGGACAGCCTTGTGGACAGGTTGAGTAGGTGGTGTGAAGAGCACTATATCTGCATATCAGAATCCTAAATCTTACAGTTGGGAGCAATCTTACAAGCATCTATTTCAACTCTACATCTGATGTAGAAATCCTCTCTATGACATTTCACATAATAAATTTGTTCCCCACTTGACGAAGAATCTTGCAGTAAGTAGTTCATTCCACTATTGGGCAATTCTAATTGTTAGAAAGACTTTTCTTGTATTGAGCTGAAATCTTCCACCTCAAAACCTGCGCTCATTGATCCAAGGTCTGCTCTCTGGATTAGCAAAGAGCAAACTGACTCTCTTTTCTCATATGGTAGCCTTCAAATATTTAAAGACTACTGTCGGGGTGGTTAGGTGGCAACAGTGAATAGAGCACTGGCCCTGGAGTCAGGAGGACCTGAGTTCAAATCTGACCTCAGATATTTACTAGCTGTGTGACCTTAGCAAGTCACTTAACCCCAATTTCCCTGCCTTCCCCCCTCCAAAAAAAAAAAAAGACTACTGTCATGTGTTTCCTTGGCATTCTCTTCTACAGGACAAATTTGATTGCTTTCTTCAACTATTCCTCATTTGAGTTGGTTTACAGACCCTTCACCATCTTAATCATTCTCTAGGTGCACTCTGGTTTGTGAGCTCTAACACACTATGGCTCCATGACCTATCACCAGGCATAATGATAATGTTAGTTCATGATATTAATGATCTTTTAGGTGACATTAATTTGTTCAATAGCTAAATCACATTATTGGCACATACTGGCACAACTAAAACCTCCAGAGCTTTTTTATGTAAACTGTTGCCAAGCCAAATATCCTTTTTCTGTATTTGTGTATTTTAGTTTTTGAACCCAAATGTAATATTTTGCCTTTATTCTCATTCATTTTGTTTGGTCATTTCTAGTGTGTTAATGATTTTGAATTTTGACTTGAGTGCCTGTCACATTAGCTCCCTTTTATAATTCTGTGTCCCCTGAAAAATTTTTTTAAAATTCAATTTTATTTTATTTTCAGGTCTGGAGTCTTTACCTCCTTCTCCTCTCTCCTCCATTGAGAAAGCAAAGAAAAACAAAACCCCATTAAAAACATTTATAGTTTAGCAAAACTAATGCCAACATTGAACATCTCCAAAAAAAATCAAAAGGGCTGAGTCTATTACCTCTCAATCAGGAGATGGCTAGCATGTTTCATAATGAGTCCTCTAGAACTGTGATTGATCATTGTGTTGAACAGTGTTCCTAAATTTTTCCTCTAAGTTGTCTTTACAATATTATTGTTATTGCAGAAATTGTTCTGTCATCTGAAAATTTTGTTAGTTTGTCTTTTATGTATTTATCTAAGTCATCAATAAAAGGTCAGAACTCTATGGCAATTAACTAGAAATATTATTCCAAGCTGACAACAGTCCATTAATCAATCAGTACCTGTTGAGAATCTGTAAAACTTTTATCCTAACTCAAATCATAGCATCTTATTAGAAAAGCAGTAAAATAGACTTTATCAACTGTTGTCCTAGAATCAAGGTATGTTATTACATGCCTATGGGATTCCCTTGATCTGCTGACCAATTTTATTAAAAAGAAAAAATTAGGTTAATTTGCATGATTTGTTTTTAGTGAACCCATTTTACTCATAGTGATTACCACATTCTTTGCTACATAGTCACAAATACTTAATTGTATGTTTTAGAAAATTGCCAAAGATATTTTATATAAATATATAAAACTCTGTCTCTCTTTCTCTGTCTCTCTTCATACATACATACATACATACACACACACACACAAACTTTTTTGGACATATTTGTAGTTGCAGTGGTATGGGTATCAGAAGGGGGTGGTTAGATGAGGAATCTTTTTGGCAGAACAGTATAGTTTTGGAAGTCTGTGGTACCTGGGTGAATTTTCTTGTTTCATTCATGTTCCCCTGTGTGTTGCTGGGGATGTCTTGTACAATGGGTTATTCTACAAGTTACCTGAGACTTCAATCACAAGGAGGTTACTGATGATACAATCACAAGGCCAGCAATGGCTGTGTCCTTGACAACACCTTGTTTATCTTCTTGGGTGTATCTGTGTTGGAGATCATAGGATTCTCACACTAGTAACACCAGCATATCATGGTGTCATCTCCACATTTTTGCCTTCATTTGGATAGTTTGGTGAATGGAGTGCAAAACTTAGGCCAGTAACTGCAACTGGAACAAGCAATGATTGTAGGGATCATTATATAATTACAGCCCCTAAAGGCCTTTCATAATGATTTCTCTGGAGCTGCCTGAGCCAACTATTATATCGCTTCCTTTTTTTTAAAGAGATAGAATGAAGAAAGAGGAGATGGAGAAAGAAAAGAAAAAAGAAAAGAAGAAGGAAGAAAGAACCAGTGTCATCTGATTTTTAGGACTCAGCCTTGAACTTTTCCCATTGGTTGGACACAGATAGTGTTCATCATAGGGAAAATGGAAATGATGGATTTGTTTGGATGATGACTTTGTTGGAAAAAAGGAAGCCCTTTAATGGGGTACTACCAGAGCTTAAGGATCAGCTTTGGTCTTTATGTTTGGATATTTTTGCAGAGTGAGAACCACTGTACCTTCCATGTCTGATGTAAAACAGGTAGAGAAACCTGGATTTACATATGTTGATGTAGCCTGTCAATATTTTAGATTGGGAGGAGGCAGTTCTACGGCAATTTTCCAAAGAACCACTAAATAAGTAGTTCTAAGACTTGTTAGCAGAGTACTTCTCTCCAGCTCATCAGGGAAGCCAGTAGACATATTCATCTGGCTAAATGCCAGCCTGAAAGACTAGAAGAAGAGGTGAACTTGGGGTCAAGATGAGTGGAGTGTGCCACCAGGCAAGCAAAATAACATGAAATTCAGACAGGCCAGACTCCTTTGCCAATGAGAGACTTTTTAACCTTTCCAATAGCCTGTGCTTCAGAAGGCAGTGTCAGTAATTTTCTGAACTGGCACTGTAAGTGGGTTTAGTCCTGGGACAATAGAAAGGAACCTTGAGGAAAGCAGAAGAAAATTGGGATTAGACTGATAAACATTATCCCCCCAATTTCCAACCATTTTGGCTTGGATGATGACACCAGGACTGGAGATGAGAAAAATACACTTCCTTCATATGGGTATGGGTCTGCCATAGCAGCAAAACAATATTCCAAAGTGACCTAGGAGGAAAGATTACAGGTGCTTAAACCTAGAAGAGAGTTCAAAGCAGGATGGAAATGATTGACATTCCCCTTGTCAACCTTGCCTCTAAGAAGTTTGGGCCAAAGTTTTCAGATGAAGAAATTAAAACTATCTAGTCACATGAAAAAATTCTCTAAATCACTATTGATTAGAGAAATGCAAATTAAAACAACTCGGAGGTACCGCCTCACAACTGTAAGACTGGTGAATATGACAGACAAGGAAATGACAAATATTGGAGAAGATGTGGGAAAATTTGGACACTAATGCATCACTGGTGGAGTTGTGAACTGATCCAACCATTCTGGAGAACAATTTGGAACTATGCCCAAAGGGCTATAAAACTATGCATGCTCTTTGATCCAGCAATACCACTTCTTGGTCTGTCTCCCAAAGAGATAACAAAAAAGGAGAAAGGACCCACATGTACAAAATTACTTACAGCAGCTCTTTTTGTGGTGGCAAAGAATTGAAAATTGAGGGGATGCCCATCAATTGGGGAATGGCTGAATAAGTTGTAGTATACGAATGTAATGGAATACTATTGCGCTAGAAGACATGATGAGCAAATGGATTTCAGAAAAACCTGGAAAGACTTAATGCTGAATGAAGTGAGCAGAACCAGGAGAGCATTGTATATGTAAAAGCAACATTGTGCGATGATCAGCTTTGACAGACTTAGCTCTTCTCAGCAGTACAATGATCTAAGACAATTCCAAAAGACTTATGATGGAAAATGCTATCCACATCCAGAGAAAGAACTATGGAGTCTGAATGCAGATCGAAACATACTGTTTTGACTTTTTTTTCTTTCTTGTGGTTTTCTCCTTTTGTTCTGATTCTTCTTTTACAATATGACTAATGTGGAAATATTTTTTCATATGATTGCCCATGTATAACTTCTATCAGATTGCCTGTTGTCTTGGGGAAGGGAAAGGGGAAGGAAAGAGAAAAAATTTGGAACTTAAAACCTTACAAAAGTGAATGTTGAAAACTATATATGTAATTGGAAAAAATAAAATACTATTAAGTGGGGGAAAAAAGAAGTTTGGGCCAAGAGGCCTTAAGTGTGGAAGTATGAGAAGCCTCCAGGGGATAAAGCTGTTTGAAGCCTCTTCCTCAACTGGAGACAACAAAGAAAGAGAACAAGGTAAGGAACCTATGGTTTATGGCTCCAAATAGATTTCTAAAAATACAAAGAAGGCATTGGACACGATTAGTGTTGCTCAGCACTTAAGCAGAAGAGCAGAAGTGAAGATCATCTGAAAGAAAGGTAGAGAACATGGAAGAAGCTTCTAAATCACTTTTACAGATACCATGCTGCTGCCTCAGGAGAAGAAGATGAACAAGCAGTGGGGAATGGGAACGTTTTTCAGGCATAAACTGGTTCCCTAACCTACCTCACTTCCCCATCCCCTATAAGGATTATGTTGAGAAATACATAACCATCCCTTTTCTGGCTTAGATAAGTGATACTATTACCATGATTGGGGAGGCAAAGCAATTTATCTGTGGGATCAGAAAAGTATCAGTTTCTGTCAGTGACTTTGAGGAGAAAAAAATATATTCCTCCAACCCTGAGGCTTCATGTAGGCAACTCATAAAAACAGGGAGATTCAGAGCCTCTAGGCTGGTGTTTAGGCTGGTCCATTATGCCAAAGTTACAGAACTGTAGTTATTGGAAGGAAGGAGAGCAAGAAAAAGGTGAGATCTTTTTTTGACTGAGTAGTATGGCAGTGAGAATCTGGAGTTCCTGATTTGCTTTCCTTCTGAGTATGTCTTTATATCTTCCTGTGATGATCATGCCCTTGGGTAAGTCTTGAACACCAAATTATGCTACAAGTTGCCTGAGGTTTTGAGAGCAAAGAGGATGGGTGAGGATGACTTTGTTGGAAGTCCAGTGACATTCAGGGCTTTCTGTATCCTTTTGATAATGACCATGTGAGAGATCATAGGACCCTGCTGTTGGGTCCCTGAAGAAATAGGAAAAAAAGATCAGTAAATTTAGACTTGAAGGCAGGGGTGGAGGGGAAGAAGGAGGTGGAAGACTGTCTTTAGAGAAGACTAAAAGAGAGGGTTAGGTCCTACTCGAATGAACAATGCTTCATGTCATCCTGACATCAAATAAAGCCAGCAGGCAATTAGGGGATGGGTTTGAGGTGAAGGAAGAAGAGACTTTTCTATACCTCCTGAAAGAAGAGTTGCATTGATGTGGGTTTGTATGGAAAATAAACTTTGTTTCATATTTTTGCCCAGCACTATTAAATGGTACTTAGCTAATGTCTTCCTGGATGCAAAAAAGAGGATCAGACCTAATCTGTTTTTGTCTGAAAGATTGTTTTGGATATGAAAAACTGTTCTTTTCTTTTGAAATAGGAATGTTTTCTTCTTTTAAAGCAAAATATGCTAAAATGTGATTCCATGTGGATGAGAGTAACTATCTATAGCAACCAAACAATTTACATATATCCTGAAGTTGAGAAAGACGGGGTCAGTGCAACATCCAATTGGACTATTTACATTTGAACATGGGTGTGCCAGGCTGCTGCAACGGTTTAACGGGTTTATGAATGTTTCATTGTTTGACACATGAGGCCAGGTCTTCAGAGACTATGAAATCTGATCCTTTGGCCCCTTGCCTCTTCCTGACACAGGAGAGCAGCGTCTGGAAGCAGTGCATAACCACTGGGAGTGAAAGACTGGGTATCCAAGTCTCCCAGACAACCACCGGTACCTCCTTTGGGAAGGGGTTTGCTGTCAGCCATGTGATGGGAGGAGGGGCCACCTACAGGTACAGTTAACACTCAGTGTCAAAAGTATTTCATGTGGTTTACAGACAAACCATTTGCAGGAACTGTGGGCTCAGTTATCTAAACCCAGGAAAGCCTCTTTCTTAAGCTAGCTGAGGTGGGAGAGTTGGTCCCTGTATTTAGATGAAGCCTGATTTGGCCAAGACAGAAATGGAGTTAGATCCTGGGTAGGTCACACAAGGATTTTATTTTGTGAAACAGGATGAAAGTAGCCAGCAGTGGGGCTGGACTAGCTGGTCTCTAAGGGCCTTTCAAACTCTTTCTTTCCCAGAGGAGAGACTCCAAACCTCCCAGAGCTGTAGTTAAAGCCACAAAGGAATGTCTGAAGCAGATGTAGTTTGAATTGGGGGCAAGCTGGGATGTATGTGTGGTTGGAGAGATGGGGGGAGGGTTCAGGAAGGGAACTTGGAGTATTTTTCCTTTCCTTCTACACTGGGAATGAACAAATTGGCCATGCACTCTCTTAAACTACACCTTTCTGTTGTTTCTGTATAGACTACCAGCTTCAGGTAAACAAATGATGATCTGAATTGTATATCAGCCCTATTTGAGGTGAGAATATGAAAGGGAAATAGAGGAAAGGTTTTTCTCTTTTTTAACTCTGAGGGGTGGGGGGAGTGGAGAAGAGAAGAGTGAGTCATATTGCATGGCTCTCGAGGGAGAAATGGCTTAAGATTCTATAATATTGGCACTCATTTTATAAATGTGGGGTTTGAAGGACAGCCTTATCAGAACCATAACTAGGAATTTTTATAATTGGGGTAAGCAGCATGAAAAATGATTGTGGTGACCCCACCAATAATTTTATTATTCCATTCAGTGGAGCAGAAGCGGTTTGAGACACAGACAGGCAGTTACTAGGAGGTTACTCATCCTTACGCCCTTCTCTCCCTGACCCCCCTCCTTGTACCTCAGAAGCAGGCCATTTAAAAGCTTTACATTTCAACAAATTATTCTTGGTAACTCAGTGCTAAGGTACTCTTATTTCTTCATACTTGGTATTCAAGAAGCCTGGCTACTGGGGTTAGAGGTGAAGGAGAAATTCTAATCCTTTCAAGAGACATGTTTTCAGGGAGGTGGTTGAGATAAGAATGGAACCAGCTCCCAAAAAACATACACAAAACCCCTTAAAGTATCATGTTATGGGTAGAAGGGCCTTAGGGATCAACTAGTTCAAGACTTTCATTTTAGAAGAAGAAACTGAAACCTCAGAGGGGAGAATTAACTTGTCCAAGGAAGGTTTATTCATCTCTCACTGAGATAAAGGATGAACTGATGGAGAGTCAGAACCTAAATCTTCATCACACATTGTTGGAGCTTGAAGGGACCAGAGAGACTGACTTTTCTGATCCCCTCATTTTATGGAAGAGGAAAACAAGGCCTAGAATTAATGTTGCAGAAAAGTACTAGAACCTTGGTCACCGACTCCCAAGTCAGAGTTCTGGTCAAGTTATTGAAATTTGGTCCCTTCAGAACAGCCCCTGGTCTCATGAGTTAAGATAAACTGAAGAGGAAGGGGGTATACTCCGGTCCCAAGCTCACCAACTCTACCCCTAGAGTCTAGTCTTAGGGAAATTTGTGAAACTAGGGAACGAAAAATTTCAAGAGAGAGAACAAATCCTCAGGAAGGCATATCTCTAGTCAGGGCTGTGGCTTTGTTTCCCTTCCCCAGCTTGTCTCCCCTGAAATACTATGCTCCCTCCTCCCCCCCTTCCCCCACCTCTCCTGGGGCAGGCTGTGCTGAGAGGCATCGGAGAATCCTTAGGTCTGGGGAGGCATTCATTACCATCTCTCTGAAGCAGTCTGAACCCTGAATTAAAGAGACACGGGAGGCTCTGAAATAGGCCCCTATTGCCTCATGGGATATCCCAGTATTTCTTGTGGCCCATCACAGTTTTTGCCCTGATAGTCCTGCGTACTGAGCAGTGGGAAGGCTGGGGGAAGCCTGGCAGGACAAAATTCTAAGAAAAGGTCCCAGAAATGGGGGAGGTAAAGGTGTCCCTAAGAAGTCACAGCCCTCTAATAGGGCCCGAGGCACTGGGTATTTTCCTTAGTTGTCCCACCTGAAGGACCTCTTTCCTCACAGGCTGATCGAAGATGTGTAGAGGTAAGGCATTCCCCAGACTGTTGATGTTTTTCCCTCAGACTATCTTTATCCTTGAGGAAGAATAGATTGCAGGATGGACCTTAGAGAGATGACACTTTTGGCACTGAGGGAACCTGCTTACTAGGGGCCAGGACTCCTTTCTTCCCCATTCTTAGACAAGGCCTTTGTCCTCTCCTCTCCCTTGCCCAGGAACCCTGTGAGATGGACCTGAAGCTGGAACCTAAGCCACAGTCACAGTTGACTTGTTTTCCCTCCAAAAGCAGATGTTTGTCTTGCCCCATTATTGTTCTACCACCATGTTGTTTGACCCTTACCTTCTTGCTTGCAGTCTAAGAACAACATGCTACCCTTAACATTTCCCAGCTCCGGGCACATTTCCTATCCAAGGACTAATCCCCAAGTTAGGGCAAAGCTCTTATTGCCTGTCCCTAGTTCTGAGTGAACTGAACCCTATAGAAATTTAGACTTGTTTTTTTATCTGTAATTCAGGTGACTTGGGACTGGCTATATAGGCTTAGAAATTATTCCTTTTCACATATGATTAAATGAGAGATGAGAAAAAGAAAGTGATCTAGTCAATTATTTTTCTAAATAAATATAGTTCATTATGAAAATAACAGCATAAAAACTGACAAATCCATAATCATTACCTTTGTTTGGCAACAATAATTGGAATGTATATAGTGCTTTAACATCTGCACAGTGATTTACATATAATATACATGCAAACAAGACTACAAAATAAAGAACAAGATTTAAAGAGATGTAAATAAATAGATATGGATGAGTATCTGTCATAAAATTCAACTACTATCAAATACAACCTTTTCTTTATTTCTAGGTTTCCTTTTGAATCACAAAACAATTTTCATTTACCAAGAATCCCTTCTGGATTATGATTTTACTGGTTCTTTCTCATGCTTTGGGGCTCCTGGGCATTGTATCTTTTGCTCTATTTCACTTTCAAACATCAGAAGTATTTAGTTGCTTAAATGTTATTAAATGTTATTAGGAAATGCTAATTCCCTTAACATTTTTTTCTCTTTGTATTCCCTGTTCTAATTGCCTTTCTAGCATCTCTTTCAGCAACACAAATAGACATTTCTATGCAGTTGTACATTTGTTCATCTCTTTAAATGCATAGCTCATTTAGAAGTTACCAGCTATTAGCACTTTGGAATTAATTAGTTTTGCCAGAGATCAGCAAACTTATCACCTTGGGGGACTAGTAAAGGTAAGCTTTAAGAAGGAAGAAGGAAAAAAAAAAGACATGGGACATTACTGTAATGGGCAGGTCCAGGGAAGGTCTCTGAGGAGGAAACCTGGGTATTTAAAGGGACAACATTTGAAGGATGTCATTGGGTGAGGAAGATGTGAAGGAAGCATGAAGAAGGTGACTGTGGAACATCATCAAAGAAAACCTTATCACTTAGTAGAAGGACCTATTGACAAGAAATTTTTTTATAACTGTAAAAATAGTTTTCTACAATTTTTTCTATAATTTTTCCTATCTGTGTAAATGTCCTTTAAATACCAATAATTACAAGTGATATTATAATTTTTACTTTTAAATAAAAAGTTTGGGTGGGGCAGAGCCAAGATGGCAGTGTAGCAGCAGCAACATATCGCAGCTCTCACATAGCCACCCTAAAATACCCATAAAACATGACTCTAAACTAATCCTAGAACTCCAAAACGCATACAAATATATTTTCCACTAAAGTCAGCTCGGCTACGAGGAACCATATCAGCACTGTGAACCAAAACCAGCCTGGCCTGAAGCCGGGGCTGTGCCCCGGGGGCGGCTGGACAGAAGGAGTAGGATTAGCGGCAGCTGCGAGCAGGGTTCAGAACTAGGTCAGTGGGACTTGCGCAATCAAAAGCCTCCCGCCGATGCCTCCAGGGCGGAAAAGCGAAAGGCAGAGGTTTTGATGCCTCCAGGGCGGAAAAGCGAAAGGCAGAGGTTTTACACCCGCCTTTGCGTTGCAGCTTCCACGCCCGCCCGTGGCCTGCAGACAGCAGGGGGACTAAGCAATTGTTCAGAGGCCAGTGCTCTTGCGTTGAGCTGCCTGGATCCAGATCGTGGTCTTGGGCTTTCGGTCCTGGAGTCTTCATTATCCAGTGAGCTGGAAGTAAGTAGAAAAGGGTCCCAGCACCTTCCTGAAAGCTACGGCAGCTGGGAGGACCCCATTGATTTGGGACAGAGCTTTCCCTTCTGGAAGCAGAGCCCCACAGAGATTTAAAAAAAAAATCAAGAACTGACCAACCATGAGTAAGAATAAGCATAAGAAGCAAAGTAAGAACAACAACCAAACCCTAGATTCCTTCTTTGGGGAAAAGAAAGATCATGGGAGAGAGAGGGAGGAGGAGAGCGCAGCCAGAGTGCCCCCACCAGGGGCCTCCAATAAACATGAAGAATGCCTTAAAGCTAGAGATGAGCTGAAGAAGGATTTTGAAAACCAAATAAGAGAAGTGGAAGAAAAATTGGGAAGAGAAATAAGAATGT
>CM053589.1:116336669-116380608 GCA_028646515.1 Pseudochirops corinnae
TGGGGGGGCAGGATAGGAAGAAGGGACATGTAATCAGACTCTCACAGTGTGCTCACTATGGAGAGGTTCTGCGTAATTTCACATGTTCAGCCTGTATTTGATTGCTTGTCCTTCCAGTGGGGGTGGGTGACAAGGGAAGAAGAGAAAGAATCTAGAATCTAAAGTTCCATAATCAAATGTTATAAATATATATCTATATATATATGCAATTATTATTACTATTATTATTAACTACATCCAACTGGAACTTGAGATACACAGGCACTGTGGTTGGGAGATCCATCCTGCCCTACCGAAAAGTCAGAGGCGTGAGGGGGAAAGACATAGGAGAGAATAGACTGAGGGATGGGGGATACACTGGGATGGCTGTTTTGGGGTGATGGGTAGGGGAAACATGGGGAGAAAATATGTAACTCAAAATCTTGTCGAAATGAATGATGTAAACTAAAATAAAATAAAAAATAAATAAAAAGTTTGATCCTATCTTTAGTGTATGCAAATGTACAACATCCTACTAATTAATACACCTTGTTCCTTTGAGATGCTTTAAAATTCTGGTCCTTGCTAACTGAAACTGCCCTCTCCAAAATTACTAATGATTGTTTAGTAGTCATTTGATGCTCTTTCCTCAGTCATCTTCTTCCCAACCTCTCTAGCCTTTGATACTAGTGATCACTCTCTTCTGAATATTCTCTCCCCGCTTTCCTCCTGCTTGTCTGTCTATTAGATTCCTTTTCTGACTCATCATCCACATTACATTCCAGTACTCTTAGTATTTCCCAAGGCTCTATCCTGGATCCTCTTTTCTCTCTTGACCCTCTTAGCAGTTTTATCAATGCTCATGGGTTTAATTATCATCTCAATGCATATTATTTATCTATCCCAAATTTCTCCCTTGAATTGCCCACCCCACCTTCCCAACTGGACATTCAAACTGAACTGAAACATCTCAACCTCAATGTGTTTGGAGCAGAACTCATCCCCCCCCCCCAAAAAAAAAACAAAACAACCTAACCTCTTTTAAGTTTTCCTATTTCCTTTGCCAGCATTAACCTCAACTTTCTGACTTGTTTTCTTTCCATACATCCAATCCAATCAGTTGCAAACTTTTCATCATTCTACCTCTATCTGACCCCTTCCTGTACAGTTATTATCATTTGGTTCAGGCCTTCTTTACCTCTACCTGACCTATTATACTGGCCTCCTAATTGGTCTGCCTGCCTCAAGTCTTGGTCCCTTTAGACCATCTTTGACATGGCTGCCAAATGGATTTTCTTTAAGTGCACATCTGACTGAGTCATTCATTCTTCTACTCAGTAAATTCCAGTGGCTTTCTATTGCCTATAGGATGAAATATAAGTTCTTCTGTTTGACTTTTAAATCCCTGTACTTCCTGGTCCCAAACTATCTTTCCAGCCTTATTATACATTATTCCTCTTCCTATACTCTCTGATTCAGTCAAAATGACCTTCTTTCTATTCCACGGGCCTGGGTCTTAGTCAGGACTGTCTACCTTTAAATCTTGCCTAGATACTTACAGGACAAGCCATTTAACCACCTGGTACCTCAGTTATCTTATTCTGTAAAACCTCCCTTTTGATTCTCAATCTCTGCCATTGAGGCACAAGGCCCATGGCAGAAGAGATTTCAGGGCATTGCTCAACGGGGGGAGGGTGGGATGGTGGTGCAGAGATCTCATGATCCTGTTAACAGATCACTTCTCAAGAAGCTGCTAACAAGTGAGGGAGCATAGGAGGGTCTCACTTGGGATGCAGAAAGACCTGAGGACTTCACCTTGGTTGGCATATTTTGGCCTTTGTTGAAACACAAATAACTCTTCTGTGAGCTTCTTGAAATTGGACATAGTCATAGTGGGAAGGGATGGTCCATTCTCTGGAGCTAGTGTCCCACTCCCCACCCACTCCCCCAATCTGATGATACCCAGTCTCCCAAAGAGGAAGTGGGGAGGAAGATAATAGTCAATGGACAAGGTTCAATAGCAGCTGCTCTGCTTTCCCCAGGATGTGGTGAGAATGTGCTTGTCATAGAGTACAACAGTCATAGGCAGGGTGTAGGTTTGAATGGTGTGACAGAATCTTGGGATGGAAGGAGTGGTGAGTGTCCTGGGACAGATAAAGGAGAAGAGGTGGTTATACTGTTGATGTCAGGGGGCACTGAAGGTGTAGTAGAGAACTACTTGTGTGGCCAGGGTAGGGCTGGGGGAATAATTCTTAGATCAAAGACACAGTAGATCAGCCTTGTTTTTTTGGTTGTTATTTGATCCTTTCAGTCATGTCCAACTCTTCCTGATCCCGTTTGATGTTTTCTTGGTAAAGATATTGGAGTGGTTTGCCATTTTCTTCTTCAGTTCATTTTATAGATGAGGAGACTGAGGCAAGCAGGGTGAAGTGACTGGTCCAGGGTCACACAGTTAGTGAGTGTCTGAGGTCAGATTGGAACTCAGAAAGATGAGTCTTCCTGACTCCAAGCCTGGCATTCTATCCATTGCACCACCTAGAAGCCTTGGTTATAGCTCTGCTCATATCATCATGAGGTACCAACCTCAGTCCGAGGTCTTTAACTCCTGATTCCCCTTCTCTAACAACAGTCTCTTTACCTGTGTCATCTCCTGTTATTGAACCAAGCACCCATCTTCATTCACATCTATTGGCCCTCACTTCTGGCTACGTACAAGTCCCCACTCTCCTACACTCCTAGGCCAACAGCTCTGAAGCGCTTTCTCTACCCCTCTTTGGATTCCTGCATCGCTCTAAAATCCTGTTGAGTCTACCACATTGATTCCCAGTCCTGCATTATGCCTAATGTCTATTCTATTCACTTCATCTCCCAGGTTAGCTAGTGCTAACGAAAAAAAAAAGGCAAAATTGAGTGAACATGACCCATTGTAGCTTCACACTGCTCAGTCCAATTTGAAATTGGTCCTTGTTGTTCCTCCACTATCCTTTAATTTGTATCTCATTGTCTCTCTAATACACCCCATCATACTAATTATTCCACACCATTTCTCTCCAGAGATGCCCTTTTCCTCCCCAACCCTCATTTTCAACAAATGATTTTTTTTCCTTTTCATTAGAATGTTGGTCACAATCCATGTGAGCTGCCTCATGTGCCTCTTTCCTCAAGACAGTCCTTTGTTGTCCTGACATGTATTTTTTCATCACTTCTTCTAGTCTCTCTTCCTCTTCAGTGCTACCTCTGGATCCCACCTTTTCCCTCCTCCTCAGCACTACAGTGCCACGATTTTGTCCATCTCTCCCTTTCTATGGGGTCCTTCCCCTACTGCGGAAGTGGTAGTGAGTGTCCTGGGACAGATATACCTCCAAATCTTAGAAACTGTATGATCCTAGATAAGTTAATTAACCTCTCTGAACCTTCCTAGTTTATAATACTTCTGTGATACTTGAGATATCTATCTCACAGGGTTATGAGTATCAAATGAAATGGTCTATGTAAACTGTTACATAAATGTGAAATGTTATGCCTCCATAAGAGGAAATCTTAAAGCCAGGAATACTTGGATTCAAGTCCTGACTCTGACATATCCTGTCTATGTGTCCCTGGATAAGACATTTAACCTCACAATGGCCTAGGAAACTAAGATGACCCATTTCAGAGAAAAGTGCCAACCTGCACTGGGGAAGGGTTTTCTTCCCCTGGAAATTCCCTATTCTAATGAAGTTAAACATTTAGTCCCTATGTCTATTATGAACAGTGATAATAGAATTAGCATTCCCAAGTTGTCACTATATGATTTGGTATAGGCAGGAGTGAATGGAGGCTAATTAGAAGAGGTCAGAAAGTCCAGTCCAGATACCTAGCTGGAGCCTTGAATTACTCCCCTCCACAGAATACACTCTTTATTGTAGCCAAAAAGGTCACGTAGGTAGGTAGGGAAGTACCAGGGGAGCAGAAAGAGCCAGAAGAATCAGAGTGGTACTATATGAGACTGAGTACTGGTAAGGAAGGCAGCTAAGGTTAAAAGGGACAGGTAGGTATCACAGGTCTAGGGCAGAGTTCAGTGTCTGGGAGGTCAGAGAGAGTCATCAAGAAGGAGACTAGCAAATCTGTTGTTATTGTTCAGTTATTTTTCAGTCATGACTGACTGTGACCCCATTTGCAATTTTCTTGGCAGAGGTTTGTCATTTCCTTCTCTAGCTCATTTTTACATATGAGGAAGCTGAGGCAAACAAGGTTAGGTGACTTGTTTAGGGTCACATAGCTAGTAAGTGTCTGAGGCTAGATTTGAACCCAGGAAGATGACTCTTCCTGACTGCAGGCATGGTGCTCTATCCACTGTGCCACCTAGCTGCCTCAAGACACTAGCAAATAGGCAAGACCAAAAAAGGTGTAAGATACAGTTAAACTACTCTCTGATGATGTCATCTTGTCTTCATCTACTTTGTACAACTTATCCCTCAAGGCAGAAACACCCTCTTATTACCAATTTTTTTCTTTACCTTTGAAAAAAATTAACATTTTTTTTAAATTTTGAGTTCCAAATTCTCCAAATCCTCCCTTTAGACTTTCTGCCACCTATTGAGAAGTCAAGCAATGTGATACCCATTATATATGTGAATTCATACAAACTATATTTCCATGTTGCAAAAAACACCACCAAGAAAAAAAGTATATCCTAACCTGAACTCAGATCAAAACATCAGTTTTCCCTTTGGAGGCAGATAACATTTTTTTTTTATTACAAATACTTTGGAATTGCCATGGATTATTGTATTGATCAGATCAGCTAAGTCTTTCACCGTTGATTATTATTACAATATTGTTGTTACTGTGTATTCTCCTGGTTCTACTTCCTTTTCTTTGCATCCATTTATACAAGTCTTTCCATGTTTTTTCTGAAACCATCTTTCTTGTCATTTCTTACAGCACCACAGTATTCCATTACAACTATATAACACGACTTGTTCAGCCATTCTCCAATTGATGGGCACCCACTCTTCCAAGAAGCCTTCCTCAGTTCTTTCCCACTCCTTCCAACTAAAATTGATCTCTCACTTCTAAAATTTTCTCAGTAGACATTGTTTGGATGATTTGGTTTTTTTTGCCCTAATCAATTCTACCTTGCATTATACCTATTTCTATGCCTGTCATACTCCATCTATTAAATCATAATCTCTATGAGGCTAGTGACTTTGGCATTCTTACCTTTAGTTCCTTAGCACTTAGTTCAGAGTCTGGAACATGGTAGGCACTTGAACCATTGTTGAAATGAATGTAAATGAAATAAAAGGGACTTGTCTATGGTTGTATTGAACTAGTAATCAGGAAGAGAAGCAGGAATACTTCCACAGACTCTTAATGTGGACCCTTAGCAAGTCACTTAACTTTTCAACCTCAATTTCCTCATCTGTAAAATGGTATATGAAAGCACCAAACTTTTAGGTTTATTGTGAAGAGGCTCAAATGAGATAGTTTATGTAAAGTACTTTGTAAAGCTTTAAGGGCTATATAAATGCTCACTATAACATAAAGACCTTCCAGATGGTTTGGCAACCATGGTAGAAGAACATGTTGGAAAAAGAATCTAACATAGCATAGTGGATAGAGCACTAGAAAGGAAATAAAATTTCTGGGTTCGAGTCTAGACATTCACTAGCTATGTGACTTTTTGGAGAAGTCATTTAACCTTAATTTATTTCCTCATCTGAAAAAGAAGGGCAATAATGCTTGCACTTTCTCATAAGGTTATTGTGAGATCAAACAAGACATAAAATGCCTCATCACTCTTAAACATTATGTAAATAGAAGTGGTATCATTATCAAAATATTGAATACAATTTGTCATGACCATGGCCAGTGAACCATGTGGACAATGTTTATGATGGTCCCTGTGCCACCACTCAATTGAATAGCCTGTAGAAGCCCCTAACTACCTCCTAAGTAAAATTATAGAAAAGAATTTCTCAATACTAGAGATTTTAAATATTTTTCCTTTCTAAAAATATAAGGAGCCTTCTAACATTGTTGCTAACTGGTTGAGTGACCTTGAGCAGGTCATTTCAATTTAATGAACCTTAATTTTAATTATGCTATCAGGATATTGGAAGAGATACTCTCTAAGGTCCCTTCCAACTAAAAATTGTGACTCTATCCCCTGAGGTTTTGAATCTATGCATACCATAACCAAGTTTTAATTATCTATGGACTGATTAGGTGGTTTGTAGATGGACCAGGCCTTTGGATTTCTACACTTTCCCAACCCCCTTGCTATCAGCATCCTAATTTCACATTCTGTTAGATCCCCAACCAAAGGGTAGATGAGGGAAAGAAACAGCTAAACTCAGATGAATCAGATGGAACATCCTGCTAACAGTGCCAGTAAAATGTTGACACTATGCAGGTTGAAAGTACTTTGTGTATCTCTGAAACATGGGAATTAAATTCAGTTACTTAGTTTAAAAACTAAAATAAGAGTCCCTTGATTTTTGTTCTTTCAGTTAATTATTTATAAAACTCTATCTCTTATGGATAATGAACTGGTTAATTAAAAGTTTAGAGTTTCTTTTTTACTTTTAACCTTTAAACTACTGTAGTTAAAGGAAAACAATCCCCATATGGATCCATAGTCTCATCTCTTTGGATCTCTTTTATCATTCAGTAAGAATTTAGATACTTCAAATTACACAGCATCTAGTTCATTGAGCCACTGTGAAGCACCAACTGGGTATAGAGCTCTGTGCTAGAAGTTGAGGGAAAGCATGGAGTTTGGATAAAACACAGTCCTTCTGCTTACCAATGGCTTACTTTAGGATTCATAAAGCCATTCCTTGAAAGCATCTTTATTCCCACTTTTATAGATGGAAAAACCTAAGAGCTTAAGTGACTTGCTTCCAATAATCAATCAGTCTACAAGTATTTAGTGTCTGCTATGTGGGCATTATTATAAAGAAGGAAATAATCCTTGCTCCCAAAGGGTTTACATTTTAATAGAAGACATAGCAAGTTACATCTTTTGAGAATATGACCTATAATTTAAATACAGAATAATTTAATAATTTAAATACAGAATAATGTACAAATAATTTAAATATAGAATAATATAAAAATGCCCAAGAGAGGTAATAAGCGCAAGAGTCAAGAGGTAGAATGTATTTTTTTGTACAATAGCTAGGGAGTCAGTGTCACCGCACTGAAGAGTACATGGTGGGGAGTAAGGTGTAAGATGATTGAGAAGGTAGGAGGAAGCTGGGTTATGAAGGGCTCTGAAATTACAAGCAGAGGATTTTGTATTTGATCCTGAAGGTGACAAATAAATAAGATTAAGAACCTATGTAGTGGGATATCCAGGTGTAGATTTTATATAGACTACTAGATATGCAGGTTTGGAGCACTGAAGAGAGGTAAGGGCTTGATTTGGGAGTTATCTGTGTAACAGTGACAAATGAAATAATTTCTGAGGGAGAAAGCTTATAATGAAGTGGGGCAAGGACAGAGGCTTGGGAAATACTCTCCTTGAAGATTCAAAAAGAAGATAAAAAGCCAGTGAAGGAGCCTTAAAATGTGAAATTGAAAGAATAACAAGAAAATATTTGTATTTCATTAGCCAAGAGAGAAAAAAGATGGTTTAAAAGGAGGAGATCGGTAATCAATAGTGTAAAATGCTACAGAGAGATCAAGGAGAATGAAGAAAAGAGGTAATTGAATTTGACAATTATGAAGACATTATTGACATCTGAGAACTATTTTAGTAGAGTAATAGAATGGAAGTCAAATTTGTAAGGAGTTGGTGAGAGAATGGGAAGCAGAAGTGTTTCTATTACATAACTTTAAAAATGAGCTTGACAGTGGAGGGGAATAAAGAGTTGGGAAGGCAGATGGGTGGGTTAGAAAGGTCAGTTACATGAAGGAGTTTGTTTTAAGAATTGGAGAGAACTGAGTAAGTTGTAGGCAGATGGAAGAGGCAGAAATAATGTTAATTGCTAGTGGTTTCCTTATAACAACTCTGTGAGAAAAATAATGCAAGTATTATTACTCCCATTATACAGACTGTGGAAAGTGAGGCTGAAATATGACAAGACTTGCTTATGGTCACACACGTTTCAGAGGCAGAAATTAAACTTCCTTCATATGAATCAAAATCTAATGCTTTTTACAATACACCATACTATATGAAAGGTGGGGGCATGGTTGCCAGAGGCATCATGGTATGGTTCAAAAGAGTGCTGGATTTGTGATCAAAAGACCTGGATTCAAATTCCAGCTCTGCTGCTTAAGTAGGTTAAGTGACCCTGAGCAAGCCAGGGCCTCCCTGGGCCTTAGGTCTTCACATGGAAAATAAAGGGATTGGACTAGATAGTCATTCATAGGTCAAAATCCATGATGCTAAAGAAAGATGCTGATGATTAAGGAAGGGAACGACACCAAGAATGTAGACAGAATTAATAGCCTTGCTGAGGAAGGGGACATCTTTACCTTAGTGACCAGAAGGAAGGAAGAGATAGTGAATGATGATGTTGAGAAGTTCTGAACAACCAGAACAGACTGGTTGCAGTCTTTATAGTGAAGTAGGAGGCCATGTCCTCTAATAATAGCTAGGTGTTAGAGCAACAGTTCTCAACCTGTGGGTCGTGACCCCTTTGGGGGTCGAGCGAACCTTTCACAGGGGTCACAAGGGTCACCTAAGACCATCGGAAAACACATATTTCTGATGGTCTTAGGAACCGAGACACCACTCCTCTCTCCATATTCAGGTGGATCTGCCCACATGCAGATACATCCACATACAAGTATTAAAGGGTCGTGACGTTAGGAAGGTTGAGAACCACTGTGTTAGAGGGTATAACCAACCGGGGGTGTAACAAATGAATAATTTGAAATAATTGCTGTGAGGAATGAGTTAGGGAACCAATAAGAGGGAAGTAGAAGGATTGCTGGGAAGCTGTGAGGGTCCATGAGGAGTATGCATTGGGAATTTGGCATGGGCAAGATCAGCTCAATTTCACCAGCAAAACTCTTTGGCATATGCTACAAGGAATCAGATAATGAGGATTACCTAAGTCTAGAATGAAAGATAATGGGGAGGAGGGGTTAATTCTAGGGTAGAGACTAGTAAAAGAAGGAATCCATGGGGTCAAGGCTATGTATGGAGGCAAATGAAGCAGAATAGTACAATGTTAAGGTACCCTGGATTCAGAAAACTTTGTTTCAAATACTGTCTATGACACTTACATATATGACCTTTACCTTCCTAATTCTTGATTCCTTATCTGTAAATGAATGGATTGAATTAGATAACCTTTGAAGTTCCATTCTGCTTGAGATCTGTGATCTTATGGTTCTGTTTTAGCAGAGAGGTGGACTGAGAGATTGGAAGAAATCAACAGATTGGAAGGTTTGATAGGGTGAAGGGCAGGCTTAATGAGAGAGAAAAGGGTAGAGTGTCACAAGTCAGAATGGAATTTGGAATTTCAGGACCTTGGGGGTGGTATAATTCCATTAGATGGCATAGTCTAAGGAATCATTGAAGTGGGGAGATGTTTGGAGTTCAGGAGATTAAGGAATTATGTGCTCAGGAAGTGCTGCAGGGATTATTCACTTTTTTATTAATTAAAAAATATTTTTTGGTGACATGGATCCTTTTGGCAGTCAGTCTGATAAGCCTATTGGTACTTTCTCTGAAAAAAAATGTTTTTAAATGCACAAAATAAAAATCACAGAGGAAACTAAAGAATAGTGAAAATAAAGATGTATTTTTCCTATTTGTTTATATACTTCCTGAAATCTATCTACCAACCCATTGGGAGTTCCATGGACCTCACGTTAAAACTCTTGTTAGACAATTAACCAGCATGACTTGAAATTTCCATAGGTGATGATGGTTGTAACTGGGATAAGAGAGAAGACCATGAGCCAGTTGCTAAAGTCTTAGACAAAAGGGAGAGGTAGTTCTGGAGGTAAGCACTGATAGTAGCCATGATATGAAGACAGTGATACAAATGGACATCTTGGACTTGAGAAAGATTGTCAGATGACTGACTAGAAGCATGATTTGGTAATAGTAGAGTCAGGTAAGGAATGTGCTAACATCTCCTTCTAAAGCCTTAAGAGTTGGGGGTGAGAGAAGTCGGAGAGAGTGGATTGCAATTGTAGAGGTTACAAGGGGTAGAGTATGCCTGAGGAAAAACCAAGTTTCAGTTAAAGTAAGAAGACTGAAAGGAATGTTGTTTGAAAACTGGAAAGATATAGAGCAACTTGCTGAGAAGAAGGAAGAATACACTAAAGAAATACACAGTGGGATGGACCAGGAGACAACTTGACTGGGTTGGCATGGACCTGGGGATCAAGGCTGATGAGAATATAGTGAATGAATGAATGGATCATTGTGTGAATATCTCTAGGCTATGAGAACAACACCTCAGTTTCAATGACAACACCTTAATGTCATCAGCTTTTCACCCAACCCGACCCAATCGACTCATTTTCACCTTCTCCCCTCCCTGGAAATTTAACTAATTAAATAACCAGTTAACTCCCATTTCTTAAGTGCTTACTGTGTGCTGAGCACTGGGCTTACAAATAGATGAGGAAGAAGGGCCTTGCTCTTGAGCTCACATTTTAATGGGAAAGACAAGTATGGAAGATTTCCAGAGAGCTTGTCTGCCTTTCTGCTTTGGAGGGGCTGAGTGTGCTTGGACACAAGATGAGAAGGGGAGACATCTTCAGCAAATCCTCAGTCAGACACCCATTGCCTGCCCTAGGACCCATGCTTTAAGCTTCTTTAAGACTTGGACATATAACATGGTTCTCTTGGACAAGCTGCTTCACATCTGGGTCAGGCTGCCTCACTTCCAACCTTAATTATAGATGGCAATTGGGTTCTGGTTCCTGTTCCCTGATATTTAATTTAAAACAGAAACACCAGTATTATACAATACTATTAAAAGCAATAGCTTGCTTTTGTATAGTACTTTGTATTTTCACATACATAAACTATGTAGTGTGTTTTTTTGTTTTTGTTTTGGAGGAATATCTAGTCCAGTGTTACCAATAAGCCAAGCATCCTTACAGTTCCTGTAAAGTAATATGAAGTTGTGATTGAGCCATTTTTCAGTTATGTCCAACTCTTCATGACCCCATTTGGGGTTTTCTTGGCAAAGATAATGGAGCAGTTTGTCATTTCCTTCTCCAGTTCATTTTATAGATAAAGAGCTGAGGCAAACAAGGTAAGTGACTTGCCCAGGGTCACACAGCTAGTTCGTGTCTGAGGCTAGATTTGAACTCAGGAAGAGAAGTCTTCCTGATTCCAAGCCTAGTGCTCTATTTACTGTACTCCCTGACTTCCCCAGAAAGGCATATACAGTAGAATCATGCAAAAAGAAGCGTACACCAACTAAAACGTTAGTTGACAAGGAGGCAACTGTGGAAGGGAAATTCACTTATTCACTTAGCAAGTATTTATTGACATGCTATATTTTGAGAGGAAAACAAAGAAACAAAATGTTAAGTATAATACGTGACTTGGAATCAGGAAGTCCTGAGTTCAAACTCCCTTTCAGACACTTTAGCTGTGCGACCCAAGGTAAGTTCCATAAGCATTTTGTGCCTCAGTTTGTTTATCTTCAAAGTGATTTCATTGGATTTGGTTTTTAAGGCTCTTTCCAATCAAATCTATGATCCTATGTAGTCTTTGCTATTGGGAGAATGTTGGGTGACAAATTCCAAATGTAGTTTCTGGGGCAATCCTATCGACAGATAGAAAGGCAATGTGCTGGAAATTTGCCAGAGGATTTAGACTAGAAGAGACCACATAGGTCAATCTAGAGAGAAGTCAAGGGAGCAGTTAACTAACAATGGAGATTTGAGGCTGGCTTGTCTAACCCCAAATGCAATGTTCTTTCTACTGTTCTCTAATTCCTGATCCAAGAAGACTTTATTCATGTTTGTCTTATTTCCTACATTATTCCCTGTTCTAAAGCCTCCCAAGTTTTTTTTTTTTTAGTATGTTTCTTAATATAGGTATTTCCTGGTTGGTTCCACAGAATAGTAATGGAGCCATGAGAGAGAGCCATCAATCTGTATTTTCTTTTAGATCTTGTATTAATAGTACAGTTGCTGCTATTGTAACATGTTGATAATTAGAGATAAAAGGACCAACAGAGAAATTAGCATTGACTGGGTTTACTGTAAGGCTAGCTGGGGTGGTATAGTGGATAGACTTCTGGGCTTTGAGTCAGGAAAACTCATCTTCTGGAGTTCACATCCAGTCTCAGACACTTACAAGTTGTGTGACCCTGGGCAAGTTACTTAACCTGTTTGCCTCAATTTCCTTATCTCTAAAATGAGTTAGAAAAGGAAATGGTAAACTACCTCCAGCATCTTTGCCAAGAAATCCCCGAATGGGGTCCTGAAGAGTCAGACATGACTGAAATACGGAAAAACAACAACAATAGGGTTACTGTGTAGGTATGTTTTAGCAATAGAGAGTCACAGAATGTTTGAACTTCAAGGAGAGAACTGAGGCCCGAATGGGGCAAATTAATCATCAAAGACCACACAACTGTTCGGTGGCAAAGTCCAAATTTAGAACTCAGGTTTTCTAACATACCTGGTCCAGTGCTCATCCTACTGTCCCAGGCTGCCTTGCTTAACATAATGAAAGAATTTCTGAAAAGTTGTGTCTGAATGGAAACATATATTGAGTACCATTTTTCCATAGCCTTATACCTAACTTTGGCAATGCTTTGTCTTCATATTAATTCAATAGACTAATTAATTTACTATATGCCCGATGTTGTACTAATGGTATGGCATATATAGGTGAAATTGATGCTATCCCTACCTCCAATTAGCTTAAAATTTAATAAAAGGGATAAGGATCAAGGATAGGGACTGGACTTGTGATTTCATTGATAGAGGAAACTCCCAGATGAGAATACTCCATTTTCCATTCTAAGTCAGTACCTTTTCTGTGACTTTTAAGGCTTAGAGAGTTGTCTAGAGCACTAAAAGTTCAATAACTTGCCAAGGGTCACATAATCAGTATGTGTCAGAAACCAGATTGGAATCCAGATTTTCCAGGCACTGAGGTCAGCTCTTCATCCACTAATTACATAAAGTGAAATGAGATAGGGGAAGGGAAGGATTCATGGAGGAGAGGGAAACGAAAGAAGAGGACTTTAGCAGATACAGAGTAGAAGAGAGTACATGTTAGATAGACATGGGGGAAATCCTGGGTAAATACACAGAGACAGGAGAGGGCAGAGTTGAAATCAGGGAACAGCCCATGTAGAGTGTGGGAAGAGAAAGCAGCAGGACTGAGCTTTGGCAGGGGTTCCTGGCAATTTAGCTTTAAGTCTCTCTGCCCTTTGATCTCTGCTGTCAAGTAGTTCTGTAAACAAATACTTATGGGTTCTCCAGGGAGCTCACACTTGAAAGGAACCATGGGATAAGCCCTCCCATATAAAAGTGAATAATCATTCTTCAATTCTCCTTTTGGTATGTTTTGACTTTTGGATATACTGCTTTTCTTTAAAGCAGAGCACATCTGTACTGGGCTAATCTCTGATTTTAGGACAAAATGGATTGGATCATAGAAAGAATGGAGAGGCTCTTCCTTTGTGTCTCTACCTCAGGACTAGAATTTTGCTTAAACTATCTTGATTAAAAGAAGAAGAAATGGGCAGTAACCCTGTGTGCTATCTGTAGATGTCCCATAATGGCTATACCGCTTATAGCATGGAATAGGAATGGATGGCTGAATCCTAATCCAGGATCTATTGCTAATAAGTTCTCCCCCACCCTACCTCCAATCACTTTGCCTTCATGTCCTCATATGGCAAATGCTACAAATCAAGCTTTGATATATTGTTTTCTTGATTGTCTAGACCTAAGAAAGTGATGGAAAAATTTTAATAAAGCAGATAAAACTTAAAAGTGTATTATGCATGCTCCTACTCCCTTCCCCCTTCCTCCTGGAGAGCTAGTCATCAAGCATTTACAAACATATACCCTTGATTGGACTAGATTAATTCTAGGGTCACTATTAGCTCTAATATTCTATGATCTTATTTTTGACTAGCCTGAAATGTGGCTAATCCATTGATTTCAGCTTTCTCGATGATTAATACTGGTTGCTATGTGACTAATTTGAACAGAGTGACTTGATCGATGAGCTTTAATGAAATATAGTTGAATAATTGTTGCATGGCCCAGTTTGACTAGGGTATATAGACAGTGCCATTATTATAGAAGAAGTAGTTAATGGCTAATTTTTTGAGTTAAATTTAACTTGGAAAGTCTAAAAGTCCTATCATTCCTTCCTCAGTGTATTTAACTTGGAAAGTCTAAAAGTCCTATCATTCCTTCCTCAGTGTCTGAATATCCACATAGGGAAGTAGTATAGTATAGAAGGAAATATATAGGCATTGGAGTCAGAGGACATGAGTTCAAATCCTATCTCAGATGCTTACTACCTATATGTCCTTGGGCAAATCACTTAACTTTCCTCAGCTTCAGTTTTTATTTTTTTCATTTGTAAAAGAAGGATGTTGGACTATGTGACCTTTATGATCCCTTCCAGTTCTGATACTATGATTATGTCTCAAAATAGAGAGCAACAGGATACAATGGGGAAGAAACTGGCTCTGGAGTTCTAGGTTTTTGGTTTTGATCCTGTCCCTTATGCTTATGTGTGTGACCTTGGGCAGCTCACCTAATAGTTTTCTCATCTATAAAATGAAAGAATTGGACGAGAGAGCTTCTGAAGTCCCTTCCAGCTATAGAATTATTATTTTAATCTCTTCTAAACCTATGAATTCACAAGAAAATTCTAACAATGACATAAGCCATCAAGAATCCCAACCATCTGAGTTCTGGTGTCTGCTATGTAGATCCAATGGGAATCATGGTGTGCTTTTTTCCCCACTCTTAGAGATGGCCGATTAGCACCAGGAGATGAGCTGTTGACACTTAATGGACAATCTCCTAAGGAGCTCTCCAGACAGGAATCGAAATCTCTCATTCAATCAGCAACGGGCTTGGTCAATTTAGGGATTGCTAAAAAGGTAAGCAGAGGAATTATAGACCCACAGGACAACTACCTAAACCTGAGACTTCTTTGTCTCCGGGGAGGATGAGGGAAAAACCTTGGTTAGAGGCACTCCCTTTCCCTCCCACCTCAGCCACAATCTGTCACCATTAGCAATGACAAAACCTCAGTTCACATAGCCAGTGTTAACTCTGTAGGATGGAATAGAAGACCTTTGTGCCCGTGGAAAGCATAAAAGTGTTGACGTTTTTGCTGGGATCCTGCACTCCCTCTTTGATGTATGACTATTCCAACCAAAGCACATTTTCCATGAATGTGACCAGGCATCACTCTGAGCCAAAGACAGACATTTTGCTCCATTAGTGCTTGTACTTTTGAATCATTCTCTGACGTGATAAATTCAGGAGGGGCAGAGGTCCCTGTAGCAACTTAGATACATTCATCATTTAGCTCAAACTTATAGGACTTACTTTCATCTGAAGAATAAATTCAGAATTTTGAGCTGGAAGAATCTTAGAGATCATTTTTATTTGGAGGAGGAAACTGAAATGCCGAGAAGACCAAATGCTTTGCCCCAAGCCTCACAGCTAAATAGAAATGGAACTAGAACACAGGTTTCCTCCCAGTATAATGCTTTTTCTATGTAGGGTGACTTTGTTTTATGCATAACATTGTGCTGGGGGTAAAATATTTTTTAATGAGAAAAAAATTTTTTTTGTCATAATCAAGGGGAAGCAGATTTCCCCTTGTTCTCATAGCTTATACCAAGACGTATGTGACCAAAACAGGGTAATGTGGTGAAAGAATGGTAGATATGCTATCAGAATACCTGGGTTCATATCTCAGCTTTGCCACCAACTAGCTGTGTGAGGCTGAGAAGTTCTTGGACCTTTCTAAGCTTTGGTTTTCTCATCTATAAAATGGTTCCGATGATACTTGTGCTTCATATCACATGGGATATTCTATGGACCAAATTAGGTTGTATACCTAAGGCAGTTTCTATGCTTTTAAGAACTCTGTAATATAAACTTATTAAACTTGACCAGTGTTTCTTTGGGGCAACTGGCTATATACTCTCTTTGCTTGTTCCAAATGGAGGTGTCAAGAAATCTTCTATGTATTGTATTGAGGCTTAAAACTTTCAAGAGACATGGTTTAAATTTATTTTGTTTCCCATTCCAGTTCATGATAAAATGTAACCTTTCTTTCCCATAGGAATTATGTAGTAAGGTAATTTACATCATGGCTATATCTCCTCAGGTAAAATGCAGTGCTGCAAAATTCACAGTATTGACAAGTCCTTGACACTTCGAGGCCTATAGGATAGTTCTGATCCAGTGGGCACCTGCAGTCAGTCTGCAGGTTGATCTGTAGAGTGAGAGTTTTATAAGCTCTGTCCCACCCTATTCCCCTAATACGACATTCTCTTAGAGTTGTACCTAGGCTTTGTCCTAGGTCACTAACATCCAGAGAGGTGTCCTTCTTCCATGTGCAAAGCAGGACATTTCCATCCTGGCAGCCTTGTGGAGACTAATCAGGTTTTGTCCTAGGTCACTGACATCCAAAGGAGTGTCCTTCTTCCATGTGCAGAACAGGAAACTCCCTCACTTATGTCCAATTCTAGTGATTTGGAGAACAATCCTGTCCCTTACTGGGCTGTGTTATCAAGGTCCTTGGACTGTGCAGTGGAAACCTCCTCCGATTCTCTTTTCTGGCCCCATAAAGCCACTTTCTTGGGGTTGCCTTCTTCCTTCCATTCCCAACTTTCACGGATGTATAAGTTGCTCTCTTTGGGAGACAGTCCACAACCTTTCCTAGTACAAGTGCTCTTGCCCTTAGACTGCTCTTTATGTTGTCCACTATTTCATACTCCCTTCATCGATAGACTTTCCCCATGCCAAATATAGCAGTACTAATTATAACTCTATTACTCCTATAGGCCTTGGTTTCCTCATCTATAAAATGAGAAGGTTGGTCTAGATGTCCCCGAAGAGTCCTTCTAATTTTATATCTATGATCTTAGCCTCCCACCATCCCCAGCTCCTATCTGCTTAAGGTAAACGTAGGTTGATTATCTTTTGGTCCTATTTTAGGCTGGGTCTCCAATATTGAGAAGATAAGATTCTTTAGCTTAAAGGCCCACAAACACATATTTTCAGGTTCCCTTCATGTGTTTTGGAATTCATCAAGTGTTTTGGAATAGTTCACATATAGAGATGCAATGAATCATTGCAAAGAAGAGATCCCTTTTCGTTCACAATGGATTTTTGTTTACAGATTATAAGGTAACTGCTCCCGTGTATGCTATCAATTTCCTTCCACTCTTCAGACTTTTACTATATTTTTGCTTAGTGCACTGTCTAACATGTAGCAAGGGCTGAATAAATGTTTATTGATTGATTGATATCTTCACTTTATAAAAATCTTGCCATTAACCCAGAAAAAAGCTAAAAAAATTAACTCAACTAACTTTATAATCATTAAGAAAAAATATTTTTACAGGAAATTTTGCAAGCAAGGGCAATATTAGCACAGCAAATTGCTATGCCTCATTTTCCTAGTTTTTTTTCTTGCTCCTGGGAGGTAGGACATAAGTAGCAGTTGAAATTCAGTTTCCTTATTTGCCCACAGAAACTATTGCTTATACTGGAAGAAGTGGAACAAGGGAGTATTTATTTATATGACTGAGTGTTGAAAAGAGACCTGAGTTCTAATGGAGTAGCAGAATTTTGGACTTGTAATCAGAAAGACATGCACTTGAATTTCATTTCTGATATTTATTAGTAGTGTGAACCAAGGTCAAGTAGCTCAGTATTTCCATAGACTCAGTTTATACATCTGTAAAATGGGGATAATAATATCTGTCATTGCCTCCAGTAGTAGAATGTTAGCTCCTTGAGGGCAGATGCTGATCTTCATTTTTTTCCCCTGGTATGCCCAACCCCTGGCACAGTGCTTTGAATTTAGTTGTTGTTATTGTTGAGTAGTGTCAGTCATATGACTCTCCATGACCTCATTTAGGGTTTTCTTGACATAGATACTGGCATGATTTGCCATTTTCTTCTCCAGCTCATTTTATAGATGAAGAAACTGAGGCAAACAGGGATAAGTGAGTTACCCAGGGTCACACAACTGGTAAGTATCTGAGGCTAGGATTTGAATTCTGGTCGTCTTAACTCTAGTCTCAGCTCTCTATTCACTGTACCACCTAGCTGCACAACATTTTATGATTATATAATTTTATTTCAATAGTGGAATCAAAGACCATGGACTGACCCTTTGAAATTCCTGTAATGAATTAATGGAACATGATTCTAAACATCACCTCTGGTCAAATAATCCTCTGAGCCTTTTAAAAACTGATTCTGTATTCAAAAACTCACAGAACTAGAGTGAATAGATAATTTTGTTTGACTTGGTAGTGCCACCTGGTGCTGAAAAAGGAAAGTGATTCCTCAGTTCCTCTCCAGTACCCCAGACTGGCCCACACACTAATCCACATGGAAGGTACTAGGCTATTTCTGAATTCTTTCATACACTCAGAGAATGGCCGAACTAGAATTGCCCTATTGAAGCTTTTTATTTCTCAGGTGGGAAACTAGAAGAGCTTTTGCGGGGTAGCTATAGAAGCTATGGAAAGGAATGCCAGTTCACAGAAGTGCAATGAGGCTGAGTTAATAGCACCCACCTGACAGTGTTGGGAGGCTCAAATGCAATAATAAAAGATAGACAGAGATTTACGTATATGGATATAGATAGATAGGCATAGATATAGATATATGGGCCAGCTAGGTGGTTCAGTGGATAGATCACCAAACTTGGAATCAGGAAGACCTAAGTTCAAATACTGTCTAAGACATTTATTAGATGTGTGAGCTAGGCAAGTTACTTAACCTGTATTAGACTCAATTTCCTTATCTGCCACAATGGGATAACAGCATCTACCTCGCAGGGTTGTTGTAAGGATCCAGTTCAGTATTAGCATCATGTAGGTATGCTGTGTATGCGTATACATACCTATATATAGGTGTAGTATATATAGGCATAGTATATATGTATATAATGCATAGACATTCACACCCACATACGTAAATATACATGTATACACATATATATTTGTGTACATATAGATTTGTGCACAATATATATGTGTGTATATATATGTATATATGTATACATATATATATATATATATTTGCAACCTTAAAATACTCTACAAATGCTAGATATTTTTCTTCCATCTTACTTTTCCACTTCTGAAATGATGTGGCTAAAAGAGTTATGATAATAAGGATAATTTGTTATATTTATATATGTATGTATGCATATATGTATGGATATATCCAGAATGATGTAAAGTTATAGCAAAGCATTTAGATTATTTCATTTGATTCTGATGCCAGCTAACTCATGCTTTAGTGGAAAGAGCACAATGTTTGAAGTTTCGGGGAGTGGGGTGGGGTGGGGTCTCTTGAAAACCATGCTTTGATATTTACTGTATCTGTGAACTTGACTAAGTCATTGAATCTTTCTGGTCCTCAGTTTCCCCATATGTAAAACAAGAGGGTTGGACAAGATGACCTCTAAGATGTCTCCTGGCTTTCAATATGTAATCCTATGAACTAAAGTAGAGACTTGGAAAGGTTCACTTTACTGCCTCATGTCTCACAGTCCATCAATAATGCAAGCACAATATCTTACATAATTATACACCAATCAAGTAGTTTTTGGAATGGACTTAAATTCACATCTTCAAATTGACTCATCTGTAGAAGGAATTTGACTTATGATATTTACATATGGCTTTAAAATTACATGATTCTAAAGATACCTAGTCTAGGGCTCTTTTCTTTCTCTTCTCCCTTCTCTCTCTTTCTCTCTCTCTCTCTTTCTCTCTCTCTCTCTTTCTCTCTATCTGTCTCTCTCTCTCTCTCTCTCTCTCTTTCTCTCTCTCTCTCTATCTGTCTCTCTCTTTCTCTCTCTCTCTGTCTCTCAAAAGGCAAACAGGGTTAAGTGACTTGCCCAGGGTCACTTTGCTAGCAAGTGTCTGAGGTCACATTTGAACTCAGGTTCTCCTGACTTGAGGGCCACTGTGCTGCCTAGCTGCCCTGTCTCTTTTCTTCAAGTAAGTATGTTTGGCTAGTTTTCTTCTTCAAATTCAACTGCACAGAAGTTTCTTAAGTGTAAGGTGCCACATGTGTTAGACCCTTAGGATGCAAAAATGAAAAACAGTAGGATTTCTGCTTTCAAAGAGCTTACATTTCGATGGGAATTGGACATCTCTAAACACAAGGTTATTCACCTGCATCCTCTCAGAAAGGGCACAAGCTTTGGATTGTCACAAGTAACACTGTCTTCTTGGTGGACCCCTTTTCTTGCCTGGTCCCTGTCACATTTAATTGTATACTTTATGATGAAGCTAAGCGGGATGAGAACCTTGTTCTAAACAATCGATTGAAATGATATTGGGATTATTTTGTAGGAATCCTCAACAGCTACCTCTAGAGAAAAGCCCAGTAAACTAGAAGCCCAAAGTAACAGTTTCCTGCACTCCAAAACCACTGGCCAGAGGACACGCAGTAACTCAACAAGTAAGTGACACTTCAAAGAATTATTCCTTCTGTTTGTTTAAATACAGATTCTATTCTTCCGTGATGACAAGGCCATAACTATTGGGGAATGACGCCAACAGTCAGGAGAGGCAGGCACCCCACAGTGGTTCTGTGTTCTGCAGTCCAATTCTGGCTCTTAGCCACCCCCCCCGCCCAATGCCTCCCCTTCCCAAGGGTCCTATCGTTATCATCCGTCTCTCAGAGACTGTACTCCTCTACTTCTCCATCAGAGAAACTATTGGATTGAGATGGATTGCTTACGTTGTACCATAGTGTCTAGGCAATAGGTATCAGATGCAGCTGGGATGTGCAGTGAGTAGAGCACCAGGTCTGGAGTCAGGAAAACCTGATTTCAAATTCAGCTTCAAAAACTTACTGGCTGTGTGACTCTGGGCAGGTCACTTAACCTCTGTCTGCCTCAGTGTCTTCAACTGTAAAATGGGGATAATAAAAGCCCCTACCTCCCAGGGTTTTTTGTGAGGGTTAAGTGAGATTATTCGTAAATCAGCTAACTTCCCCTTTCTGGGAACTTCTGCCATGAATGATGTTTAGTATCCATAGCTGGGCCAGAGACAGTAGCTGTGCATGCTGGCTTCCCCTGCACCGGCCTCAAGGTCTTTTCTCCCCCAGCTCTTCTCACCTGAGATACTCCATGTGCCAGAAATCCCATGAATGGCTCTGAGTGGTGATATTGCTCAGGTCTATACAACTGTGGCTAAATTGGGTTGGTGCTAAAATATTCAATACAAGTCATTCTCATGGACATCCATATAGTAGGGGCTCTGTAGGACTGAAACAACTAAGTCTTCATCCCATGGAGAATTTATGTAGGTGGCTCACCTAGTCAGCTGCGAATCAAGCAATCTCTTTGTCTGTCTTTCTGTTCCTCTCTGTGTATGTTTGTCTCTCTGTTTGTCTCTATTTCTTTGTCTGTGTCTGTCTGTTTCTGTCTGTCTGTCTCTGTCTCTGTGTCTCTCTCTGTCTCTCTATCTCTGTTTCTGTTTGTCTGTCTCTTTCTCTGTCTCTGTCTCTGTCTCTCTCTCCATGTAGACATGGGTAGTAGAAAATATTGCATTGGGAGTGAAGGTTCTAATCCTAGTGTGGACAATTTACATCAGTTCTCGGAGTCTTAATTTCCACATACATAATAAACCAGATGAGTTCTGAAGCCCCTTCACGATCTAGTTTTCTATGATTCTGGAGCCCTGGGAAAAAAAAAGGACTAGAGCAGTGGTTCTCAACCTTCCTAATGCCAGGACCCTTTAATACTCATATGTGGGCATATCTAGGTGTATCTGCATGTGGGCGGACCCACCCGGAGATGGATAGAGGGGTGGTGTCTCGGTTCCTAAGACCATCTTAAATATGTGTTTTCCGATGATCTTAGGCAACTCCTGTGACCCCTGTGAAAAGGTCATTCAACCCCCATGAAAGGGTCATTTGACCCCCAAAGGGGTCACAACCCACAGGTTGAGAACTGCTGGACTAGAGTCATAGTGAGAAGACCTGGGTCCAAGTCCCCAGTTCTACTGTGGTCTTGGGCGATGATGAGAAAGCTGCTTTAACTCTGTGAACCTCAGTTTCTGCATCTGTAAAGTAAGAATAAAAACACTGCTCCTATTTCCTCACAGGGTGTTATTATTCAGTCACATTCAACTCTCTGTGACCTCATTTGAGGTTTCCTTGGCAAAGATACTAATGGTTTGCCATTTCCTACTCCAGATTATTTTACAGATGAGAAAACTGAGGCAAACAGGGTTAAGTGACTTGCCCAAGGTCACACAGCTAGTAAACATCTGAGGCAAGATTTGAATTTAGGGTGATGAGTCTTCTTGACTCTAGGCCTGACAGTCTATCTACCATGCCACCTGGCTGCCCACCTCTCACAAGAGTGGTTTACAAGGCGTTATCTTCTCCATGAGAGCAGCTAGGTGGCGTCATAGTGCATAGAGCACTGGGCCTGGAGTCAGGCTCATCTTCCTGAGTTCAAATTTGACCTCAGACCCTTACTAGCTGTGAGACCCTGTGCAAGTCACTTAACCCTATTTGCCTCAGTTTCCTCATCTGTAAGATGAGCTGGAGAAGAAAATGGCAACCCACTCTAGTATCTTTGCCAAGAAAACCTCTAACAGGGTCATAAAGAGGTGGACATATTTGAAAATGACTGAACAACAACAAAGCTTATAATCGGGAAACCTGATATAAACAATGTTTGGTGTTTACCAATAATGTGTAACCACTTTTGTATAAAATGACATATAAATGCTTAGAGATATTTTGGATTTTTAAAATGAATGGATGTAGTTTTGCACCAAACCCTCTAAAATCCTCATTTCCTTGGAGAGGCTACATGATAGGGTAGAGTGAATTTTAGAAGCTACAGCAATGAGGATCACATTGAGAACTTATTCTTCCTGTTAGAATCTGCATAGTCTTGGAAAAGTTATTTAACATTTTCTATGGCAGAGAGAAAAATTGCTTTTTGGGGAAAGATCACTAGCTTTGGAGTCAGAGGACCTAGGTTCCAAACCCACCTCTGTCACTATGTGACCTCATGCAAGTCAGTTGGGACCAGATGGAACCTCAGTTTATTCATGCATAAAATTGAGTCTTCTAAAGTCCTTTCCAGCTCAAAATCTATGATCATATATTTTAACATACTATCTAACCATAAAGTGCAGTATAATGGTATATTATTTCTGGTTTAACTTTTTAAAATGTGTTTTTCCCCAGGGTTTTGTATGTGTGGGATTAATCAGTCATTGACTGTGAAGAAATGTATCCTCCCACCCTGTCCCTCAATAGAGGCCAGGTTGTCCTAGATCTAAACCAATATGGCCACGTGCTTGGGTCAAGAGCTAAGGAAAGAGAGTGCTTGTAGTCCTCCAGCCTCAGCAATTGTCCTTAATGGGAGATATGAAGAGACCAACTTTCTCCCACACCCTCACATAGCCTCTGGGCATAAAATCATAGACAAATTATATCTTAAAGCAGTGATGTGCCTGTAACTATTTAACAACTGATTCTCCAAAAGGTGTGTGTGGGGGGAGTAATGTGGACACACTTTAAAATTTAATCGATACAAACATTTTCTCCATAATTTTCTTAAATCTAGTCTATCAACAAAACAGTAAATCAAGCCCTGATCTGGAGCCTTTGCAGATTTATAAGGTGTAAATGCTCATAATGAAAATTCGACAATAGATTTCTGCAAGAAAATTCCAGCTGGTTCCAGCACAATCCTGTACCCAAATACTGTAAGAACTGTAAGATGCTATGACTGAGAAACTTAGTGATCTTTTCAATGGGAAGGATACCATAGTATTGGGGAAGGGTAAATACTGTACTGCTTTTCATAAAAAAGAAAAAGAGAACGTGGAGTCTATAAACAATAGGTCAGCAAGTTTCACTGAGATTCCAAGCAAAATTCGTAACAATTATTTTTGACCATTGGATATCTATATACAATTCCCTTTGATAACTTAGGCTGTGGAGTGGTTTTAATTGTGGAGCCTTAAGTAGGCATTTTCATACCCTCCACAAATACCATAAACTGTGCCTAGGGCCAAGTTGGAAGAAGTTGACATTCAACTGGGAAAGTGGGAGGTATGGGATATTACCCCATGGCACAAAGATCCCAAGACTTGAGAGGCTACTGCTGGGAAGTAATTGGGGGAAAAGGACAGTAAGCAGAGAGGTCAGGTGGGAGAGTTACTGGGGTAGAAATATCTGATATTCAATAGGTTTTTATTTTACTTTGCCACCTAGGTGCTAAGCTCCCTTGTTTCTATGCTACTGAATGCTATGTCAGTACCCTCTCAGTTTGTTGCTCTGGAACAAAGCCATGGCAGCCTGGACTGAGTTTGGGCTCTATTTAAATGCCACCAAAAAAATGGAAAGGAAATTGTATTTTTTTTGCATATATAATCATATGTAATTGCAGGGTTCCTTATTCCTCTGAAAGTAACGTTTCCTCTCCTTCACTGCTTGCCTTTTGCAATATACAAAAAGAGTGAGTCTCAATAGAAAAAAAAAAAAAGCATTAACATGCATTTAATTCAAAATGTTTAAATAATAACAATTGTGAGAAACATCCTTAGTCTAGGAATAAACAATACTCATTGGAAAGTCAGGAAGGTTTTCATTACGTTTATTTTACACTTGTTCTTTCTGAATAAATGGTTAACCCCCTTAATGGAAAGTACAGAGACTCACACAAATGCCAACCTTTTTATACTGCTTTCATACCAATTTTCTGCATTGGGTAGGTGCAGCCTCCCAAACTGCCCACATCGTGCTCCCCTCAAACAAGATGTCCCTCTTTCTGGACTTCCTGGACCCATTGCATGTTGCTCCTTGAAGTGTTCTCTCCTCCCGAACATGGGCTAACACAGCTTGTGTGTTCCAATAATGAGGCTGTAATTCTATTTGGGTTGTGTAAGGCTAGTTAAGGCTAATTAAGCATGCATATTAGTAAAAAGTCAGTGACCATCCCCTGACCCTGGTCAGTTTGATCTGGTTTCAGTCTGGGCCCCCTTCAAGAGGAACTTATAGATTTCTTCTAGCTACATGATTGGATAGGGTCATTCTGCCCTTCCTTCCCCCATCCTAATTTACATCTTCCTGCGTGTCCCTATAACATCTGTCTTTGCAACATCCATTGCTCCTATAGAATCTGTGGAAACCAAACTATTAGCATTTCTCACACAATGATGACGATAAGCTAGTATTTACCTAGTACTTTCAGGTCTGAAAAACCCTTTATAAGTATCTTATTTTAAATTCAGAACAACCCTGTGAGGTTAATGCTATAAATGAAGAAACGGAAGCAGGTAGAGATTAAGTTTGACCAGGGTCACAGAGCTAGTTAAATTTGGGATCAGATTTGAACTCAGATCTTCCTGATTTTAGACCAAGTGTTCTACCCTCAATACTACCTAGCTGCCTTCGTTTTTTTTTTTTAAGTCATATTTGAATTCCACTTGGATTTGTACTCAGGAAGGAAAAACAGAAGTGATTACAATTGGGACCTGTATTAGGAGAAACAATGTACATAACATTTTTTTTAAATGAAATTTTTTAAAACTTACATATAGTTACATTTACAAAATTGTCTTTTTTCTTCCCAATGCCGTATCTTACATAAAATGTTAAAGTGGATATAGATGGTTGATGCATCTACAGGAGTTAAAAGACCCAATTCTTCCATTTATTTTGGGACTGGTTATTAACCTCTCTGAGTCTCAATTTTCATATTTGCAAAACAGACATAATACAACTTGATCTGCTTGCCTTATTAAAAAAAAACACTTTACAAAATGTTAAATACTATATAAATGTGAACCTTTATCCCTAACAATTTGAACTCTTCAGTCATCTGTGGCTGAACTAACTTAAGAGATCTTTAACACCATTAAACTAATCATATCATTTGAGGAAGCAATTGTTGAGGTTTAGAACGTGCTTATACCTCATCATAAGATGGTCAGAATCATCTGTACTAATTGGTACCAGAAACAATTGTGGAATAGTTTACATAGAAATCTAATGCGGAGGTGGAAAAGGAGACTTTGGTGGGTTATCCCAAAAAAGCAGTATCCCCCCCAAGATGCCCCCATGGTTACATGAGAGTCATGAAGCTGGGTAAGCTGCTAAAAGACAAAAACATGCAGAGAGCTATGGGTTTCTTCAGGGTGGGGTAAACTCCTTCCAGCACTATGATTTAGAAGACAAATCCGGGGGGAATTGCCTGAAGCACAGAGATATTAAATGACTTAGCCAGGGTCGTATAGCTAACAAGTATCAGGACTTTGCTGCCCTAGTCATTAACCATTTCTTAGTCCTCTGCCTTTAGTCTTTAGTAATTTAAGGGATAAAATATAAAAAAGCTAAATCTATGAAGATTGTGTCTATGTTTCCATATGCTTGTTTTGCTTTCCTAGATAGAATGTAAATTCCTTGAGGGTAGATTTTAACTTTTGTCTTTGTATCCCCAGTACTTAATATCCGGGGCATAGAAGGGCCCTTAATAAATGCTTATTGATTGTAGAATTCACTGAAAAATATGAAACTCTCCATCCAACCTGTCTTTTCTGTAACCTAATGGCCCTTTTCTGTGAATGAGGGAAATACCAAAAGAATCATTAAATTAATGAAAGCAACCGATGACACTGAGATCACCTTAAACAAAGCCAGTGAAAATGACCTAAGTGGCAAAATTTAAGCTGGGTTCTAAAACAATTTCTCATTTCTTGATGTAAGGTGCTCTAGGATATTTTCAATTGTGGTCCTTCACATGAATAGTGTCATCCCACAAACTATTCCATTATTTTAATTGGTTTGGCTCTTGTTTCCTGTAATCTGCACTCATTGATTCATCTCCTGTCTCCTGTGATCTGTTTTATTTTCTTTTATTTAAATGGACAGGGATAAATGAAGACGGGTTCCCAGATAGGAAAAGCTGGCACCAATAGAGTGTTCAAGGAAACCTTTTCATTGGCATCTCATGAGGAAAGACCACAGATGTTATAATAATACCTAACATTTGTAGAAGCCTTTTCACAGTTTACAAAGGGATTTTCATGTTTATATTATTTCATCTACTCTTCAAGATAACTGTGTGGGGTAAGCAGGGCAGGTGTTGTTTCTTCCTTTTACAGAGAAGGAAAGGGAAGTTTGGAGAAGTGATTTGCCTTATGTTACATGATTAGTAAGTGATGGAGCTGGAATGAAGACCACACTCTTTTTTGTTTTAGTCCACGTTCTTTTGATTACACAGTAGCTTCCCTTCAAATAGACACAATGCATCTAAAAATACCTCTCATGAGTACAATCAATAATCAATCTACGTTTATTAAGTATCTTCTATGTGCTGGACACTGGGGATACTAAGAAAAAAAAAGAGTCCCTGCCCTCACAGAGCTTACATTCAATTGGGAGGGAAAAAAGAAACTATACATCCTAAGGTATGTACAAAATATATATGGTGATTTCTTTTTTTTTTTTTTTCTTAGAAAAGAGTGTACTAGAAGTTAGAAAGCTGGCACAATGGACAGAGTGTTACCTCTGGAGTCAGGAAAACCTGAGTTCAAACCTAGCTTTAGATGTGTGACCTTGGGCAAGTCACTTAATCCTGTTTGCCTCAGTTTCCTCATCTGTAATGATCTGGAGAAGGAAACGGCAAATCACGCTAGTATCTTTGCCAAAAAAACAAAAAATAAACCCAAATGGGTGTTGTCTATAACTATGAAGAGTCAGACATGAATGAAAATGACTGAAGAACAAAAGTACTAGGAATTGGGGAGAGGACGAGGAAAAGGTCCCAGTAGAAGGCAGTGTTTGACCTGGTTTTTGAGGGAAACTCAGGGGTTCTAAGAGGGTGTTTTGCAAGTAGCATACTTGCTCAGAGCTGGGCTAAATTAGAGTCCGTTTCTCTTCCAGTTAGGCCAATGCCATGCCTCCCCCATGACTGGGGTGTAGCTTGGGTGGAGGCCACATCTGGAAGCACCATTTATTTGTTAGTTCTTTGACTTTTCTGGCTTCCTCCTTTAGCCATCCTTGACTGGGTGCAGGGGTCTGGCTAAGACAGATCAAACACAGGGAGGAAGCTGGAGACGACCACACACCTGGAGTAAGCTGACCTCTGGGAGCAGCTTGCCAGCTTTGCTAAGTATATACAGACTCTGTTACAGCCCTGCTGGTGGCCTGCTCAGATTAGGCAAGATTCTTCCCATTATGGCTTCGGTATTTACAACACCCAGACATCTCAAGAGTCAACCCTCACCCTCCTTCTTCCCCCTTAATCCCTCTAGCTAAGAGAAGGGGGTTGTCTTGAATTTCCTTTCTCTTTGCTTAGGCAATAGATTGGATGACGAAAACAATGTGATGCTGACATCTTTGGTAATGAATGCCACTGAATGTCAATGTCATATTTGGCCAGTGTGGCTTTGTTTATGAAACGGAGGCCTTGTATCACCCTGGTCCCCTGTAAGGCTGACACTAAACTGAGACTCTGCTCCCTTTTCTATACCTAGTATATTCTACCCTTTAAAAAAAATAGCCAAGTCATGGGTATTTGTACTCACTGACTTCTAAGTATAAATCTTTTTTTAAGGACAGAGTTATATTTCAGCCTTACAAATATGTATTTATCCCAAAAGAAGTTATGTTCCAGCCATGGAAAATATTTTTAATGGAAATTGTTCATACCTAGTAATGTATTTGTTCAGATTCACTTTTTTATGTAGACTATCATTGTTTATTTCTCTAATAAATGTAGAATGGTAAAACTGGAAGGAGATTTTAGGTCATCTAGTCCAATAGACTTCCTTCCCCCACCTGAGTTTCTTCCCCTTTCATAGCCTTTCAATTTACCGCATCTCCAGTAAGGCAGTTCCTCATGCTATGTAGGCTTTAAAACCTAAAGCCAACTCTTTGCAAAGCCTATTATTTTCTTTAGTCAAGCAGAACAACCAAATACTATAGACTCCTAGACAGGAGCCACATTATATGTTTATTATAGATGTGGGTGTTTGTGCAACAATGGGTTCCACTGGGCCAAGGTAGAAGGAGGGAGGGTGGTACTTGCTCTCTCCTAATGGGATGCTAGTTCTGGGTTCATGCAGATTGGGCTCATGTTGGCTTCTAAAGAGAAAGTTTAAGCTCTTTTCTCATACTCTCTGGCTCTTTATGTCTCCACCCTAGAGCTATGGAAAAAATGACTTCAAGATTAGATTTGGCCCATATCTAAGGTCTCCTCAAAAAAGAAATAGAAAAGTAAACAATTTACAGTGAAGTTTTGGCATTTGTTTCTCAGTCACTCAATTGTGTTCACCTCTTCATGACCCCATGAACTTGTTCCATGGGGTTTTCTTGGCAATGATGCTGGAATGATTTGCCATATTTTCTCCTGTGTGTCCCAATTTTATAGGTGAAGAACTGAGGTAAATATGGAGTTAGGTGACTTGCTCAGGGCCACACAACTAGTGGATGAGGCTGGATTCAAACTCAGATCTTCTGGACTCTAAGACCAGTGCTCTATCCACTGTGTCAGTATAGGACAGCTATTTATCTCCTCCATAGAAAAGACATGCTTAAAACATGAAACACATCTAAGTGTACCCTGACAAATTTAAACATGAAGAAATAACCCTATGACTTCTGCTGCTTTCTCCTTGGAAGCTGATATTTAAAACATTAAAATCTAGTATAGTACACTTAGTGGGACTGTTGAAAAGGCATCTCACAACCTCAGATCTGCCCTGTTTTCACAAGTTTCTTAAGGTTCATGTCTTCTTGCCAGCCGGGCATAGACTTGAACTCATCATCCTTTTGTGGTACCAGACAACTCCTTCTGAGAGAAGGGGAGGACTGGGAAGGTCACCTGAAGAAGGTGCAACTCAAGCTGAGTCTTGAAGAAAGCTAGGGAAACCAGGAGGTGAAGGTGAGAAGGCAGAGCACTCCAGGCACCCAGAAAAGCTAGTAGCGTGGCATGGAGGATGGAGTTGGAGTGGTATGTTTGGGGAATTGCAAGCAGGCCAATATAAATGTCTAATGTGGAATGTGTGAAGGGGAGTAAAATACAGGAAGACTGGAAAGATAGTAAGAGGTCCCGAAGAAGGAAAATCTGACTAATCCAATTCAATAGACATTCATCAAGCACATGTTTAAAGCATTGTGCTAGGAGATATAAAACAAGCAGTTTATCTGTTTCCACTAACCAATTAGCATTTATTAAGTGCTTACTATGGAGTTACTGTGCTAAGTGCTTTTATAAATATTTTCTCATTTGAACCTCACAACAACCCTGGGAGGTAGGTGTGGTTATTTCCCCATTTTATAGTTGAAGAAACTGAGGCATGGGGCAGCTAGGTGTTGCAGTGAACAGAGCACCGGCCCTGGAGTCAGGAGGATCTGAGTTCAAATCTGGCCTCAGACATTTAATACTTACTAGCTGTGTGATCTTGGGCAAGTCTCTTTACCCCAATTGCCTTGCCTTCCCCACTCCAAAGAAAAGAAAAGAAAAGAAAAATATGTAAGTGACTTGCTCAGGGTCATATAGCTGGTAAGTGTCAGAAGTCAAATTTGAACTCGAGTCTTTATGACTAATTCCCAGGGCTCCATCCACCAACAGGAAATATACAAAATAAATGTAAAATGTTTTCAGATTTAGGTGTTGGGTACTAACAATTGTGGGAATCAGAAAAGTCTATTGAAAGGTTTATAATGAATTGATTTCAGCAAAAGATAAAGCTATGTTTTATATACCCCCTTAAGAGAGGGTCTCTGGGTCTCTCTGATTCCGACTCTGGGACATAACAAGTCACGCGTGAGGTCTAACCAAATTTTCTGGCTAATCACGGGTTATTCCTTATCTTTTTTTTAATGAATCAAGCAGAAGTCAGCCAGATAAGAATATACACCCAGGTTGGTGGTGTGTGTGTGTGTGTGTGTGTGTGTGTGTGTGTGTGTGTGTGTGTCCGTGTGTGTGTGTCTGTGTCTGTGTCTGTGTGTGTGTGCTTACTTTCCTATAACTACGAATTCTGGCTATTTTTATTCTAACCCCATCCATCCCCTGTCCCCTACACATATCCCTGTCCCAAGAAAGTAGAAAAATTTGATTAATCTAACTTAATAAACATTTCTTAAACACATGTTCAAGACTTTGCGATTGATGGGGAGAAATATAGCAAAAAAAAAAAAAAAAAAGATCCTTGAAATGCTTTCTGTCCTCTGGATCTTATATTCTACTGGTAATGGTACAAAAGATACTTTGTTGTTTAGTCACTTTTTGGTCATATCTGACTCTTTGTGACCTCATTTGGGGGTTTTCTTGGCAAAGATGCTAGAGTGTTTTGCCATTTCCTTCTTCAGTTCATTTTACAGATGAAGAAATTGAGACAAACAGGGTTAAGTGAATTGCCCAAGGTCACACAGCTAATAAGTGTTTGAGGCCACATTTGAACTCAGATTTTTCTGATTCCAGGCCTAGTGCTCTAACCACTGCACCACTTACAACAACTATACAGAGTAAAATAATGTCAAAAAGTAAGGAGTATATATAACCAGGGGCTTAGGAAAATCCTTCCTTAAGAAGTGTGCTTTGAGCTTAGTTTTAAAGGGAGGTGGGGATTATAGGAGGCAGACATGAGGAGGGAGTACATTTTAGACACAGAAAAACCTTTACAAAGACACAGAGGTAAGAGATTCAGTTTTATGCAAGAGGAACAGACTACCTCAAGGTATATAACCAAAAATAGGGAAGCAACAGGTAAGTTGAAATGGAATGTTTTTCACCAAACTTCATATGTCACGAGATCTCTTTCATTGACATTTTTTCCTCCTCTTTCCTCTCATGGTTTAGGTGTGAATCCATACTGGATTGGTGAAATTGATTTCCCAATGACCAAAAAATCTGCTGCTTGTAGAGACAGACAACCTTATTCTCTTTATAGCAACAGAAAGTCACTTTCCCAGCAACTGGACTGCTCAGCAGGAAAAACTACAGTAAGTTTCATAAGTGTGTCTTTTGAAGAAGAAGTGACATCCACACATACAGGCATGGACAAGACAGATAAAAGCAAAATGGTGAGAGAAGGAACAAACAGTTCAGGGGACTGGGCAAGTCCTCATACAGAAGACAGTACTTGAACTGAGTCTTGGAAAAATAGGAATTCTGGGAGATGGTTATGATGAGGGAGGCATGAAGGATAGCCAGAGAAAAAGCACAGAAATGAGGGATGGAATGCCAGATGTGAAAGGCAGAGAAGAGGCCAATCTGTAGAGTGTTTAGAAGGGAATCATAGGATGTCAAAGGTAAGATGGAGCTAGTTCACAAATAGCAAATAGAGGAATGTAGAGTTGATGCTGGAAGCAATAGAAGCCATTGGAATTTTTAAAAATTTATTTTATTTTCAATTAATGGAACAAAACTGTTTCCATAACATGATAAAAAAAATATAATTGCACACAAAACTGCAAATCATACAATAAAGTGATCATGTAAAATTTTTTTTTCTTTTTTCCTTCCTTCCCCTCACCCTAGAGATGGCTACCATTAGACACAAATATGTATGTGCATATATATGCATGCATGTATACACATATGTATATGTATGTATGTGTATGTAATTTTTTTTCTACATATCTATTTACTAGTTTTCACTGGAGCATTGGAATTTATTGAGTCTGTCTGGGGCTGCTTGCTGGTGGGAAGGAGTGGAGGGATAATTGTTCAGACTGGTACTTTAGGAAAATTACTTTGTCAGCCATGTGAAAGATAGATTGGAATGGAGAAAAAGTTGATGCAGGGAGATCAGTTGGGAAATTCCTGCAAAAGTCTAGGAAGAGGTGAAGAGGCCTTGCACTAGGGTGATAGTTGTGTTAGTGCAGAGAAGGGGACATAGATAAAATATAGAGGTAGAAACAATGAGATTTGATGGTAAAGTTTCTCTGTATTACACACCAGCAGGGAAAGGATGATCAAATTTCCCTTCATTCCCTTTGCTTCCTCAACTTAATGGGAGAAAACAGGGTTGGTTCAGATTCATGGCACTGGTGATAAAACTCTAGTGGCTGATACGATAGCCCCTTCAGTTTCTTTCCCTTGGGTCTCAGGGAAGGAGTTTAGAATAATGTTGACCCCTTTGGGGCTGGCTTCCTGCTGTGGCTCTGGAAACACGCACCAGAATGTAAGCTCTTTGTGAGTAGGGATTGTTTCATTCTTTATGCTTGAATCTCCAGAGTTTGGCTTAATATTATTAGCTTAATAAATGCTTTTTGATGGATTGATGCCATAGCCAAGCCACCAGTAGGCTGCTCAGCTGTTTCTTTCTCTTCTCTACCCACCAGGCTACAACATTTGTGATCCACTCGCTCTAATGACTGCCTTGCCCTTCTCTCTCTGCCCTCTTCCTTCTCATGTGGCACCTTTCTCCTTCCAGGTGCATGCTCACCTGATGAAATCTGAGTTCAGATACATAGGACCCCAGTGGTCTTGCTCAATGGAGTTTTCTTCATCATCTCTGCCAAAGTCATAACTGTGGGCTGATGAAACTGTGCTTGCTCATTCAGTGTCAGAGGGCATCCCCACCTACAGTATATCTCCATTTCCAGCCTTTTTTTTTTTTTTCATATCACACCTCTCCTTTCATTCAAGCAGTGGAAATGAAGGGGAAAGGAACGTGCTTTAATTAAATGCCTACCAAATGACAGGCATTGCGCTAAGCACTTCACAATTATTGTCTCATTTGATCTTTACTGCAGGCCTAGGAGGTAGGTGCTGTCATGATCCTGATTTAACAGTTGAAGAAACTGAAGCCAGGAGAGGTTTAATGACTCTCCAGTGTTTGGTACAGTGCCTGGTCCATAGTAGGTACTTAAATTTTTATTGATTGACTCAACTAGTATGTGTCTGAGGTTAGATTTGAACTCAGGTTTCCATGATTCTAGGCCCAATGCTCTATCCACTGTACCATCTAGCTGCAAACTTGGTTAGCTCTCTGGCCACCTGTGCCTTTGTGTCCTTGCTTAGCTTGTTCTGTATAAGTGGAAGGTCTTCTCTCCTTCCTTCAGACTGTTGAATTCATACCTATTCTTTAAAGTCCAGCTCAAATGCCCCTTCTTCTAGGAAGTCCTCAGGTAGCAGTAACCTTTTCCAGCAGATATATTATATTTTCACATTTTTATTCCTCTAATGTTCTTATCAGGGCAAATCACTCCAGCATTTTGCCAAGAAAATCCTAAAAGGGGTCACGAAGAATTAGAAATGACTAAAGAACAACTCAACAGCAAGGAATACCTATCTATTATGGCGATCTTTCCCTTCCCCAAATGATGCGTTAATGTCCTCTTCCCCTAGCTGACTAGGATAGGCCTATCTTACACCCCTCCCCTATCATCACAATGTTCTTCACTTAGTAGGTGCCTAATAAATGCTCTTTTATTATATTGTTGGAACTCTCACTTGCTCTGTTATTCTTTGAATGCTAGATGAATTTTTAAAAAGAACTTATGAAACTGAAAGTCAAACCATTTTAAATCAAGTGAGCAAAATTCACAACTCATGCTATCAAAACTATAAGATTCCTGGAAAATTAAGCCTTCAGATTTGCTGCTTTTGGCTTCTGGCTGGCCGAGAATGGCATCCATGCCTTGGTAATGGGATTGGAGTCACTGCTTGGCTATCTGCTGCCAATCATAGCAACAGTCAACTCTTGTCATGCTCTCACTACATCTTGCTTATTTAATCATTGGCCACTCACCCAGGAAATGCAGCAGCTGAACCCCAGCATGGGCCTCACATCGCCTTGTTTTGTGCATCAGTTCTGCTCAGTTACAAAAGGAGATATCTACACATTTGCAACCAAGCTCAAATGTGACTTAAAAGCTTTATGGTCACCTCATGAATCCTAAGCTTGGGGCACCAATAATCATTATTGCTTAAGCTTTACAGCTTTCAAAGTGTTTTTACCTACATTTTCTCATTTAAATCACAACAGCCCTGTGATGGATGCAAAGCAGATCTTACCAGTCCCATTTCACAGGTGAAACAATTGAGGTTCAATGAGACTAAATGACCTGTCCAAAGTTACATAGCTAGCAGAGTCAAGTTTCTTGACACCTCTTCTTATTCTCTCTCTTCACAGTGATGTGCTTCCTCTTGAATTTAAATATGTACTCATTCTTCATTAGTACAAGTTAGTAGAAATTGACCCCCAAAGTCCCAAACTTTTGGTACAATTTTGTACAATGGTATGGAAGAAATTAAATTTAGACCAATACCTCACAGTTCATACAAAGATAGGTTCCAAATAGGTACATTACCTAGAAATCAAGTCATTTCATAAGCACATTGGAGAAACATGGCAAAAATTACCTTTCAGATCTATCAAAAGCAGAAAAGTTCGTAACCAAATGAGGGATAGAGAAGATCACAGAAAATAGAATGGATAATTTTGATTACGTAAAATTAAAAATTTGTGTACAAATTCAATAAAGCTAAGATTAAAAGAGAAACAAGAAAAAAACTCAAACTTTTGAAGCAAGTTTCTCTGAGAAAGGTCTCATTTCCAAGATACATAAGAAACTGGTTCAAATTTATAAGAAAAAGAGACATTCCCTCAATTAATAAATGGTTTAAGGATATGAACAGACAGTTTACAAGGAAAGAAACCCAGATTATCAATAGCCATATGAATATGCTTTAAAACACTACTAATCAGAGAAATGCCAATTAAAGTAATTCTGAGATTTTACCTCATAGCCATCAGAGTGGCAAAGATGACAGAAAAGGAAAATGACAGATGATGGAGTAGCTGTGGGAAAACAGGTACATTGACATAATTTTGGTGGACCCGTGAATGGGTATAATCAATCTGAAAAGCAATCCGAAGTTGTACACAAACAGTTACCAAACAGTATGACTTCTGACGTCCAAAATAGATGAAAGGAAGAAGAGAAAGGCATTTATACACAAAAATATTTATAGCAGTTCTTTCTGTGAAAGCAAAAACCCTGCGAACTAAGGGAATACCTATCAATTGAGAAGTGAATGAATAAGTTGTGATATGTGAATGTGATGGGATACTATTATTCTGCAAGAAATGAAGAAATCAGCGATTTCAAATGATTTCAAAAAAGACATGGAAAAAATCTATATGAACTGAAGCAGGTTAAAATAAGTAGAACTAAAAGAACAGTTTATACAATAAGATCAATATAAAAATTACCAATTTTATAAATTGATGAAGACTTAAATGAGCAGAACCAGGAGAAAAATTTATATAATAACAACAACCCTGGAAAAACAAAACAACTTTGAAAGCTATAATAACTATGATTAATACAATAAACATCCATGATAAACTGATAATGAAAGATGTTATCCATTACAAAAGGTGATGGACTTAGAGTACAGAAGACATATGAACGATGTAGATAGATAGATAGATAGATAGATAGATAGATAGATAGATAGATAGATAGGTAGATAGGTAGATAGATGAATGGATGGATGGATGGATGGATGGATGGATGGATGGATGGATAGGTAGGTAGGTAGATACATAGAGGTACTTGTATAGCCGTTGAGGGAATACATTTTGCTTGACTATGAGTATTTGTTAGATGAATTTTGTTTTTCTTTTTTCCCATTTCCCCCTATACATTTATGTTAATTTTTTAAAATAGAGAATCAGATGGATTTGTTATATTATTAGTTTTCCTTAACTGTTTTCATTTGTTACACTCTTACTGAGTGGGAGTAAACTCCAAATATTTGTAATGTAAAAAAAAAAATACAGTAATGAAAGTTTTTTAAAAATTAAGTCAGTCATGATGAAATAAAAATAGAAATCATATTGTAATGGTACCACAAGTAAATTACTTTATAGTTTTATTTTCAAGCTTTCTGGATATATGCTGACTTATTATGGTAACTTTAATCCCCTATAATGGAATGTGGTCTATGGCAAACAGTAGCCTGTAAAAACTTCAGGGCACAAATTGCACAGAAATCAAATTTTGAGTATTTATTCAACTCAGCAATCATTTTTATATGCCTAACTATGTACAAGACACCATACCTGGGGATACAAAATTAAATCAAACTCAAACATTGCTCTAACGGAGTTTACAATCTAATGGTTAAAGGGGAAAGGTCACTTTCAGATGCATTGTGAGCTGGGGAAGCAAATCTGAGAAGTCTTCATGGAAAAGATAGCATCCTAGTTGAGTCTTTAAGGAAGAAAAGGAATAAGTACATGGAAATTGGGCAGAGGGGGGGCATTTATGGTACAGAGTACAGGGAATAAAGGTATACAGATTGGAAAAGTCAGTATAACAGGGTATTTTGTTTTTAGTCTGACTAGAAGACAGCACACATGAGAAGGGATTATGTTTGATAAAGCTGGAAACATTGGAGCTAGATTATGCAAAGCCTTGAATAGGGATAAAGACTGGATCTGGTCCAGGCCAACTTTCCAGTGATAAGACTCTATAAATTTACCTAGGTTGGACTTAAGGATTCAGATACACAGTCTCATCAATAATCAGCAAGCATTTATGAAACGCCTACTTTGTGCCAGGTCCTGTGCTAAGCACTGTAAGAGGCGGTGGTTTCCGGGATTGGGTACAAAGGAAAAAAAGCCAATACTTGAATACTACCAAACTGGAAAGGGTTTATAATTTACATTTAGCTGTGTGTTTACATATGTGTACACTAAGACTTCTGGGACAGCCTGTATATATATTTCTATAAACAAACAAACATATCTATATGTATATATTCCCATATATACATATATGCATGTGTATGTAAATATAAATACAGACACATAGAGATAGACTAATCCTGAATGATGGGGTTGTACCAGATGGTATTTGAGGGACCTTATAGCTCTAGATGAATGAATACTAAAACTTTTATTAAGGATTTGCTATGTTCCAGGCACTATATTACATCATGAGGAAACACATACAAGAAAGTGAGATAGTTGCTGCCCTAGAGGAGCTTACATTCTAATGGTGGAACAAAATACCCAAATAGGAGCCAGACAGATGGTAGAAGGAAAGAGGAAATTTGCACAACATCATAATTTGAAAACAACTGGGAAATGATGTGGAGATATAGTACCAGGCAAGACAAAGCAAAAGCTTTTTACCTATCAGAGCATGGAGTCCCAATGTCAGAATTCAAAGTTCTAGTTAGAAGGGGATGATAATGGCCAGAGTGCAGGTGACATGCTTTGGAAATGAATGGGAAGTGCCATGTAGGTTTGGTTCTGGGCAGAATAAAGCAAAAATTCACCTATCAGAGTCCAGGAGGTGCTTTATGATCCTCTGATGCTATATTAAAGCATTGCTTTAATCAATAACTTACATTTTTTGAAGACAGTATGGTATGTATATGTACTGCAAGGTAAAATCATAACCGCCACTACCACCATCACAATCATCATCACCAATAACTCAAGTCTTTCACTAATTTGAACTGGTCTCACTCTCTGTTCACTTGAGTTGATGAACTCCTGCCTCTTATTTATTCTTCATTTTTGTTTGCAGGCAATTTCAAGACCTTCCCGGTCACTTAGCACGGCCCAGCTCACACAGCCACCAGCTGGCTTGCAGGCTTCTGTCATCTCTAACATTGTGTTGATGAAGGGCCAGGCTAAGGTAAGAAATGGATATTTGCTAGTAGGAGAATATTTTTTTTTTAAAAAAAGACCAATTATATGGGCTAGATGAATTCCAAAGTCTCTCCTAATTCTGAAATTCTGTGTTTCTGCACTTTTTCCTCAAGGCAAAACCTTGGGTGCCTAGGGTAGACTGTAAAGAGGGATTGTAATGGGAAATTGATGAATTCACATGAGTGCTTCTGTACTAGAGACTGTTTCTTAGGTTTAGTCCTCAGCAAAATTATGACAGAGAAAACATTTTGGTTTTTTGTTTGTTTTGTTTTCTTCTCTCTCTTAATTATTTCCTGTATACAGATTGTTTTGTATATATTTTATGTTGTTCTCATTAGATTGTAAAGCTCCTTAAGGGCAGGGACTGCCTTTTGCTTCTTTTTGTATCCCCAGCACTTATCACCATACTGGGCACACACTAGGTGCTTAATAAATGTTTATTTAATTGAATTTACTTTTACAATTGGGGATACTAATGCCTAGAGAGGTAAAGTGAATTGTCTAAAGTCATATAGCCTGCAGGGGCCAGAGCAAAGATTAGAACCAAGCTGTCATGGCATCTGTTTCACTGTTACTTTCTTTTGCCACACTGCCTCCATGAGAAAGCACGTCATTGTAATTAAAATATGCATACGTGTGTATATATTTCTTGTTTGAAAGGTAATTTTTCATTAAAAATTATTCAATAAATTAGTCATTATAATGATAATGATTGTATACATGTTTCCCAATACAGTTTCAGAAAGGACTGTGTTTTCATTCTGGTCACATCTTAAAAATAATAACAGCAACAAAAACAAGATCTTTTCTATCTGGAAGCCAACTGACATCTTTCCTGAGGGCTAAATGAGCTTTACCTCAACTCTGGGGTTTTTCTGTATGATTTATTACATATATAGACATACTAAATATATATTCTATACTGAGAGCATGGGCAGTCTTTTGGCATTTTCTGTACCCTCTGCACTGGTACAGAGTAAGTGCTTAATAATAAATATTCATTGATTGGTTACATACATAAAGAAATTACATACATGAAAAAAATTAAACAATGAAAAAGTTTTTAAAAAATAAATAAATTTAAATTACTGAAAGATAATTTTGTATTGTGGAAAGAGTACTAGCTTTAGAATATAAAGACCAGCATTCAAATACCAGTCCTAACACTCAGAGAATAACTGAACAGATTAAATTCCTTAAACTTCAATTTCCTTACCAACAAAATATGAAAACGTATTTTATTTTCTTCTATTAAGCCAGATGGGTGCACAAGTACAAGGTGAACTATGCATACATACACACATACACACACATACACACACACACCAGCTAATTTGAGGGGGACATATTAGCTGCCGTTAAGTATTTGAGAGAAGAGATAATAGACTCTTTTTCTTGGTCCTAGAGCTTAGACACAGAAGCCATGACTGAAATTTGCAAAGAGGTTTAAAGGTAGGCTTCAAGTGACTAAAAAACTTTAGGTCTTTTCAAAAAGTTCAAAGGACTGCATGGGGAAGCAGTGGGTTTAATTGGAAGTATTCAAGCAAAAAAAATGGTTGATGATTTGGGAGTTCTGTACAGAGGATTCATATTCAGGTCTGATGTTGGACTGGATTACCACAAAAGGCACTTCCAACTTTTAAGAACCTGTGCTTCTACTGACACAACACAAACTATAAACACAACCCTTCCACTTCCTTTCTTTAGGGTTTGGGTTTTAGTATCGTTGGTGGAAAGGACAGCATCTATGGCCCTATTGGTATCTACGTCAAGACAATCTTTGCTGGAGGAGCAGCTGCTGCAGATGGAAGGCTACAAGAAGGTAGGATTTTTTCCAATAATGATCTATGTCAAGAACAATTTTGGAGATTTTAAAAAAAAGCAAAAAAACCCCCAAAAAACAAAACAGGCATTAGGCCAATGGAGAGACTTTATGTTCAAGATCTATTTAAATTCTTCAGACTAAGAATAGTATTTATCATAAAATATAAGTATAGGGTAAGCAAAAGGAACATATTTCAGCTTGGAATCTACATGTGAGTTGCCCAATTGATTATGTCATCTGTATAAGTCAGTGTTCACTGACATGTGACAATCATGCATATATCCCTTGGGCAGGAATGGAGTTTCCACTAGGAATGATGAAGAAATTCTCCCTTTTTACTCAAATCTACTCATATCATTCCCCCTATCACTCCACTCCCCCAATTGCTGCTGCTTACCTCCTGTTCTCCCTTCTGTCTTCTTTAAAATTCCCTACTAATAATATTGTCACCCACTTGGTTCCAGTGTATCTCTGATATATTTGTGTTCTTTACATAGAGAGATTGGCTAGATGGTCATTGAGACCCAATCATATTCCCGGTGACTTCTACCCTCCCCATCTCTATTCCCCTTTTTGGGTAGAGTAGAACATTGATTTTCCAGGGTTGGTGGTGGGAATGCAGGGCCCTTCCTCAGGCTGAATACTGCTTAACCATCTTCCTCCGTTCAAAGTCTCTCTTCAGTTTTGAGGTTAAGGTTCTTCACTCCCAATCCTTTCTGATTTCTAGGAATGAGGTCCAGAGATTTGTTTGAGGTACTGGAGAATGGGCATCGCTTAATGTGAGCTCCTGACTGTTGTATATAGGTAAAGGATTAGGATCAGGACAATCACAAAGAGATTGGATCTATTTAAAAGCTGTTTTTATATGTTATATATAAAGCAATATGGCATAGTGGATGGAAAGCTATCCTTAGAGACAAGAAGAACCTGGATTCAAGTCCAGCCATTGACATATATTGCCTGTGTGACACTGGGCAAATCACTTAACCTCTCAGTTCTAGGCAACTCTAAGATGATAAATTGAAGAGCAACCAGGGAGGTTCCTCATTCAGGAGTTTCTATGCCACTGATAACATTGGTCCATTCCAATATACTTTTATATGTTTATTCAGGCCAGAGTCTACCTTGGGGGCTTCTTACAAAACTTTTCCATTTAGCTGTTGTTCCCACACAAGGTTTCCCTGGAGAATATCAGAATTTGGCTCATGTCTAGGTATCTACAGAATAGGTAAAGAACCCCCCAGTTCCAATATTAACAATCAGGCTAACACGTCATTGAATATAGATCAGGCATCATTACTCAAGGGACATACAGAAACAATAAACAAAATTGTAAAGGACTTTTACCTGAGGCAATACACAGTCAAGACAAATCCCTTCCCTTTCAGAGAGCTTACACCTCCCTGAGGGACCTATTTCTTACTCTGGGGTTGGTTTCTCCCTCATTCTCCCTTCTCCTTTCTCCAAAAAGAAAAAAATGAAAACATTTGGCTTGATAGAAAGGTAAGGAATCTACTCCTCTGGTTAGCGTATAGGTTTCTCCTATACAAGTCTTCAAATTCAGAGCACCACCCTACAATGAGAGACCCCCTTGCAATGGAAAAACCCTTAGTTCTAGAGAGTCTAGTCACCCTCCCTGTGATAAGCCATCCATCTTCCTTTGGGACATACATAGGCCATGTTTCTCCCAATACCTTTGAAGAGGTTTACTTCTTCACACCATCACAGTTCTTCATTTCTCTTTGGCTCTAGCTTACACTTGGTTCTGGAATTTGTCCATGAGTCCTCCACTGACTCTCCATTACTGCTGCCTTTAGTGCTATCTTGGCTTAATAACTCCTTATCAATTCTGCCTATGCCATCTTTGAGGCTGTATCATGCCCCATAGAGGACTCAGAAGTTTGCAGGATTCTGCTCTAAGACTGAGTCTCTGTATATAGCATCTCTCTTCTTGCAACTCTATACTGGATTATCTATTCCTTATATCTCTGCTTTCCCTTACAAAGCTAAGTCTCAGAGATGGAGCTCAGGTGCATCAATTCAACCATCCTCAATGTGCTTGTTATTAAAAGGTCAAGGGAGCTGGGGGTAAGGGAAAGAGGGACTAGTTGACTTCATAGCACATTAAAGAGCTGGCCTTGTAAAGGGAATTTAACAATTCATTAAGAACTTACAGGAATTCAGGAGGGCCTTGTCAGGAGGGCATACCCACTACATTTAAACATATTGCATCATATTTCAAAGAAAAAAAGTGACTCCCTAGATTTGTGTTTTATTCATCATTTCTCATTGCAAATGTGCCCAATCTTGGCTATATTATGGATTACATTGGTTTTTGTGGATTGGCCTGGGAATCTAACTGCTATTTATAAGATTGTTTCTATGGAAAAATATATTTAGATTTCCAACCACCAAACACAAAACAAACCTTTGGAACATGGTCTGTTTGTAAGATGAGGCCTAACTTTATGTCTTATGAATACAACTACTCCCATATCCACATATCCCAAGAGGTCATAATTTAGAGAATTTGTTGTTGCTTTCAATACAGATTATGGGGTGGTTTTATTTATGTTGATGATTTTATTATACTTCTCTGGGGGAAAATTTATACCAGTATGCACTATATTTTATTCTTAGATTTCCTTGTTGGAAAAAAATAAAGGAATGTCCAGAGAGTTAAAATATTTAATATTTCTGTCTCCACATGCAGAAAACCTAGTTAATTTCCTTTATTCTTATCAGAAATAGTGTTCTAGACTAGACTAGAACTGGACTAGAATCGGACCAGTCTTCTAGAGCACTAGGGTTATCAGTTTCAAAAAAAAATCATTAAGGTTGTGGTTTGGTTTAAACATTTTCATTTTTCAATACTCCTCTCTAGAGTAATGATATCAACAACCTCTTACATTGTTATAGTGTTTTATAGTTTTCAATATGCTTTCAGATCCATGATCTCATTTGTTCCTCACAATACCCCCCTGAGAAGCCAACAGCCCAGGAATTATTATTGTAACTATACAGATGAGGAAATTGAGACTCAGAAAGATCAATTGACTTGGATAAAATGAGACAGCATTTGTAAAGAATGTAACACAATGCCTGGCACATAGTAGGTGTTTCATATATGTGTGTCCCTTCCCCTTCCCAACATTCTACCACTAGTACCATAAGTAGCATAGTGAGGACTAGAAGCAACCTAGTTTAGTACTGTTCTATGTCATAGCTTTATTGAAGTGTAATGTACCCATCTTTTGTTTATCGGGCCGAATCTGGACGGATTGTCACATGG
>CM053589.1:116380708-116397948 GCA_028646515.1 Pseudochirops corinnae
ATATATATATATATATATATATATATCTTAAATATATATATATTTAAATTATATATATATTATATATCTTAAATATATATTTAAATTATATATATTATATATATCTCAAATATATATAATATAATATCTCATATATATCTGTTAAAGTCTAATGTCTTTGGATTACATAATAATTTTCTTCAATTTCTGTTTATCCAAATAGGGGATGAGATTCTGGAACTAAACGGAGAATCAATGGATGGATTAACGCATAATGATGCTTTACAGAAATTCAAGGTGACCCTATCTTATTGTATGGCTTCTTTGGAATGCAGTAGCTTCTAGTTTCCTAGATGTGGATTAAAGCATACACACACACACACACACACACACACACACACACACACACACACACCCCAACAGTGAAAGCTCATTCATTCAGTTTCCATTAATCTAGAATTTATGATGATTAAATCAGGAGTTTAGCCAAAGATTAATTTTGCTTTAAAAGAAGACTGCTAAGAAAACTAATGATATTAAGCAAGATTGTAGGGTAAATATGTAAATTACTTAATCTAAAAGTTTTCAAGAATTTTAGAAGCACTCATCTGTAAAGAAGCAATTCATATGCTAATTACATATCAGTTTTACATATTCATTAAAGTAGGTCTTATAATAATTGCTACTAGGTAACCTTCTAATTCAAGTTACCCTCCCTACATGAATTTAACAATTCAGCAAGTAGTTTTTAAGTGTTATGCAAGGCACTGGGACCACAAAGATGAACCAGATAGAATCCTGTCCTCAGAGAAATGACAATTTCCTAGTGGAGATGATTTGAAAATATAATGCCAATGCTAAGCATCATAAAAAAAAATGGGAACCAATTTCTACAGGTGGACAGAAGAAAGTGGTATTATTTCTTTCTGAGATAGATCAGAGAATGCTTCATAGAGGAGATGGCATTTGCCCTGCAACATTCTACAATAAGTCTTGAAGGATGGAAAAGGTTTTGATAGGAGGTGGTAAGACCAAGTATCTATATCTCACATGATTAAGACTTTTCACTGTCAGGTGAAGATCTCTTCTGATTAATTTGAATCCCTGAGTTTTTGTAATATTTTATATCTTATTTTCTGTTTATAGCAAGCCAAAAGAGGACTTCTCACTCTCACAGTCAGGACTAGCCTGAGTGCCCCCCATTCAGTGTCCAACTACTTTTCTCCTCAACTGTGTCGTTCTCTGAGTTCAAGTACCTGCATCACCAAGGAAAACAGTTCTTTTGGCCTGGAAAACTCATCCTTCTCAGTCAACACTGCCAAGCCCAATGATAGGATCATAATGGAAGTTTCTTTAAAGAAAGGTATGAGCTCCTGGCTTTGCCTCTCTTTACCGAACCCCATCCTATTTCTTAAATCATTGGATTGCTGACTATTTCAGTTCTTTATCTGCAGAAATCACATTAAAAATAGAAAAACACAAGGTAAAGACTGATTTTATTTTGCTATCACTCAGGTCTCCTGCTCCCCTCTCTCAACACCTCTTTAGACAGAAAACTTGCGTTCCTGTGCTTGATCAGTGATAAACGTCTTCAAATCTAGACATAGGTGGACATCTTCAAGTCCAGACATAGATATCTATGTGACTCCCCCAGTCTCCACAGATCTGAATTCTAGTAATGCTACTCAAGCATTTTGTTATTCATGTTACTATAGAGAGAAGGTGATCTTTGTGCTGAACTCTCTCTCTTAAAGACAGAGACAAAGAGAGAGCTCAGCATGAAGATCATCTCTCTAAAGTAACATGCATGCATATCTATGTATGTGTGTATGTGTATACACATATTTATTTAGGGAGACAGATAGATATAGAGATAGATAGAATTGAACATACAGTGTTCCAGGCACTAGTAAATGAATAAACAATGGAATAAATAATTGAATAATACAATTAGACTGTGCAAATGATGGAAATTAAAAGAGGCATTTAGAGTTCTCAGAGTGAATTTATTGGATATCCATATTCTGAAAGACATATTACTCCTCATAATATAGTCCAGCAGTCCTCAAACATTTTGGCCTTAAGACCCCTTTATACTCTTGAAAATGATTAAAGATTCCCCCTCCTCCATGACCAAAGAGCTTTTGTATATGCAGATTATGTATGTAATTACTATATTATAAATCTAAACTCTTATTTTGAAAATAATTTTGATCTTGTAGAACCCCTAAAAGAGTTTTGGGGATCCCAAAGGGAATCCAGGCCATACTTTAACAACCATTGATCTAGTCAAAGACCATCTAGTATTAGGACTGGAATAAAGAAATCTGTTTCAGCATGTTTCTGGTATACATTGTACCAAATATCGCCCAACGTTTGGTTAATTTATTACTAATACTCTACATTTTCCTTTCTAGAGGCTGGAGTAGGCTTGGGAATTGGCCTATGCAGTATCCCTTACTTCCAATGCATCTCTGGGATATTTATTCATACGCTTTCCCCAGGATCAGTGGCGCATTTAGATGGACGCCTCAGGTACACTATTATATTTTGTTTCTCAAAAATACACAGGTGGCAAAAATTTGTGAAATAAGAAAGTAAAATTGTGAAGGATCTTATGGATTTGGGGGAGAATTGTGGTGATACGGGTGGTATCTGAATTAATTGGATGATTTTAAAAAAGCTTTTAAATGTTGTTGTTTGTGGTGATTGAGACAGTAGCTAGGATAAAATTTACTTTTTGTGCTATTAATTTTTATTAAAGGTTTTCTAAATAAATGAGTTATATAAAGAAAATGTCAGGTACTCACATACTTCTTTTTGTTTTTTTTGCTTTTTGGAGGGGGGAAGGCAGGGCATTTGGGGTTAAGTGACTTGCCCAAGGTCACATGACTAGTTAGTGTTAAGTGTCTGAGGCTGTATTTCAACTCAGGTCATCCTGACTCCAGGACCAGTGCTATATTCACTGCACCACCTAGCTGCCCCTATACTTCATAAAAAAACCAACAAAAATCTTTTAAATATTTTGAGGTATTTTCAAAGCTGATGTGACAAGTCAGTAATCAACTAGTCAATTTTTAAAAATCCTATTGTGTACCAGTCATTGTACTGTTCAAATACAAAGTTATCTTATCTGTCATTATTTATCAAGCTCTGTTTCATCTAAGTGAATTACTTTGGGAAAAACCAATTCATTATCTGAGTCCATTTCTCCACAAAAAAATGTTGATACCAGTACCTGCTCTTGCCTCCCTTATTAGGGTTATAAGGATTAAACCTAAAAGTGCTTTGGAAATTGCAAAATGCTATAGAAATTCAGGTTATCATTATTATTTTCGTGATTCTTTCACCTGGACCCATTGGAAAAGTGTGTCAATGCCCACTCAAAACCATTAGCTCTGGTGATATGCTCATTTTTACCAACCAACCAGAGTACCTATTATGTCAGACAAAGACATTTAATCAGACGGCATCACAAAGAGAGTGACCAGAAAATATGTCCCTATATGGGAACATGGGGGTCTCTAAGGGATTGGATGTTATGATGAAGACAAAGAATAGTTTGGAATTGCAAGGAAGGAGAAGGAGCAGCAACACATTGTGATCAGATAAAGGAATTTCAGTTTATAAACATGGAAGTGATTCATTTGTAGGTGATGGAAAGATTAGTTATGACTGTCTCTGTATATTGCTGAAGTGAGATGAAGGAGGAGGTTATGGGAAATTACTAAGTTGAGGAACTGAGAGGTGAAGGTATTAGAAGAAATATCAATAGGTTTGTTGAAGCTGTTTACTTGATCAGTAGCTCATTATTTCCTTTGATGGTCTTTCTTCACTTTCCTTTGACCCTCATCTTCCTACCCAGCAAAGGGAAGGGAAAGTGTTTTTCCCCCTCATTTTCCCTTTGTCCTGCAATCTTAGTATAATTTATATCCCATACAAAGAAATTCTGATGAGTGCTTCATTTTATGGGGTGTGTTAAATAATGTGCCTGAGGAAATTACTCCTTTTCCCCGTTTTTGTGTTAAGTTTCAATAGGGGAAAGGAAGTCCAAGGACTGATTTCATCTCTAGCTGCATAAGAAATCAGGCCAATCCTTGAACAAGTAGTTATAGGCCCAATGTAATCAAGTCTTGAAAATCTGGATGTCATTTTGCTTTGAATTATGTCACTGGAATCATGGACCTCTTGCTGATGTTTATTTTGTAGATGTGGTGATGAAATCATAGAAATTAATGAGATCTCAGTTCAAAACATGACGCTCAATGAAGTGTATGCCATTCTAAGCCACTGTGATCCTGGAGCAGTCCCAGTGATTATCAGCAGGCACCCAGATCCCCAGGTAAAACTTCAAATATTTCCACCTCTCTCACCTAGTTGCAATGATCTAGGACCAAACCTGAAAGTCAAATTTTACAGAAATTAAGATGTTCCTGGGAAATTTTACTGCAACAAAGTTTAGTACAAGTTTGATAATCTTCACATAGTAACTGATACCCATAGAAAACAAGAACAGAAGACTCATGGATGGGGCTATGCAGAAGAATCATTATTAGGGGAAGTACCATCCTGTTTCTGGATTACAGATATTAGAATTATTTAAGCCTGAGTCCCTACTGTGAAATGCAATGTTTATAACCATGTTTATGGAATTTTAAACACATTTCAATTTATTATCAGTATACTAATAAATAAAGAAAATAGAGTATTTTACTTAAAATAATTAGCCTAGATGAAATAACAGAAGAGTCCAGTCAAATCAAAACAAGCCTTTATTGTTCGCTATGTGCCAAGGGATTCCAAGAAAAGCAAAAAATGATCCCTACCCTCAGGAGGCTCACAGTCTATCGAGGGAGACAACACAGAAACAACTATGTAGAAACAAGATATAGACAGGATAAATTGGAAATAACCTCAGTGAGGAGGCCCTAGCATCATATGGGATTTAGAAAGACTTCTTGTAGAGGGTTGAGATTTCATCTGAGACTTGAAGGAAGCCATAGAGTCCACAAGGTAGAGATGAATTGGGATAGAGTTCCAGACATGAGGGAATATTCACCAATGAAAATGCTCAGTGTTGGGAGATTGGAGGAACTCATTTGGGAGGGACAGCTTGGATGTGAATGTCATTAGATCATAGAATGCATAGAGGGAAGTTTGGAAAATTAGGAGGGGGCAGGTTATGAAGGACTTTGGATGTTACATTTGATCCTGGAGGTGATATAGAGCCGGTGAGGTTGATTGAATGGTGTGTGTGTGTGTGTGTGTGTGTGCGCATGTGGTTATGTGTGTGTGTGGGGGGGGATTGCGGAATGACATTATCAGACTTATACTTTAGGAAGATCAATTTGAAAATGGTCTAAAGTGGGGAAAAATTTGAGCCCAACTAGAAATCTGTTTCCAATAGTCCAGATGTGAGGTGATAAGGGCTTGCACCAGAGAAGTGGCAGTGTCAGAATAGAAAAGAGGCATATACAAAGGTGTTGTGAAGGTAAAATTAGCAGGACTTGGCAACAGATTGGATATGATGGATGAGAGAAAGTGAGGAGATGAGGAAGACACTTAGCTTGTAAGCATGGATAACTGGGAGGTTGGTGATGTCCTCAACAATAATAGGGAAGTTAGGAGGAGGAGAGAGTTTGGGAGGAAAGATAATAAGTTCAGTTTTGGATATATCAATTTTAAGATTTCTGCAGAATATCCAGGTTCAGATTCCAATAGTAAAGTAGATCCTATTTAATTTCTAGGTATTTTTCTTTGTTGTTATGATTTCATTTGTGGTTTTTAACTATGATATAGGTATTTAAATCCCAGAATAATCTTTCATTAAGATAGTATTTTAGGATAGTTTCAGAGAAGATATCAGGTTACTAAAAAACTTTACCAACTTGTCACCTGGCTTTTCCCTAACTTTCTGGAACACTCAAAGGACTTAACTCTAGAAGGGCCAAAAGAGATTATTTTATCTGATCCCCTCACTTTACATATGAGGAAACTGAAGTTTAGAGATGTAAAATGACTCAACCACAGTCACACAACTAGTTAATGTGCAAACACATCTTCTTGACTCAAAGCATAGCATTCTAGCTTTTGCTATCATACTATCAACAATTTTAAGAACACACTCTATATTATAATTTAAAAACATCCATTGATAGATCTACCATTTGCTAAAAGCCACAGAACAAAATGCGTTCCCTCCCCTCACTGAAAGAAAGAAATTGACTGGGAAGATAGGACCTATACACAAAGGGATGAGTCATCATAATACAACATCATATGGGCAAGTGCCAACCTAGAGATTCTGATAGTAAGTGCTACAGGTAGAGAAAAGGAGAGGGGCAGCTAGGTGGTGCAGTGAATAGAGCACTGGCCCTGGAGTCAGGAGGACCTGAGTTTAAATTTGGGCTCAGACACTTAACACTTACTAGCTGTGTGACCTTGGGCAAGTCACTTAACCCCAATTGCCCTGCCTTCCTCCCTCCAAAAGAGAGAGAGAGAGAGAGGGAGAGAAAGAGAGAGAGAGAGAGAGAGAGAGAGAGAGAGAGAGAGAGAGAGAGATAAGAGGGAACCCCTCCCAGGATTCCACTTAGTTCTCAAATTCTAACATTCCAATTCTGTGATCTTGGAAGACTTGAGCAATCAGAGACATGGGATCCAGAGCACCTGGGTTCTTCTCTCAGTCCAAATATTAATTATCTGCGTGATCCCCCAGATAAAGTAAAGGATTTGTTTCTCACTTTTCTCATTTTTAAAATTTAGAGAGTCTACACAATCTTAAATTTAAAATTTAGAGGATCTCTACAGTCTTACTTAACACAAAAACTTTAGGATTTTATCCTTAGAGGCAGTAACTGATCTGGAGTTTGAAGGAAAGGTGAGACTTAAGGGGAAGGAGCCTAGGCTAATGACCATGAACCAAGGCAAGGATATACACAACTTGTTCCGGAGACAGACAGACCAATTTGACAAGAAAAGGTTTATGTAGGGAAAGTAATGAGAAATAAAATTGAGGACAGATTGTGGGGTTTGAATGGCATGTTTAAGAATTTTACAATTTATCCCTATAGACAAAAGGAAGTTGCTGAAGTTTTTAAAGGGGTGTGTATATATATATATGTGCACATGAGTGTGTTCAGGGAAAGTGATATGTATGAAACAGTGCTTTTTGTCAGTGATGGATGGATGGATGGAAGGCGAGAGACAACAGGCAGTAAGATCAACAAGAGACTAATACAATAGCCCTGGCTTGGCATGAGAATAAATAGGTCCTCAGTTCTCTTATAGTTCCTGATGCAAGTTAACATTAACAAAGTGAGGTGATATTTTCTAGGTGTCTGAACAGCAACTAAAGGAAGCAGTGGCTCAGGCTGTAGAGAACAGCAAATTTGGAAAAGAGAGACATCATTGGAGTTTGGAAGGTAAGAAAAACAATGAGCCAAGGAAATCCTTGCCCTCTTTGGGATGTGCCATGAGGCTATTGGTTACAGAGTACTACAAATGCCTAAGATGAAACCTGTCATTTAAGGATTTACAGGGTGTAACTTAAAGCTTTTATGCTTTAAGAGATTAAAACTGCCCTCAGACTTTTGGGACACCCTGTATAGACTCATCCTCTCCTTTCTATTCCCACCTTAATTTGAGCTGTCATGACTTTTCCTTTTTGACGTTTAATTATTTATCTTCATGCAACTTCCATTTCACCTTTTTTCTATTAACAAGTATTTTTTTCCTCTCCCACCCACTTCTTCACATTAGAAAAAGAAAAAGATAAAGAAGCCCTTAAAACAAATTTTCATAATCAAGCAAAACAGATTCCCTCCTTGGTCATGTCCAAAAATATTTGTCTTATCCTGCATGCTGAGGCCATCACCTCTCTGCCAAGAGATGGGGAACATGCTTTATCATCATTGTTCTGGAATCAAGATTGGTTATTTCATTGATCAGAATTCTTACTCTTTCAAAGTTTGTCTTTATAATTTTTTTGTTGTTATAGTCTCATTAACTTCTTATTTGGACAAGTCCTATAGCCATTGAATTGGTTTCTTCTCCAATCTACCCTATATATCTGAAGCCTGAACTAACTTCAAGCAGTTGGATGGTGTAGTAGTATCTGTGTGACACAGGGATTAGAGTACTGAACTTGGAATGAGTTTGAATTCTGCATCACACACTCATTAACTGTGTGATGCTAAGAAAGCTGTGCTTCCATTTCCTCATCTGTAAAATGAGGTTTTTAGGACTCTAAGGTCCTTTCCAATTCTGAATTTATGATCTTAGATCCTAAGCACAGATTTCATCATGTCAGTCCACGGCTCATAAGGTTCCTTACTTCCTGCTAGATAAAGTTCAAATTCCTTGGCATGAAAGACTTCTATGATCTCACTCCAACTTAACTTTCCAGTATTTCCTCAACTATTTGTCTTTATGCATCCTGTGCTCTAGGCAAATTTGAGAATATACCAGTCTGCTGGCTATACCATTCCTCAATGCACATAATTAGTACTTAATAAGCATTTATTGACTTGAGTTGAATGTTTATAACTTGCTAGGTTAAAGTCTTAATTGGATAACAACCAACAAATAGCTGGGAGTGGAGAAAAGACTAAAGAGGGAGAAATTTAAGCTGACTATGAACTTGGACTGGTGAGATGAAAAGGCTAAATCTATGGCCAGAACAATTATGAATAATACACTTATGTGACTGACTGGAAGACTGCTGGGGCATCATGGAAGGCCTTAAGTGAGAAGAGTGATAATAGTAAGAGCTAGGCATTGTCCAAAGGCACAACTTGACATCTATCTTTCTTTCCCCCTCCATTTTCTTAGTCTTATCTCACAATTTGGTATAGTGGAAACAACATTTGGCTAAGAGTCAAGGGAAAAAAATGAGTTCTGTCATCAACTGTATGGCCTTGGGTTTAACCCTTAAATCCCCCTTGGTTTTAGTTATTGCAACTATAAATTCAGGGGAATTGACTACTCAGTCTCTAAGGTCTCTTGTTGATCTATTATCTATGATTTACAACAAATAATTTGTTTTATGATTTACAACAAATATCTGCCCCAATTTTCCAACTGTCGAGAAGGATGAGAATTTTGTTCTTTGACAATAATCTTGTGGGGAAAAAAGGGTATTTACGGATTATCTCCTCTTCCAGAAGATAGAAGATAGAATCTCTCTCCTCTCTCTCTCTCTCTCTCTCTCTCTCTCTCTCTCTCTCTCAATTTCTCTCTCTCTCTCTCTCATAGTATTCTGGATCTATTCTTTTCCGAGGTGGCTCTGAGGATAGATGCTGGACCTGGCATCAGGAAGACCTGAGTTTAAATCTAGCCTCAGACACTTCCTAGCTATGTGACCCTAAGTAGGTCACTTAACCTCTATCAGACTCAGTTTCATCATCTGTAAAATGGAGATAATAATATCTACCTTCTAAGATTGTTGCAAGGATAAAATGAAATAATTTCTGTAAAGTGCCTTGAAAATCTTAAAAACAATTTATAAATGCCAGATATTATTATTATTGTCGGTACTGAGACACATGGGGTTTGTCTAGGTCTAGAGGAAAGCTAGGATCCACTAGAGAGAAGGGTTGTTTTTGATGTTTCCTAAAGAAGAAATAACAGCTTATATTTATTTAGGGCTTTAAGATTTGCAAAATGCTTTACATGTGTTATCACATTTTATCCTCTAAACTCCATGAAGTAGGTGCTATTACTAAACTAATTTTTCAGATAAGGAAATTGATCCTGAGACTAGTACAGGTTCACACAGTTAAGTAAGTGTCTTAGACAGGGAAAGGAAGAACTTTTTGTAACTGTCAAAAGCAGGGGTCAAACGCTTCTTATCTATTTTTCTTTTTGATCAGTTTAGATAAAATATATTCTGTATTTGATTTCTTGTTAAACTAAAATGTTAACCACTTGATGGGAAACTGAGAGCCCTTTAAGGGAGAAATTGGAACAAAATTATGATGATCATAAGGGAAATTATGAACAAGGTCAATAACCCAAAATATTTTATGAGAGACTCTTCCCTGTCTCTCTCTTTCATCTCTGACCAAGATTATGCCCAGATTATGGTATCACAGTTTAGAATGTTACTGATTCATAGCTTACCTATGTATTCCTTGGCAGTCAAGATAACGAGTTTTAAACTATAGAGTTTAGTGGGAGGTTTTGTCCTGCTAGAAGCTCATAAGGTCCTTGAAGGCAGGGACTATTTCCTCAAATACTTCTGTTGTATTCTGGTGATGCCTAGTATAATTCTGGAACATAAGAAATAGTGTTGAATTGAATTACTGTCTTCAAAATAAATCTTATTCAAGAAGTTTTGACTGTGTTCCAATTGCAGGTATTAAAAGACTAGAGAGTAGCTGGCATGGCAGACCCACGTGTGAAAAGGAAAGTGAGAAGAGTTCCATTCCTTTCCACCGAAAATCTCAGAAATTCATGATCCGATCTAGTAGTGACAGTAGTTACACCCCTGCCTCATCTGTTGGGAACAGTAGCAACAACAGCCCACAGCAGCCTTCAGACTCAGAGCCAAGAGCTGCCGGTGGGAATGGGCCAGTGACCCAGGATCCGACTTTGTTGCTTTCATCTTCAAGAACCAGTCCGGACAGTCAAACTCCAGTGAGGACTGAGGAGTGCCACCTGCCCTTGAAAGTCAAGAAATCCTTTGAGATTCTGGTTAGAAAACCTACGACTTCTAAGCCCAAACCTCCACCCAGAAAATACTTTAAAACAGATGTGGCCACTAGTGATCAGCAGCAGAGCCTTGATGGGAAAGAGATTTCAGTATCCGTTGAACGGATATCTCCAACTAAGGACCAAGTAAGATGTTACTGCATTAATACCCACTAAATATTTACCACAAATGAAGCATTGATGATCTGCAACACTATCAGATCTTCTAATCAGACCAATAGATCTTAAGGATTTCAATCACTCTATCAGAGCTTCTTCTAGTATGTAACCAGAAATGAGCTTTTTATTCTGAGCTTAGTTTAAATTTAGACAGGTGTATTTGGGACTTGCAAGTAAAATCTTTCCTTCTGATGGCTCTTAACATGCTATAGGAAAGCTTAGGTATTATTTACTTCAGGCTTCTCCTTTTATAGATAAGGAAACTGAGGCCCAGAGAGTACAGGCACATTCATAGCAGACCGCACAGCAATCTCCCTAATATTCTGAGTCACACGCACACTGAATGCATAGATAGCCATCAACATCTACCTTCTATTGGTAGTATAAACCCCCAAATGCTAGAATGGCAACAGACCTGGACTCTAACCTCATCTCTGATAAAATTGGGAGAGCTTTGCCACTTAATCTTTTTTAATCTCAAATTTTACATCTATGGAATGAGAGAATTGAGAGAGATGAGTTTTAAGATTCTGTTCTTAAAATATTCTAGAAGAAATTAAGCATTTCATCAAGTTAGTGATACTTTGATATCTCTTGTTGTGTCTACTTTAAAAAACATTTGCCAATGGAAGTGATGGAGGTTTTTTGTTACAGGGAAACTTTTTTCTGTAATAGTTTATACACTGTCCTCTATGTAGGACCATGCGAACATTCTAAACAATTATTTCAGGTTCATTTTAGTCCTTGGAATTAATTAGGCTAGAAACAATGGCAAAAGGAAGACTGATATAACTCTAAAGATATATTTTTTTGACATTGGTATAGGGAACTCTTGCTAAGTAAACTTGTTTCCCCCAAAATAATAGTAACTGTTCTGTGATTTACCACTTACAGAATTGTACGAGGCACCGAGAGGCTGCTAAATGATTAGGTCAGGGTCAACCAGGCAGTATGTGTCAGAGCTGAGCCTTGAACATAGATAGCCCTCTTTGACTTCAAGGCTGGTTCTCTAGCTACTTAGTAACTATATTTTGATGAGAGAAGATGATGTACTTATTTCTAAGTGATGGTAGCAATTCCTGGTGTTTAAAAATTCAAGCACATGTGAAGAACATGCATATCGTTCTTGAGCAGACCCAAAGCAGCCTCGACACTGAGAGATCACTCAATTAAATTTAGGAATGATTCTCAAACTTAGGATAGGCTACATAAGTGTAGACAAGCTTGATTGATTGGGTAAGGTAGGGGATAGGGAAGGGGATTGGATCTGGACTTTCCTTAGTATGAGGACTCTATCTCTACCAAGGCAGGTGGAAGCCTTCTCTGAAACTTAATCTGTCAGAGATTTGCCTAGATTTTGGAGGGGTTAAATAAGTTGTTCAGTAGGGGTCAGAAGCAGGACTTGAATGCAAGTCCATCTTCCTTTTGAAGCTGGTTCTCTATTCTGTGTGTGTGTGTGTGTGTGTGTGTGTATGTATACACACACACACATTGACTCCACCTAAGTTATAAGGATAATAAAGGGTGCTTATAAGGCCATTTAAGACCATAGGATTATAGTCCTAGAAGGAGAAAGAATTTCAGAGGTCATTTAGTTCAACCTTCTCATTTTATAGATGAGAAAACTGAAGCCCATGTCCTCTATCTCCAGAGCCAGAGCTCTTAGGTAAAAAGACACAGAGACTCAATACACCTTGCTTTTGACCTGTTAAGGGTGAAAGTTTTGCAAGGAACATTTAGCTATGGGAGGTTGATGGGGGAGTTATTTTTCAGAAAGGGAACCTTGTATTGCTCCTCTGGCTATTGTATGTACCCCAGGCCAAGCCTGAGGTAAATGAATCTACTTCAGACAGTGTCTATGTGGTCAGGAAGTTCAGCACTCAGAGGCACAGAGACATGAGCAGAAGCCACAAGTCTTTTTGTGATATAGAACTATTCTCTAGCTATACTATTAAGATTATGTCAATGGTATGTATTCTGATTCATGGGGATAGGACCCTCTACCTGTTCCTTACTACCCACATCATCCATGCTTCTCAAGCCCCTTATATGTCTTAAGGAGAAAACATACTGTCTTATCATTCTATGTCCATATGACCTCTCTTTATGGAATTAAGTTCCTTAAAAATAGGGGATGTTGGGGCGGCTAGGTGGTGCAGTGCATAGAGCACCAGCCCTGGAGTCAGGAGGACCTGAGTTCAAATCTGGCCTCAGATACTTAACACTTACTGCCTGTGTAACTTTGGGCAAGTCACTTAACCCCAATTGCCCTGCCTTCTCACCTCTGAAAAGAAAAAAAAAGGGGATGTTTCATTTTTGCCTGACTTGGCACACAGTAGGTACTTAGTAAATGCTAATAGATCGATTAATGTCCATTTAGATGGGTGTGAATGTGTTGGACTTCCTTACTCTCTTTTCATACTTCTTTCATCTCTCACCATTAAATATATACACAGATATATGTAGATGTATATAAGTTTGTATCTTCCAATTGTTACTCATTAGTGAGTACTTTATCCAGCCTTGCTCCAATCTGCTATAGGCAGGGATCAAGGGAGGTAGAACAGCCAGATGATGGAATTTTCAATATGTTTTATTAGGCCCAGCATCCAGATTCTCAAAGTTAATTTAGCTAATTTAGTATGAAAGGTCTTATAAAATAATATATGGATACTTAGGTTTATAGGGGTAGCTTGGTGCTACCCCTATAGAGCTGGAGGGAGAAGGACCTGAGTTTAAATCCAGTCTCAGACACTTACTAGCTCTGTGACTCTGGGAAAGCCACTTAACCCTGTTTGCCTCAGTGTCCACATCTGTAATATGAACTGGAGAAGGAAATGGCAAACCATTCTAGGATCTTTGCCAAGAAGACCTCGAGTGGGGTCATGGAGAGTCAGACACCACTGAAACAGCTTGACAACTCAGGTTCATAGGATCAGAGATTTAGTGCTAAAAGGGACCTCAGAGGTCATTTAGCTCACCACCTCATTTTATAGATGAGGATGCTGAGGCCCAGAGAGGTTAAATGACTGGCTGGCCCAAGGTCACCTAGAAAGGCAGTGACAGATACAGGATTTGAATCCTTAAGTGTTTTGTAATTAGAATTTGGGAGAAAGAAAAAACAAACAAACTATCAAATAAAGAAACAAATGGAGCTATTTGCAGTATTTGAGAGCCTGAAATCTTGAAGAGGAAGAGGAACTCAGGTTGCTAAAAAAGGAAGTTCAGTTCCTCAAAGAGCAGGATGTGGTTGCTTTTGTACTTAGCTAATGAGTTTCTGTAGTTCTTCCTTTTTTCTTTTTTAATGGATGTCATTTATCTTTGTGACTGAGGGCCTAGGAGAGCAGAGGGCAAAACTTAGGAAATTTTTATCTGCCAGGCTGTAAAGGCACAGGTTAGGAAATAGAGTACAAGGGGGCACTAGTGTGCACTCTCCACGGACCTTGAGGTCACATTTTTGGTGACCCTGGAAACAGAACAGGAAGTGAAGGAGCTGTACTAACCACTGAAGCATAACCACTTAAGTGAAAGTCCTTGAGCAGGCATGAATTGGTGCTGCTGGAGGGTACAGTTTGACTAATGGCCTCTTTTCAACAGGAGAAAAAAATAATGAGGCTCCCACTTACAGAACTGGGGGCAATATTCTCAGCAACAAAAGCAAAGAAAATTTCTCAGACATAAAATAGAAACCCAGATTAAATTGAGTTTAGGTGGCTGAATAAGGTTCCCCCAAAGAGCTTGTCAAGAAAGTAAAATGGATGGCAGATGTGTTGGGTATAAGCAATCATGGCAGGGACCAGCAAGTCTGCCCAGCAGCCATTTTACTCTAGTGGATGTACTCTGCCACATGAGCATGACAAATACTTGTCTCATTGTGGGAGACCCTCTCTCCAGAATGCTTGGTTGGGCTACAGAGATAGTACAGAGAGAGTTCAGCAATAAAGGGTTTTGTTTTGTTTTGTTTTGAGCCACATCACATTCCTTTGAGTACACAGCATCCTTACATTTTTTTTTCTTCTATGACTAATTGTAGTATCTTCTGAAGGATAGAAAATTCTATTAAAAGTAGCATATTTTTAGTTCTTTCATGTTCTGTGGAAATACATCTGCCAATCATAGGATCATGGATTGAGAGCGAAAAATGAACTTTCAGGTTATCCATTCATATGATCAAGAGTTGGAAAGGACCTTACAGGTTACCTAAGGGTACAACCTTCTCATTTTAGACCTGTGGAAAGTGAAATCCAGCAGGGTTAAGTGATTTGCACACAATCACACAGGTAGAGGTAATAGACCCAGGAATTGAACCAAGGTCCTCTGATTATGGAGCTGGCATTCTTTCCTCTATGTTACATAGCCATTGTGCCCTTATGATGCTTCATTACCTTTAAGATCATTATCTTAGTGGAAATCCAAACAGCCCTTCCAAATTAATCATTTTAGGACCGGCTGACACTGCTTACATTTTAAGTTTTGTCTATTTTTCATTTAAGTTGTTTTTTTTTTTTTTCTATTTACACATTTCTTTAGGAGTTCCATTAGGACCATGAATTAAGAGCTGGAAAGGATCTTAAAAGTCATTCATTTCAACTTCCTTATTTTGTGGGTGAGGAAACAGAGACCCAGACAGGTTTAGTGACTTGCCTAGGTCACATAGTAGGGAAATGTCTAAGGTCCTCCCCTCCCAGATTTATTCTTTTGTGAAGGCAAACTAGGCAATCTTTTGACCCCATTCTTACCTGTCCTGTAATCGCTGAATGGGTGTTACCTCTGACAAATGGAGAACTGGGAAAGACCTTAGCTTAAAAAGACCAATGTCTCCCACTGCATCTAGGGCCATCACCAGTCATTCTGACTTATGTCTTGTCCCTAGATTCCAACAGCCCTGGAGGAGAGAGTGTGAGACTGGTGACTTTGTACAGCTCTGCCTCACTTAAATCCAATCCACCTGCAGGTCAAGGCATCGCCCTCTTGATGTCTTTGGTCTTCTTCAAGAACAAAGGACAAACAACAACAACATGAGAGGCAAATTTGCATCAAGATCTTCTCAGCTCCAAATACCTACTCCATCTATTATACCACCTTGCCTCTATATACTATAGGAATGGCTATTTTCTGTCTAGATGTTTACTTTGAAGTAATTTAAATTCCAAAACCTTGTATAGTCCCAGTTTAATACCTCATTGGAGAAATTTCCTCTGCCTTCATGGTCTTGTCAACTTAAAGAAAGCCTAAAGGACCATGCAGCAATTAAATTTTTAAATGAGTAGAACACAAAGGAAAGAGCAGCTTTGAACAGTATTTAAATCTGCAGAATGTTAGGGAGTTATTTCAATGATGTCTTTCTCAGATGGTAATCTGTTCTCAGCATGCACAGATCAGAGACATAAAATTCAATACAAGGCGGAAGACACAAAGCCCGGACTTAATTGCTTCCTCTGAAGAGCAGAGCAGGTGACAAGAGGAGGTCCAGGAAACAAGCTGCCGCCCTAGCTGCTGAGCCTTGGGGACCATCAAGCAGGCAGGAATCAGAAACTCATAACTAAATAATAATCCTTTTGACCTTTTCCTTGAAACCTAAGAAAATAGTTTTCAGGCTTTCCTCCTCAAGGCTACTTCCCTCCCAAAAGTTCAGCAGCTACCTGCCCTGCTCTACCTACTCCCCCAATTGTATATCTGAGGTCCTGTGAAATCCTTTTCTTTGACTTTTAGTGCATTATAAGCCTTGCATTTAATTTAATTTTGTGATAAACCAACTTTCCACAAACTAACAGATTAGAAAGAATGTGATAGTTTCTGCACTGAAATTCTTTTTAAAGCAACAGGAAATCAATGCCACAAGGTTGGTTGGTTCAGTGACCAAAACCCATTTTAGCCCTGCACAAGTGCATAGGAAGAGATGTCATTAAATTCTTTCCTCCATGCCCACCCCTCCCCCCCCACCAAGTAGTTGAAATGGCTCATTGTGAAGCTGTTAAACAATTTTTCATCTAAAGCCAAAGCCTGAGCATTACTTAAGATTTATGTTGAGGATAAAATCAAGAGCACAAAGATGGCTTGTGCCCATAGCAATTCTTACCATTTATAGCATGGCGTTTTGACAGACTATATTTCCTGTTTACACCACAGGAAGTGGGAAACCTGCAGCTACGGGGAAAGAAAACTGTTATAACTCTGAGTGAAGTCCCATGTTGTTCAGAATCAAGAGTTTTGGTTCAAGCAGAGGGTGCTGAGACTCTTGCCTCAACCCCAGCAGAATCAGAGCAAGCGAATGTATCCAGGACAGGTATGTTTGGATTTTAAATGGTTTTATATGCGTCTGAATGTGCAACATCTGTCTGCTGAATGGATGTAGTTGTGAGTTGTGAAAATGAACCTGAAAAGCTTGATTC
>CM053589.1:116398448-116424834 GCA_028646515.1 Pseudochirops corinnae
TTTCCCCTCCGCCCCCCATGGTGGCGTGCAATCATGTATAGGATCTGCAAATACTTTTACATTGTACAATAGTTTGGTCATATAGAAGGGTTGTAACCAATGAGTGAACACTGGGAAAAAAGAAACAAAACCAAACATGAAAAAGAATGATAGCATGTATTGCATGAGTCTCCATTTAAACTCTAGTCTTTCTAGATCTTTCTCTGAATGTAGATACCTCCTTCCATCCTGAGACTTGTAGAGTTGTCTTATAATTATGTGTTGCTGAGAAGAGTCCAGTTTATCAAGGTTGGTCATCACATATACGATGTGTCTGTGGTTATGTACAAATTTTTCCTGGTTCTGCTCTTCTCACTCAGCCTCAATTTGTATGAGCCTCTCCAGGTAATTATGAAGTCCATCTCCTTCCCATTTCTTATAGCACAATAGTATTCCATTACATTGATATACCACAACTTTTTCAGCCATTCCCCAATTGATGGAAATCCCCTATATTTCCAGTTTTTTTCCGGCTCCAATTCTTATTCTCTCACCCACCAGGTGGATGTCTTCAGTGCCTTTGTGCCATGGCAAAAAGAAGTATTGGCCTATATAAATTGGATACTTTGCTCATATGGTTGAAAGTTTAGCATTTTCATGGATAATCCTCATAAATTTGGTGAATGGGACAAATAACACCCCTTCCTATTTCTTTCCTTTCCAGTTTTTCCTGAAAGACCATACCAGAGTATTTAGCTCATTAATCCCCATGGAGAGCACCTAGAAGGAAACCAAATTTTGTGGCAACATTTCAAAATGACAGCATTTAGAACATCAGAAACAAAAGAGACCATTCATCAATATAGACGAAGAATTTTATTCCAAGTTAGAATTAGTTTTAAAGCTGAAAGGGAGATTAAAGATCATCAAGTGCCTAGATCCTAGTCCAAACCCCTTATTTCTCTGATAAGGAAACTGAAGTCCAGAGAAGTAAACTAATTTGTCTAGAGTCACACAGCTAGTGGCAAAACTGGGATTCGAACTCAGGTCTAATAAATCCTCTAGGAGTAAAGCTTTTTTTATCTATGTCAGTCTGGAAGCAGAGGGAGGTACGACGAATTCTGTTCTATTTTAACTCTTGGTTAGAGGCACAGTTTCTAGCTGAGGCCTACCACAAGTTAACAAAGACTCCCACCACCAAGGCATTTTGGAGAAGAGGAAGAGACATAAAGCAGTTGTGTGCAGTTACCCCTGGGTGCAGAAACATCTAGAAAGAGATTGGAGCAACCTTTGCTTGTCAAAAGGAGGCTGACTTTTTTGCGAGGAGAGGAAATTAATTACCTCAAGAAGAACAAAAAATAGCAGAATATAATGAATGATTGAATATATGGGGACAGGGAGATGAAAGGGAGGGAGCTTGCATAATGAAGAGTATGATATATCAAGATGAATAGAGTAGTTAGATCATGGGGCGGAAGAGTAGAAAAAGGAGAAGGAGGGAAAGGAGAAGCAGCTATTTTGGAAGGAAGAAGAGGAATTCAGTCCCAGACATGTTAAGTTTTAGGAAGACCACACAAGTCTATTGCTGATGTATGTCTCTGTGTTTCATCCAGGCCTCTTGGAAATTTTAGAGTTGAACCTGGATGACATATTAAGGCTAGGAATGGAACTTCACTCTGTAGTAAAGCAAGAGTTGTGACTGAACAATAGACTGGGTGCTTGAAATTGTAGGTAGTTACTCCTCTTGGGAAGTAAAGACACACCTTGCCCTACTCTCCCATGCTGCAGCAGGCACAAAAACTGAAAGAAGAGAGAAAACCAAACCAAAAAATAGAAAACAACAACCCTGATGATTACTGTATTTGATGCTGGTAGGAATAAATTTGGAATAAAACAGGCTGAGAGAGAGAATAGATTTGTATTCTTCAATTCCATTCACAGCACTCCTGAAAACAATATGTGTGACTTTTAGTAGCTTTTTGTTGCTGGCATTGAACTGCGTACACTCATTTCTTTGTTAGCACAATAGCCCTAAGAAGATCTATTTGGCTGGTGTTCAAGAATACTGTGTGAAGCCTTAGAAAAGTGCCTTTTAAAGTGTAGCAAAAGAAACTCAACTCACGAAGAAGCATGTTGGCCTCAAGTGGGGCAGCCTTACTCTGGAGGCAGAGAAATGAAGCAGATGCTGATAAACAGGTTATACGAGTCCCTCTAGAGTCTAGCTAGCTACTCAGAGAATATTGTAACTGTCAATGAGATAATTTTTGGACTCAACCTAGCACATGAACAGATTCTGATCATTCAAATGACACTTAAACAGCATTTGTATCATGACATGACAAAATGCCAGGACAAAAGAATATTTTCTTTGAACTATTTCCTCTACAAAGTCTTTCAGTGATTTAATTTCTTGCTTGTATATGTCACTACCATGGGAATGCTGAAGTCAATTCTATTCTAAGTCAGGTCAGAAATAATTGATTTCTTCTAGTTCAGAGATTCTTAACATCTTTGTGCATCAGGATCTCCTTTGGTAGGTTGGTGAAATATTACCAAAGTCTTAGAATATTTTTTTTGTGTAAAATAAAATGCATAGGCTAACAAAGGAAACCAATTACACTGAAGCAAAGATAGAATCTCTCTCTCTCTCTCTCTCTCTCTCTCTCTCTCTCTCTCTCTCTCTCTCTCCCCCCTCTCTCTCTCTCCCCTCTCTCTCTCTCTCCCCTCTCTCTCTCTCCCCCTCTTTCTCTCTCACCACCCCCACTCCAAGTTCAAAGGCCCTCTTAGATCTGTCCTTGGGGTGGAGCCCAGGTCAATCTCCTCTTCTAATCTCTTTAGAAATGTAGTTTTGTGGTGCTTTCTCTTAAATATGGATATCATTCTCTTTTCATCCACTCCCATGGTTTTAAGTTTCTTTGGATTTCATTCAATTGTCCTTTCTGTAGGAGGTTCTTCTTGGTTCTCCCTTCCCCCTCAGCTGCTACGGCCCTCCAACTCCCCACCTTTCCACCCCAGATTGCATTACATCTCCTTTGTATGTGTTTGTAGGTACTACCTAGGTGTGCCCATATATGTGTATATATGAAGATATAAATGTGTATTTATACACATACCCAAGTAGTATATATAAAAACATGCAAAGCAATTGCACAAACATGTATTGCTTTGGATTTCACCAACCCTCAACCTAACCCTACCCTAACCCTAACCCTCACGCTTACCCTCACCCTAACCTTAACCCTAACCCTAACACTAACCCTCACCCTCACCCTAACCCTAAATCTAACCCTAACCCTAACCCTAGTATGGCAACCTGGGGTGGGGGAAGGGGTGTGGAATTTCTTCTAACAAGGCAGGCTGGCATATGCTTTGCAACTTACTGTGTTTGATGATGATGGAGTAATTTTAGAAAAAAACAGACTCAGAGAGGAAAAATCGATTCAAATGGGTTTCTTTTACTGCATTCACATCACTCCTAAAAACACTAAGTGTTTTAGGAAGACCATATGAGTTTTAGGAGAGTTGTTTAGAAAACTGAAAATTTAATTAATTCTATTTTTTATTTTTAATTTTATTTATTTTATTTTTAATTTATGGAATAAAACAAGCACTTTCATAACCTAGTACAATAAAAAATGATTATTGTATAATTAGTTTTTTCTACAGTAACAGAGCCAGTATGTATCAGAGGAAAAACTGAACTGAGGTCTTTTTGGTTGTCTCTCTCCATTGCACCACAGGATTTCCATAATTACATGGCTTCATGCACCACCTGCATAAAGATGTTGCCTACATTTTTAGCTCTAGTCCTAACCACTGCCTTGAGTTCCACAGTCTTATTTCCATCTCTACTGGGATGTCTCAATGAAATTTCCAACTCAACAGTTTCAAAACAGATCTTATTCTCTATAACCCAATGTCCCTCCTGACCTCAAAAAACCAAACAACCAACCAAAAAACAACAAAAAAAACCCTCAACAACAATTGACAACTTCTCCTAATGTCCCTATTTCTGTTGACCAAGATCAACAACCTAGATCAAAGTCACTCAGGTGCAAGACCAATGCATTCTGTTTGTCTCTGTTTTCTCCCTCACAGCCCAAAACAAGACAATAGTTACAAAGGCTTATTGATTTATGTCTGTAACACTTCTCAAGTGCATCTCCTCTTTTCCAGTCTATTTGGTTTGGGGGTATGTTGGAACGAGCTCATACTGCTCAGTAAATTTTCAGCATGTGCATATGCACCTTGCAAACTGGCAAATGCTACAGATTGGAGCTTGTTTATAATTTTGTTAACTGTCTAAACTTAAGAAAATAATGGAGAAAATAATGCAGATTAAATTTAAAAGTATTCAGTTACTTTTTTTTTCTTTCAGAAGCTGTGAGTTCAAATACCAGCTCACTTACTTGCTGTGTGACTGTGGGTAAATCACTTTACCCCTTGGAGTCCCCAAATTCTGTGTTCTGTAAAATGGGAATAACAGTAAGACTCACTTTACACAGCTGTTGTGAGGATCAAATCAGATAATATATGCACACGCTTTGAACACCTCCTATGACTAGTGAACCATTGTCACAATCTGCAAGCAGAGGTTGTCCCCTGAAATAACTCCCTGATTGTTTTCTCTACCTTAAGCCTCTCCCCACCTCCAATCTCTCCTCCCCCAAATCTAATCCGGTCACTAAACTAGCAGGTCTGATTATGTTACACACACATTCCCACTCCCCAGCTCAACAAACTCTGGTGGTTCCCTATTACTTCTAGAATTCAACATGAAGTCATATTTGGCATTTAAAAATTTCCTTCTTACATTTCTGGCATTATTGTACACATTACTCTTCCTTCTACATAGTCTTCAGTCAAGCTATGTGGGCCTTCTTGCCATTTCTCACACTTGACAATCTATCTCTCGAGTCTGCGCCTTTCCCCTTGCTGTCTTCAATGGCTGGACTGTTCTCCCTCACGTCACCATCTCTTGGAGAACCTGGTTTCCTTCAAGACTCTGATCAAGCACCTGTCCTTTCTGTAGGAGATTCTTCTTGGTTCTCCCTTCCCCCTCAGCTGCTAGGGCCCTCCAACTCCCCACCTTTCCACCCCAGATTGCATTACATCTCCTTTGTATGTGTTTGCAGGTACTACCTAGGTGTGCCCATATATGTGTATATATGAAGATATAAATGTGTATTTATACACATACCCAGGTAGTATATATAAAAACATGCAAAGCAATTGCACAAACATGTATTGCTTGCCCAGTTAGAGTGTAATTCTTTGAGGCTTGGGACTATTCTGCTTTGGTCTTTGTATTGCTTGTGCAAAGTGCCTGACACGGTGCTTAATAAAGCTTTCTGACGGATTCATGGCTAACCATGAATATCCCCCAATGCCCTGTCCTGGGCCCTTTTCTCTTCTCCCAGAGGTTCTCAACCTTCCTAATGCCGTGACCCTTTAATACAATTCCTCATGTTGTGGTGACCACCAACCACAAAATTATTTTTGTTGCTACTTCTGTAATTTCGCTACTGTTATGAATAGTAATGTAAATATTTGATATGCAGGATGTATTTTCATTGTTACAAATTGAACATAACCCACAGGTTGAGAACCACTGCTACTGTTTCACTCGGCGATCTCATCAGTTCACAACTCTCTCACACCCCTCCTTTGCCAGATGCAATTAGTTGCCAAATCCTGTATTTTCTACCTTTATAACATCTCTTATATGTGCCCCTTTCTCACCTCTGACACTGCCACTACCCTGGTACAGGCCCTCATCACCTCATACCTAGACTTTTGCAATAGTCTTCTGTGTTTGGTCTCTGTCATTCCAGTCCACCCTCCATTTACCTACCAACATAATTTTCCTAAATCACAGTCCCTCATGTCACAGTCCCTCATGTCCCTACTCCCCTCACTCAATGAACTCTTGTGGGTCCCTATTATCTAAAGCATCAAATATAAAATTCTCTGGCTTATAATGCCCTTTATAATCTGACTCTTTTCTCCCTTTCCAGTCTTTTTATATCTCCTTTCCTGCTACCTAATATGTATTCTGCAATCCAGTAATACCATTCTCCTTACTGTTCCTCACCTATGACACTCTGTCTCTTGACTCCAAGTGTTTTTGTCAGCCTAGTTTCCTAATACCTATGTAGGACTTTTTCTCTCAGCTTCACCTCCAAGCTTCCCTGTCTTCTTTCATGTGTTAGCTGAAGTCTCACCTTGTGTGAGAAACCTTTCTCAATCTCTCTAAATACTAATAATTTCCCTCCTGAGATTACCTCCAGTTTATCCTGTATATATCTTGTTTGTACATAGTTGTTTACATGTTGTCTTCCCTGTTAGACTGTGAGATCTTTGTGAGAAGGGGCTGTCTTTTGCTTTTCTTTGTATCTCCAATGTTCACCATAGTAACCGACACAGAGCAGGTGCTTAAAAATGCTAAGCGACTGAGTGATTAAGAAGCCCAGCTATTTGGAATATGGGAATATGTTGGCAGATCTGTCAGGCTAAATTCAATCACATGTAGTGGTCCATAATAGGGAAGGAATCTTAGGCTACAATCCAAGATGATATCTTCAGACTGACTGACTGACACTTGGGCATTACCACATAGTTGCTCTACCTTGGCATCCCTCATAACATGGAAGAGAGTCAAGATCCCTTGAGTTTTAAGCTAAATTTGTATTTTAAACAAGGTTCTCTCTATAACATTTTATCAGGGATTGGCCTCCTCAATCCTCAATTATGACAGGAGAAAGACTTGACTGATTCCAAAAGTTTTTATAAATTAGATGCCCTAATTTTAAAGAATTCTCTGATGTCTCCATTTCAAGAATGGATGAGTCTAGACATGAGGAAATGACACTGTTCTACTATCTTGGAGAGTTGGCTTATTATTTGTTGGAGAAGAAGTACCTTTGGGAATTGTATCCTTAAATGTGGGACTGTTAACCTCCCTTGAGGACAGTCCTTTAAATCAAAAGTAGGCTTGAAGTAGTAAATCTATTTGAAAGTACTGACTGGAGGTGAGGTTTTACAGAGAATGGGCAGGGAAGGTGGTCATGAGCTTTCCATTTTGAGAAGAAACGCATTATGCTAGGCCAGGTCTCTATTAGAATTGTTTCTCATTCCACATGAAAGATGTAGAATCCTAATTTACAGACATATTTTCACACATATTTGTGTCTAAACATGTAAATACAAATAAAATTATAACAAAATTCTTATATGGGACTTTTACATTATACATATATATTTATTTTAACATATATACACATGACAGACATTATATTATATATACAACATACATATAATATCAAATATGTTATACACATGTAATATATATTATTCATACATATATGATATGATATGTATTACATATATGCACGTATATTACACAAACATTAACATATCCATTGAGGGCCGAACAAAAGCCTAGATTTTGTGCTAAAATAGATTTGGAGATTCTTAGAGCTGAAAGGAACCTTAGAGATTATCTAGTCCAACTCACTTATTTTATAAATGAGAAATCTAATAAAGCCTAAGGGAGATGGAATCTAGGTCTCTCACCCCCAGCTCCTTGTTTCTCTCACTAATCATATAACTCCTTATTTATTACTGAGCACTAGTCTTCCAACAACCCTGTGAAGGAGAGTTTTAATATTTTTATTCCCATTTTAGAGATGAGAAAATGAAAGATCAACTCCATATCCTTCAACTCCAGTGATCTCAGTATGCGGCAAATAGCCCAAAGAAGTAACAGATACAAAGATGTAATATATATCAAATTATTCACAGCAGGATTATTTGTGATTGTAATGACACAAAGTAGATGCTCATCAATTGAGGATGATTGAAAAAAACAAAAACAAAGCTATGGTATATAAATATAATATAATACTGTTGGGGGTAAGACATGAATATGCAAAATTCAGAGAAAATGGGTAGATTTATATAAACAGACGCAGAGTAAAATAAACAAAACCAAGAGAATAGTTTGGACCTCTACAGAATGACTAGAACGATTTTAATAAAAAGCTTACTAAAATCGAACTCAGTAACTAAAAAAACCAGGGAAGGTGTCAGGGAAGAGATAATGAAGTAATTCTTCCTCACAATAGAGAGCTGGTAGACTGGACAGAATATTGCATACCTTCTCAGATGCAGTCATTATATTGGTTATTTTTGCTTACTTGTTTTTTTTTTTTTTTCTGTCAGAAAGGAGGATTTAATGTGGGGAAGGGGGGCAGTGTTGAATTGACCAAAATATAAAGACAAAAGGCATTAAGAGAACTTTTTTTTTTTTTTTTTTTTTTTTGCTTTTTGGAGAGGGGAAGGTAGGGCAATTGGGGTTAAGTGACTTGCCCAAGGTCACATGGCTAGTTTTGTCTTAAGTGTCTGAGGCTGGATTTGAACTCAGGTCCTCCTGACTCCAGGGTCAGTGCTCTGTTCACTGTGCCACCTAGCCACCCCAAGAACATTTTTTTTAATAAAAGAAAGAAAATACAGGCTCAGTGCAATTAAATGATTTGCCCAAAGTCATCTAGCTATGAAATAAATTTTCTAGGACATCGACCCACATCTCCTAATTCTAAGACCCATACTTCTGCCACACATTCTGCTTCTCTAAGAGACTAGAGGTCAGGATAAGTGCAGGAGCTTGGGTGGGGTGGAATTAGTACAGCTAGTACTGAGTGGAGCAAATTATGAAGCTAATAACTAGTTTTTGAATATCAGAGAAGACAGGATTCCACTTCAAGTGGAGATCCAAGAAGTGCTTAGGCTGTCCATCAGAGTCTGAGAGCCAAGGGCAAAGAGCCCTCTGGCTGAAGTCCACAGCCTTTTTCCTGGGAAGAATGGGTGGAAATAGGATCTCAGAGGTTGTCTCAGTCCCAGGCAGTACACACCCAACCCCTAGCCTCCCACTTGAGGAAATTAGTGCCATTATAAGTGGGGCTACTTTTCAAAATGGTGGCAGACTCAGTGATGGGAGTATGATGGTCAGTAAATGTGCACAACAGCTGGTTGATTCTTTGCCAATGGTGTCTCAACAAATGAGCCTGGAAGAAGAGCAAACTTCCCTTACACGACCTTCTGTTTTTCCTCAGCAACTGAAGTTACCATCTGTACTGTAACTCTGGAAAAGACATCGGCTGGTTTAGGATTCAGTCTGGAAGGAGGAAAAGGCTCAATTCATGGAGATAAGCCTATATCAGTTAGCAGAATTTTCAAAGGTATGGAACTAGTTGGGCATCAGTCTTTCTCCTGGGGGCATGTGAAAAAACTCTCTGAAATCATTTAATATTTTGCAGGCCATAAATATTTCCCATGGACTGTATTTCATCTGAGAAGTAGCATGGCATGGTGGATAAAATGCTCAACCTCAAATCTGAAAGATCTTGGTTGAAATTGAACCTTTCATATTTTTTAACTATCTCAACCAGAGCAAGCCCCTTATCTACTCTATGTCTCAGGCAAATCCATAAGACTTAGCTAACCATGGTCACTTTCATACAAAATAAATTTGCATGGCCTACAGCCCCATGTACATTGATCTAAAAAAAATGCCTCTGGTATTTAAAGCTCTAGATAATCTGGTCCATTTCCACTTTTCCAGTCTTCCTCTCCTCCTCCTCCTCCTCCTCCTCCTCCTCCTTCTTCCTTCTTTTTTGGAGGGGGAAAGGCAAGGCAATTGGGGTTAAGTGACTTGCCCAAGGTCACATAGCTAGTTAAGTGGTCAAGTGTCTGAGGCCATATTTGAACTCAGGTCCTCCTGACTCCAGGGCTGGTGCTCTATGCACTGCACCACCTAGCCACCCCCAAATTTAGTCTTCTTAAAAATTACTCCATGATCTGGTTATACTTCCTACTTACGGCTCCTCCCACCTCATCCTCTATCATCAGATTCTGCATCTTTTGCTCACTCTTCCCCATATCTGGAATGTGCTTCCTACTTACTTCTGATCGCTAGCTCCCTTCAAGACTAGACTCAAATCCCACCTTCTTGTGTATGGGGAGGGGGGGGGGGGGGCCGCCTTTGACAGTCTCTCTCTTCCCGGCTCTGAGATTACATTCCACTGTACATACTTATTTGCATGTTATCTCCCCTATTTGAATGTGAACTCCTGGAGAATAGATACCATGACTTGTCTTTCTTTGTATCCCTGGCACTTAGCACCTTATTAGACACATAGTAAGCACTTAATAAATTATGATTGACTTACTGACTTTGAGGGGCAGTCATAGAATCTTTGATAAGGAAGGGAACTTAGAAATCATCCTGTCTTACTACCTTATTTGACAGATGAAGAAACTGAGGCAGAGGTGGAAGTGACTTGCCCAAGGTCTCTCCCATATCTAGTAAACAGAAAGACTTGGATCTGAATTTAGATCTCCTGACTTCTGATCCAGTGCTCTTTTTACTGCACCATATGATATCCATGAGTGTGGGTCTGGGAGACATAAAGGAGAATGTTTGTATAAGTACAGTCACCTTGGGTGACTTGGTATGAGGCCCCTCCTCCATGTCTCTGTTCCTAGGCCTCAGAGGTTCCTGGAATATGCTACGTAGCATGAAAGTACTTCTGTAAGCAAAAGGAGGCTGTTGTTGTTAGAGTATGAAAGAGTATGATATTCTCTTTATAATTTGGGGGATTTTTAATTCACTTCGGGGTACCCAGTTCCTCTGACACCACTGGGAGCCTGGGAGTACCTAAAAAACTATGCTGTCTCCTAAACATACTCTCTGGCCAGGAGGCTGCCTTAACCAAGGGATGCTCAGGCTTCAGAAGTTTGGAAAATTGCATTTTTAGTCAGTCAGTCAGTCAATAAAAGTCTTTTACATGCCTACTACATGCCAGGGTAAACTAGATGGCATAGTGGATAGAACACTGGGACTGGAGTCAGGCTCATCCTTCTGAGTTCAAATCTGGCCTCAGACAATTACTAGCTGTGTGACTTTGGGCAAGTCACTTTATCCTGTTTGCCTCAGTTTTTCTCATCTGAACAATGAATTGGAGAAAGAAATTGCAAACCACTTTGATATCTTTGCCAAGAAAACCCCAAATGGAGTCATGACGAGTCAGACACAACTGAACACAAGAACACTATGTGCCAGGCACTGGACTAAGCCCTGGGAATACAAAAAAGACAAAAGACAATCTCTGCTCTCAAGGAGCTCAGTCCGGTAGAGCATTTTCCCATCAGGCAAAAAAACATTAGGAAATGTGTTAGTCCAATTACTGAATAATCCTGAGAATCTTTGGGTTGTTGTAGCATGCATTTAGTTTAATGGGAAATTTTCTAGTAGGTCTGTTATCTTATTTCTTTACACATTCCCCGGCATCTTTAAAGCATGTATTCATTCTCTTGGTTGCTTTTCTCTCCAAGCAAAATATAAGAATGACCTCTCCCCACTAACTCTTCTTCCCCTATTCTCAGGGGTAGCTTCAGAACAAAGTGATGCGGTCCAGCCAGGAGATGAAATATTGCAGCTCAACACCACCACAATGCAGGGACTCACTCGTTTTGAAGCCTGGAATGTTATCAAGTCTTTACCTGATGGGCCCATCTCGGCTGTCATCAGGAGAAAAGAACTCCATCCTTCCCTGGCCAAACCTTCCGAACAGTCCCAGGGGAAGGACTGACAGTTGCAGCCCAGAAGCAACAAACATCTCCCTCCCTCAAATTGTTCTCTCAGGACCTCTTCTCCCACTGTGCAGATGCTGGGGAAGTCCAGATGCTTCACTCTGGAAATTGCTGGTTATTATCAACTCTCTGGGACACCATCCAATAGCAGGTTGTCCAGAAAATGAAGATCCATAACTGCCTCCAGAATCTCAATATTTTGCAACAGCTGGTTGTACAAACTGTGTAGACTTTGTAAAAAGAATATACATATATAGAGATCAAATAGAGATCATATTGGTGATATGATAGTATAATAAAGATAGGTGAATTTAATTCACCTCAATTCATTCACCTTGGATTTCAAAATTGTTTTTATTGGACCAGGGAGAACAATAGGAAGCTTGGGGTGGGGAGGGGGAAGTGGGAATCACATAAGTTTGGAAGACAGAATTGGTACCAATGTGTGGGAGATTCCTAAGCAAATCAGGGAATTTTTATGTGATGAGAATATGTGCAAAAAGGAAATGGGGATTGTTGGATGGCAGACTTTTGTATAGAGGTGGACCTGACCCATATGATTTAAGATTTTATGTATCTGAAAGGAATCATTGGGGGTAAGAGGGAAAAAGGGGCTAACACATATATATGTGTGGGTACAGATCTACATATCTATGTGTGTGTATGTACTAAAAGTAATATATAATATTTCTATAGTACCTTTATTCAATGATCTCAAAGTACTTATGTCAGTTCCTATACCATTAAATTTGTCTGCCCTGGAGGGCTGGGTTTCTATCCCAATCTTGACAACTGACTTGGATAGTTAAGTGGCAGTGGATAGCGTGCTACACTCAGCCATCAAGGTCCAATTTCAAATCCTGCCTCAGACACTTACTAGCTGTGTGACTCTAGGCAAGTCACTTAAACTGTGCCTGCCTCAGTTTCCTCATCTATAAGAGGAACAATAACAGAATATAACTGTAAGGGCTGTTGTGAGGCTCAAATAAGATATCATATGTAAAGTGCTTTGCAATTCTTAAAATGCTAACTACTACTACTACTACTACTACTACTACTACTACTACTACTACTACTATGCTGGTGAGATAGGGAAGGTGTGATATAGTATAAAAACACTGACCAGGAAGATTCCACACTCCCCCTTATTAATCAAATGACCTCTAAAAAGTTGATCTTTCTGAGCCCTAGTCTCTTTAACTGTGAATACACCCTTATACTCCGTACTACCTAGGATCTTTGCAGGTATTAAATGTGATAACCTAGCCTCCTGGAAAAAATTGCAGATAAAATTGCTGAGCTAATCTTTGAATGGTCATGGAGAATAAGAGCAATACTTGGGGACGAGAGAAAGGCAAACATCACAACAGGAAGAGAATGAAGCCTAAAGATGACGTGCCAGTGAACTTGACTTCATTTCCCGACAGGCTTGAACATATTTTTAAAGGGTCACAAGGATCCAGCACAACTTCACCAAGAACTGGTCATGTCAGAAAAGTTTTCTTTCCTGTCTTGACAAGGCTATTAAATTTGGTTTACTACAAATAGGGTTACTAAACAATCTCTGAGCCTGCCACATAGTAGCCCATTAATGACTTTTCTAAGTCGATAGGAAGCTCTTGTTTCCATTCCTGTCCAACATCTGACCTCTTTTCTCATGCTTTCCTTGTGCATAGAATGAAGAAAGGTCAGTTAAAAGTTAGAACAGTTTTAGATGTTTTCCAAACAGAGAACTCAAACGCAAAGATTCATGGTTTGATGTCAGGCTGGAGAGAAGTCTCCAATGGAGTGCCCCAGGGATTTGTGCTTCAGTGATTTCTCTGTAGTTGACTACAGTGCCAATGAAAGAAAAAATACAGTCACAATGAACAAAAGCAGAATTTTAATGGTGTAAACATAGGCTTCCATAGTTACCCATACTCTCTGCCCTGGAAATACTTAGATTAAACAACTATCACTTTCAAGTGAAGACAAGGGGAAAGGAAGATGATTATTCAACTCTCAGCTCATTAGAACAAAAGTGAAAGATTTGAGCTATATTAGACGCATATTGAGTTAGACCAAGTTTCTTCAGTCCACATGCTTTCTCCAGTCTGTTCTCAGCAAGGCTCATAATCTGTTTCCATCTTGATTAGATCAACTAGTTAGGAAACACACCAGTTACTTTAAACCCTCCTCATCTTATATACCTGTTCTTCTAGAATAGATAATAGGCATGTCATGATTCAAAATATTGCTTTGTTACTAAGCCAAAGAGGCAGCATGGCATAATTTACAGAGAACTGGCATTAAAGTCAGCAAAACTTGGGTTCAAGTTCTGCTTGTGACATATACTGACTGTAACCCTGGACAATTCACTTAACTTCTCAGCACCCTAGGCAATTCTCTTAAGACAATAAATTGCCAAGAAGTAGTGGATTTCATTGGTAAAGGATATTTCCTCACCTGGAAGTTCTCCATATCAATGAAATCACAAGTCCAGTGCTTATTCCTTTTTAGCCTAAATTTTATATCACAGACTCTTGGTTGAAAGGTTCCTCAGAGGTCACACCTAGTCCTCTGCAAACCTGAACAAGAATTCCCCTTCCAACATACTCCAAGTGGGCATCTAGCTTGTGCTTGAAGCCTTCTATATGAGAAGAGCATAGCACTACCTAGGGCATCCTATTCCATTTTTGGGCAGCTCTAATTGTTAATAAGTTTTGCCTTTTTGCGACTTTAATCTATTGGTACAATTACTTCTGTTTTCTGGTACGTGCTTAATGAATCTAAACTCTCCTCCATGTGTCACACCTTGAAATACCTGAAGATGGCTACCATAGTCCATCACCCTTACATCTTTCTTCTTCATTTTAAGCAATATCCTCATATGAAGTGACTATTTAGTCATAGCCTCATACTCCATGTAGTAGGATTTAATTTTATGGACCAGGTATTCATATGAATAAGATAACACTTGGTAATCAATTTTTAAGTTCAGTTGAGATCATATTTTAACAGAAACATCTTACAACTATGACCTAGATCACATAACTCTTCAGAAGCTGCATAATTAGGCTAAGGGTTATACTCAAATAATGGATAATAATATTTTATGATCAGTCAATTAAACATAAGTAACTTTCCACAGAAGTTGGCAATGGGCAAAAAAATAAGTGGATTAATAAAGTTTGTAGATGACAAAAAAAAAAAAAGTGAAACATGGGATAGGATTGTTTCCTCAGAAGATCAGAGCAAAATTCCAAAGTTGCTGAAAGGCAAAATTCAGTACAGAGTGAAAAAACAATAACAACAAAAACAAACAAACAAGCAAAAAACTTCTTCACAATCAGAGATACTCAGAAATAGAATGGGCTTCCTCTGAAGGTAATGAATACCCTGCCCCAAAAATGGTTCAAGAAGAGAATGATTGACCATTCGTTGCCAAGAGGATTTATGCTCCAGGAAGGATTGTACTAGACATTTGAGGTCTCTTCCAGCTTAAGATCTTACAATAATATTGGCAAACTGGAGACTTGGATAAAAAAAAGACAGTAAAATACTCATAATGTCTTATATGTAGAGAACCTCAAGTTTTAAAGTAGCTTATAAATATATTCTCATTGAATCTTTAAATTAAAACAGATATTATTATTCCTATTTTTACAAAAGAGAAAATGGACTCTCAGAGAGGTAGAGAACCTGCAGCCTCAGAGATGACTAGATTCAGTGTTCTTTCAAGGAGATCATGGAGGTCTCTTAAGGTTTGATAAGGGACAGATATAGGGTGATTGTCCATGGGAAAAAGAAGCAACTACTAAACTACAAGGAGGAAAGGGCTAGCAATATAAGCATGGCACACAAAAATCTGAGGATCTGTCACTGACAATAAATCTGAAAATCTGGTAGATTTTATCCTTGGTTCCCTCTCGATGCCATTGCATGCTAAAGTAGGGTCTGTCTTATATTTCCAAATAACTTTTCTATCTTAGTCAAAATTCCTATTTCCTCAGTACATAGGAAAATAATCTGATTAAATCAATTATCACTGAAGTGTGAAATTCTGCTAGGCTTAATCCTTAGGATCATTCATTTGGTGCTGGAAGAGATCTTAAATATCATCTAGTCCAATCCCCCTTTTTATAGACATGATGCCCAGAGGGGTTAAGTGATGCAAAATATCACACAGATAGTAAGTGGCAAAAACAACGTTTGAACCTATATCCTCTAATTCAACATCCAAAATTACTTTTATAAGACTATTCAGGAATCATCTATAACTAAATGCCAATAAAGCCAAAGATAAGATATCTTATCCATTAAATGACTTTATGAAATCTGATTCCTTTTCTTTTCTTTTTTTTTGGTGAAAGTCGTGGAGAAGGTGGAGGAAGAAAGGAAATATGTCAATGGCTGGTGTCAGGGAAAGCAGAATCCCTGTTGGGTGTCTTTGTCTTCTTCCTCCTCTTTTATTTTGCTTGTTTGGTTTTAGGATGCAAATCCCAATTAGAGTTCTCTTGTCCACCATATCACTTGTGTCCCAGCAACTTCTATTTCTGAATGGTTTAAACAGGATGCTTTTTTCCATGGAGAAGATGTCATTCTTGAAGTTTATTTACTGCTTCTTGAAGATTATTGTAAAATTCAGCCATACTGTGAGGGAAAAAGGAGTTCACCACATTCTGGGGAATGTAGCCACTGAGGTCAGTCTGAAAGAAACTGACAATGTGGGTCTTGTTTGGTTCCCTGTGAAATCAACAAACAAGCAATGTCATTATCCTATAGATATATGCAAGAGCAATATAGGGTGTGGTACAGAATTATAGGATCTTACTTTGGAAGGGAGCTGAAGAGGTCATCATATGACATTCAAACATATGACATTTTAGACATGCTGTTATACAACCTCTTCTTAAATATTTCACTCTCACAAAGCACCCCATTATATTTTTGGCTGGCTCAAATTCTTAGGGAGTCCTACTAAATTGTAAGCTGAAATTTTTATTTTTTCTCACTGATCCTTGTTTTACCTAGCATTTGGTGCTTTAGAGAATAAAACTAGTCCCTCTACCTCATGAAAATAATTTTTAAAAATATTAGAAAAAATCTGTCATGTCTACCTCTTCACTTTCTTTAATTCCTTGTAACTCTCTTTTCTTCTCCTGCATAATGCCCCAACCCCAATTTGACTGTTTATAGGATCAGCAGTAATCATAAATCAAACTAGTCTTCCAGGAAATGAACTAAAGGTTTGGTATTTTAGAAATCAGGAACTTTTAAAAGCATTAATTACTTATGTAATTTCTCTTATGAAAATTTACATTAAGGGTTCAAAAAAAGCAAACAACATATTCCATATGTGAAATTGTAAGTTTTGTTCATGGGATTCAAATAGGCAGATAGGAAATAGTTCAGTAGAATAATCTTAATACCTAATACAGACATGGTTGGTCTTGTCATCTTCAACAAAATTCTTTACCAGAGATATATTATTGATCCTACACCTAAATACCAGGGGTCACTGTGTAAGCATACTGTAATTGAAAAACTCGAATGACACCCTCCCCGTTGTCCCCTTCACTACTATGTTTTTCATCTTCTGAACTCCTGTTCTCTTAGATGGTAAAGTAGGTGGGTTCTCACACCAATCCACAGGGCAGAAGGGGACCTCTACTTGTTGACCAAGTATAGGACTTTGATTTGATTTGTGAGTAGCAAAGGTTATCTACTGACTTAAAGAACCTAGGGAACTTGAGTAGGTAAAAGGTATAATGGGGTTCGTATAGAAAGTAAGTGGGCAAAAGTGTGAACAGACTGAAATAAGGTCTTATAGATCTGTATTCTCAGCTATAAACACCTTGTCACCAAGAAAGCATGGCCCCCAGTGGTGACATACATGCCTTTTCCATACCTTTTCTCTTATGTTTGGAAAATACTGCCTGCTCACCTTTATCCCTTGTATGCTTTACCTTGAAGGTTCAACCCAGGGACCTCCTTCCTTAGCATGCCTTTCTTAATCTCCCTACATAGTGCTCTCTCCCTCCTTAAATTAGCCTGTACTTATTTTTCTGTTTTAATGTTGTATCCCAAGAAAAATGAAAGCTCGTTGAGGGAAGGAGTAGTTTTTGGTTTATGTCTTTACATGCCTAATTTTAAGCATATTTGATAAATTTTTACCGAATTTAATGTAAGAGGAAGAGGGTATAAGTCTTCAATATATTTCAGAAGTTTATAAATCTAAATAAGTCAAATAAAAACCCTTTAGACTAAGTCAAGTAAAAATCAAGATACAACATACTGAATACATACTGACTTGTCTAAGACTATTTCATCAAAAATATAATTGAGTGAAAACATCTTAGTTATCCAGTTGAGAATCATATTCAATATTTCATTCCACCTCAAAATGGTATCTTTCCAGTATGGAAATAATAAAGCATTATGATTGCTTTATTTATATTTACATAAAGCATCATAATATTATCAAAGAGTTGCCAATAGCCTTTGAGAATATCTTCAGTTATTGAAGAGACATAAGAGATCTAAGAGATTAGGTGATTTGACCAAGCTCACACAGCAGATGACAAACAAGAGTGGGAGACAGCAGGAGCTGTTGGTCTTCCAATGTAATGCATCCTTTCCACCAACTAGATCATAAGCTCCCTGAGGGCAGGAATCATGTATCCTTAGCCCCTGGCCAAGTGCCCTGCACACTGTAGGTGATAAATGTTTGACGATAATGGGGTGGACATCTCAAACTCTTGGTTATGAACTGCAAGCTGTGGACAAGATAGCCTTCTAGTTTACATCATGAGTGAATGTGGAATATATGGAACAAGATGTCAGATTTGACATCTTATTAAACTTTAAGGGAAATAGTAAAACATGAAAGATACTTCATTTACAAAATTATAATAAAGGATATATTTCATTTCATGACTCCTGCTTGTATTAAAGGATGCCCTAAATAAGATTTTGGTGAATAGAACAAGTTCATGGTTCTATGGATTCTGGAGAATAGTTCCTGCATTTTGCAGATTCTTGCTCATGGTACTGTTAACAAATGTTTCAGGGTATGGGGGTGGGGAAGGAGAAAGAAGTCAAAATCAGATTTCTAGTAGAGGTCCATCTGGCCTTTCTAGGACCAAATTTCTTCACTGACAAAATGGCAATTATCCCTGTAGTGGGTCTTGAAGCTGGGAGACCTGGCTCAAATGCTGACATCACTCCCGTGGGAGTCTGGAGAAATCACTCCATTTCACTTTCCTTCTTTACTTATAATTACCACAGGACTTTGGGAAACTTCTTTGTAAACATTAATACACTATAAAAGTGAAATATCCTTACTGGATAAAGAAACATAAAAACATTCTAAGGTCCTTAAAGAAAGGTAACATGAACAAAATAAGCCAAACAAACGTATTCACCAAATTCCTATATCCAGGAAAAATTTTGTCTTCCTCCTGTGGCTCCCTGAACTCTCTAGCTACTAAGACAAAAAGCTGTGAAAGACATGAAATCCTAGCCAACACACCCCTTTGTGTCAAAAGAGAGGAAAACATGAAATGGTAGCCCTGAGCCCAAGTCCGTGACCTTTGTAACCAGGAAAACAAAGAAAAAAAAGAAAATTGTCCCTATTTCAGGCATTGTTCAGTTGTTGTTCAGTTATGTCTCACTCTTCATGACCCCATCTGGGGTTTAAGCTACTGGAGTAGTTTGCCATTTCCTTCTCCAGATCATTTTACAGATGAGGAGACTAAAGCAAACAGGGTTAATTGACTTTCCCAGGGTCATACAGTTAGTAAGTGTCTAAGGCTGGATTTGAACTCATGAAGATGAGTCTTTCTGACTCCAGGCCTGGCATTCTATCTGCTATGCCACCCAGTTGTTCAAGCATTTTAGTCATTGGAGCTGCAAAAGACCTCAGAGGTTACTGAGTGCAAACACTTTTCTCTTTTATTTCACAGCTGAGGAAAGAGAAGAAGCAACCTGCCAAGAGATCCCATAGTTTGCTAGTGGCAGAATTAAGATTAAAACCCAGATCTCCCTTCTCATCTAGGGCTCTTTCCATAATACCATGTGCTATGGCAGCTATAATATCTTCAAAGTTTATAACTGTCTGGCTATATATTTTTAAAACTACTTTCAAATGGTGCTTCTAAAAAGACAGTTGTGCTGAACGTGTTATTGGTTCTTTAGAGACACACAGAAACACAGCATGGTAGGGTGGAAATAACAATGGATTGAAAGTCAGAAGATGTGGATTTGAAGCTAGACCCTTCTTTTTTTGACTTCTTAGGGCCTCAATTTTCTTATCTTAAAATGGAATGGTTGGACTAGATGACCTCTAAGGTCCTTCCAAGCTGAAATCCTAGGGGCAGCTAGGTAGCACACTGGCTAGAACACTGGCCCTGGAGTCAGGAGGATCTGAGTTCAAATTGAGACTCAGACATTTGGCATTTACTAGCTGTATGACCCTGGGCAAGTCACTTGATTTCCATTGCCTTACCAAAAATACCAAACAAACCAAATTGAATCCTATAACCAAAAAGCCTCACCCAAACTAGCTTACACATATACAAATGGAGCATAGACACTTCAGGAGAGAAGAGCCCTTAGCTTTTGGAGTCAAAGGGTCTGGGTTCAAAGTTCAGCTCTATTGCTTTCTAGTCAGGTGACATGGGCAAGCCAGGTCTCAGATTTCTCCTATGTAAAATGAAGAGTCACTTGTAATGACCTTTTCAGTTCTAAATCTATGTTCCTATTAATCCTTCCCTTCTCCTCTTCCTCAACTAATCAAGCAGTGCAGAGTTTAGTCAGCAAACTTCTTTGGGTGTGTTGTTTGGCACAGCCTTATGGGCAGGGCCCAGGTTGAGCAGCAAAGGAATTAGAACAGAAAGTGGTAGTGAGAACTGGGTGAACCACACTGACTCATCTTATCTTGTGACTCCATTCTGGAGCTAGCCCACTTCCCTATTCAGTTGGTCTAGTCTAATTGCTGTCATGTAAGAAAGCTTTATTTAATTGTGAGAATTGTCAGAAAACTTTACTGCATTTCATGTCTGGGAGACTGAACCATCTCTCCCTGCTGCTTAGAGAACATTAACTAAGGACCTAGATTGTGCTGATCAGAAATACAGTAAGATCCGAAGATTGATTCAAGGAGTTTTCTCACAGTTATAAACTTCAAGTAACCCATATGTCTTAAGTGAAAACTGGTCCCTTACTGGTCAATCAGCTATCATTTCACATTCCTTTGATTGAATACAGTCACTTAGGGGAAATAGGACATTTTTTTTTTTTCCGATTTTGGGGAATTGTACCTATTTGTTCTCCCTCTCCCAACTTGGAAAGTCCCTAATCTGTCCTCCAATTAGATATCAGATTACCTAAATTTGTAACCTGGTTAATTGTTTTAATTAATTAGTCTTATTTGAGTAATTGTTCTTAATACATAAAAAATCTGTCCTGGAACAAAGGTGAGGAAGGCCACTGACCCAATTTGTTATGCAATTGGCACGCATTGATTAATAAACTGATATGCTCAGAAACTCAAACTTTGTTACTTCAGTCATTTCATCTTTTACTCACCATAAAAAGCAACCTGGAATTAACTGATGAAGGTTTAGTCAAGGAAAAGTGACCTAGATTTGGCATGGAGAGGCCTCCATTTCTAGTAGTAGCTTCACCACTGACTGGATGTATTTTTTTAACTTCTTTTCGCCTCAATTCCTTAAAAATTATAGGTGGTAGAAACAGACAACGGTGGCATATTGTCAGTTTGCTTTCAGTTTACAAATTATTTCTTATGCCGTTGAAATCACAGGTCTTGTCCAAAATTACCAACACTATAGACTGCTGCGAAGAAAGCATTTTGTAAACCTTAAAGCACTATATAAATGAGAGCTATTTGTTCATTTGTTTTGAGTAATATAACCCAAAATTTCAAAGTGGGTCCTGGCTTCATCTTTGAAAAAACTTCTTCATTTTAATATATAACTATTATTTCAACCCAACTATATGCATGTGTACATGTCCTCAGTATACTCCCTCCTTCACTAACATACACATATATACATATATGTATACATATAAGTGTGTATGTATGTATGTGTCCGTACATGGATGGAAAATTGGTGGAGTCAGTTTATGCATAAAAGACAATAGATTTCTTCTTACCCTGGAACAGGTTCACAAAAGCAACCACAGGGATGATTAAAGCCTCTCACATAACCTGATTGTGGAGGACAAGGTGAGTAGTCCACATAGGTAGCTAGAAAACAAAAAACAGAGAAACAGTCACTGACATTGACTTGGCATGCAGAACATTCAGAAGACTTACTATATGGGGTGCCACAGGGAGGGGGTCAAGGGAAGCAGGGACATAGTGGGCTGCCCACGACCAACCTGCATCAATGTGAACAGCACGCCAATTTTAAGACATAGGTACGAGAAGAAAAGAGAATGAGAATGGCAAGGACCTGTATTTATTATCAGATTAAATTCCTATAATATGTCCAGAAGCACAGATTTTGAGAGCTGGAAGAACTCTTAGCAATGATCTGCTTATAGGAGACAGCAGAACTAAAGGGGCTTTGATGACTCTCTGGTCCAACTTCCCCATCTTATAGCTGAGGAAACTTGACCAGAGCTAGAGAGTGACTTGTTCAAAGTCACACATGTAGTAAGGGGTCAGAGCTGAGCTTCTGACTTTGTGCTCTTGTTATCACCCAGAATAGTTCAAGCTCCATGTGTGCATGTGTTCAGCTCCATGCTGAAATGCCTTTATTGGATAACAATTTCCTATCATTTCATCTCAATCTATACTTTATTCCTCTTAAATTTATTCTTTGTCCTCACCATGACCTTTAATCCCTCAATCCATTAGTTCTTTCCCAGGCCATCACCCCTACTACTGTGGTTACACTTTCCTCCCTTTCCAATCTTGATATCCTAGTAACTGATTTAGCTACACTATCATCCCTACTAGCTAGTAAGCTGGCAATTATTATGGGTTGGTGTAACATCATGCACGAGCAGCTTCCCAAAAGAATGCTACTGTGAACAGTTCGGATTACATAGTATAGTGAACACTCCATTTATTCCATTATAAATCAAGGCAAACATTCACAACAAATCACAATATAATATTCACAACATTACATCTTACCACAAAAAATCACAATATAGTGTTCACAACAGCTTACCATTAGAATGGCCACCTAGTTTTCACTACAGTGGCCACAGTATTTAGAACAAAGAACAAAAGAATAATCATCTGATTTACCTAAGGAGGTTTGCCTCCTCACTCAGTTATTCAGTCATCTTACAATACAATAATCAATCTTCCACCCATGGGGCAATCACAGATTAACTTAATCAGTCACTTATCTAGCAACCAGTCACTAAATACAAACATTAGAAAATTACACAAACCCTCCACCCCTTGATGTCTAGTAAACTTCAATTTCATCACGCATCCAAGTGGAGGCCTTTCCTTCATCTTGAGTCAGGGTGGTCTCTCAGATTCCCTGGATCCCCTTCCATGGTCCCAGCTCCTACCTGAATCCACCAAACAGTCACCTGGATTCAGAGGCAGACAGCTCCCAGGTTCTCGTCCAGTCCTCTGAGCAGTTCTTGGTACACACTGAAGTTCATAGGATCCAGCACATCTCAAAACCTTCACAACTTCTGTTGCCGGGAACTCAATGATCCACCAAGCCACAAACAAATAAAGGCTTATCCTGGTCATGCTTCTTCAGTCCTCTAGCAGTTCAGCTGGCCCTAGGATCCAGAAGGAATCTCAGCCTTCCAGGCGGCAGCAACTTCAGGTTTCACCAAGTTCTAGTCTCAAGAAAACTACAACTCAGTTCTCAATCAGCTTCCAGATGCTGGGAGAGAAACTCTCTCTCTCTCTCTCTTTCTCTCTCTCTCTCTCTCTCTCTCTCTCTCTCTCTCTCTCCCTCTCTCTCAAGAAAACTCCAACTCAGTTCTTCAGTCCAGCAGCCCATCTCCCAGATGCTGGAACAGTTCTGCTTCCTCCACCAGGAGCCACCAGGAAGAAGATTCCTGATTCTGATTCTCTGTCCCTGGAATTCTTCTTATATACATACACTGGCCTCCTGTCTCAGCCAACCTCCTCCTGCCATGTCAGCAACAGGAGACAGAATTCATATCTTCTGTATCTTTCACACATGAGACAGAGTTCATACCCTTTGCCTCTTTCACAGAAGTACTTAGCCCTTAGTTGCTAGGGACCAAGTACCTGTTAAATCAATTACCATTACAGTTGGAGATTCAAAGAAAGGCAATAGCAGAGAAGAAAAACAGTCCCTTCTCCTCAGGAACTCACAGGCTAATACCATCAGGTCTCCAGTTGCCTTGCCATATTACCACTCAAGCCTTTCCCTATATATTTGTATTTACTTCTCTGTGAACATGTTTTGCTTCAGTAGGATATAATCTACTTGAGGGCAGGTTGTGTCTTGTGTCTTTGGGTCTGTAGGGCAGAGCATTGTGGCTCTTCAGTTTTTTAGTCACATCAGACTGTATATAGGGTTTTCTTGGCAAACATACTGGAGTGATTTGCAATTTTGGTTTATGGCAAATAGAGGTTAAGTGACTTGCCCAGTGTCCTACAGCCAGTTAGTGTCTGAGGACAAATTTGAACTCAGATCTTCTTGACTCCAGGTACAGCATCCTATCCACTGAATCATCTAGCTTCCTGGTAAAGAGAAAGCATTTACTCATTGTTCAATGATTAATAATCTTTTAGTGGACGCTTTCTCGAATTCCTCTTAATTCTTGTGCCTTCCCTCTCTTAACTATTGCCTATTTATCCTGTACGTAGTTGCTTTTTATATAATTTGAGTGTAGTCTCTTCCATTAGATTGTAAGCTTCTTGAGGAGAGGGACTGTCTTTTGCCTCTATTTGCATGCCCATAGCTTAACATAATGCCAAGTACCTAGTAGGTGCTTAATGTTTATTCATCCATTAAATGTCACTAAAGTAGATTAGGTGGTTTCTGATTGTCTCTAGGACAAACCATTAGCATTTGTTGGGCATTGAAGGTTTTCATAATTTAGACCTAACCCATCTTTATAGATAAATTTCCTATTATTCACCCCCACTTACTAGATTTCCAGCCTACCTGATCTTCCCCATACACAGTACTTCACTCCCTGCCTCAATGCTCTCTCCTGTGTCTGGAGGTTTTCCCTGTTTACCTTCTTGAAATCCATGACTCTTGAGGAAGCTCAGGTGAAACCTTCTAAAAAGACTACTTTTATGATTCCCTCAGTTGTCAGTCCTTTTTACCTACCCCCCTTCCACGTCCTAGGGTACATTACATTTATTTCACATGTATATTGACTTCTCCTGGTACATGTTGTATCTACTCAATGCAAGTTCTTTAAGGCCAGGGATGGTTTCATTTTCTTTCTTTTTTTTAATTTTTAACTTATTTTTAGTTATCAACATTTATTTCCACAAGATTTTGAGTTACAAATTTTCTTCCTGTCTTTCCCCTATCCTACCCCAAGATAGCAAGCCTACTGAATACCTTTTCCTCCAATCTGTTCTCTTTTATATTCACCCTCATACTCCGTCTAACTTTCTAGTAGGAGAAGACGGATTTCTATCCCCAGTGCCTGTATATCTTATTTCCCAGTTGCATGTAAAAAACAATGAAAATTTTTTTAAAAATTGTTTTTTTAACATTTGTTTTTAAAACATTGATTTACAGATTCTTTCCCTTCTTCCCTCCTCGCCCACCCCCACTGGGAAGATAAGCAATTCAATATAGGTTGTACATGTGTAGTAACACAAAACGCTTCCATAGTAGTTATATTGTGAAAGACTAACTATATTTCCCTCCATTCTATCCCACCCCCCACTTATTCTATTTTCTACTTTGATCCTGTCCTTTCTCAAAAGTATGTGCTTCTAACTACCCTCTCCCCCTATCTGCCCTTCCTTCTATCATCCCCCCTTTTATCCTCTTTCTCCCTACTTTCTTGTAGGGTAAGATACTCTCTTGAGTGTGTATATTATTCCTTCCTTAAGCCAAATTCAATGAGAGTAAGATCGATGCATTCCTTTTCACCTTCTTGCTCTTCCCCTCCATTGTAAGAGTTTTCTCTTGCCTCTTTTATATGAGATAATTTACTTTATTCTGTCTCTCCTTTTCTCCTCTCATTATATTCCTTTCTCACCTCTCAATTTTATTTTTTAAAATATCATCCTTTCCTATTCAACACATCCTGTGCTCTCTATGTATATGTGTACACACATATACATACTCATATATGTATTTATATACACATACACCCTCCCATATATAAATATATATGTATGTATACATATATACATATAAATTTCCTTCAACTATCCTCATACTAAGAAAAGTCTCATGAGTTACAACTAGAGTTTTTTCATGTATGAAAGTAAATAGTGGGCGGAGCCAAGATGGCGGCGTAGCAGCAGCAACACATCGCAGCTCTCACATAGCCACCCCAAAATACCCATAAAATAGGACTCTAAACCAATCCTACAACTCCAAAATGCACACAAGGATACTTCCCACTAAAGTCAGCTCGGCTACGAGGAACCATATCAGCACTGCGAACCGAAACCAGCCTGGCCTGAAGCCGTGGCTGTGCCCCGGGGGCGGCCAGGAGGGAGGTGCAGAGAAAGCTCTCAGGTGAGCGGATTAGCACCAGCTGCCCGAGTGGGGATTGTGAAAGGGGGAGATAAGCGGTCTGGCCAAAAGGTCTC
>CM053589.1:116432445-116446051 GCA_028646515.1 Pseudochirops corinnae
CTCATGAGACTTTTCTCAGTATGAGGATAGTTGAAGGGAATGTGTGTGTGTGTATGTGTATGTACATACATAGATGTATATATAGGAGGGTGTATGTGTGTATAAATACATATGTGTATGTACATATATACATAGACAGAGGGCACAGGATCAGTTGAATATGAAGGGATGATATCTAAAAAAATGAAATTAAGAGGTGAGAGGAATATAATAAGAGAAAGGGAGAGAGAAAAGGGTAAATTATCTCATATAAAAGAGGCAAGAGAAAACTCTTACAATGGAGGGGAAGAGCAGGAAGGTGAAAGGGAATGGGTCAATCTTACTCTCATTGAATTTGGCTTCAGGAGAGAATAACATACACACTCATTTGGGTACCCTACAGGAAAGTAGAGGGGAAGGAGATAAGAGGGGGTATGATAGAAGAGGGGCAGATTGGGGGAGAGGGTAGTTAGAAGCATATGCTTTTGAAAAGAGACAGAATCAAAGTACAAACTAGAATAAGTGGGGAGTGAGATAGAAAGGAGGGAAGTATAGTTAGTCTTTCACAATATAACTACTATGGAAACATTTTGTGTAACTACACATGTACAACCTATATTGAATTGCTTATCTTCCCAGTGGTGGTGGGTGAGAAGGGAAGAAGGAAAAGAATCTGGAAATCAAAGTTTTAAAAATAAATGTTTAAAAAATTGTTTTTTACATGCAACTGGGAAATAAGACATACAGGCACTGGAGTATAGAAATGCATTTTGCCCTACTAGAAAGTTAGAGGGGATATGGGAGAGGATATAAGAGAGAGCAGATTGGGGGAAGAGGTATTCAGTAGGCTTGCTATCTTGGGGTGGTGGATAGGGGAAAGACAGGGAGAAAATTTGTAACTCAAAATCTTGTGGAAATGAACGTTGAAAATTAAAAATAAATTTTTATAAAATGGAGGGGAAAAAAAGAGAGTTAGGGATGATGGTTAGGAATAGATGTTTTACTGGAGTGAGCAGATAGCTACCCAAGGCAGGGCATGTAGTCAGTGAATTCCATCTTTAGGTGCTTCTCACTACAGGGGGGAAAGCATAGAGAAGTGCTGGAGCTATCCTGAGACAAGGAATACTAACAATTCTGAAAATCATGAGATCTAAGAAGAAAGGGAAGGAGGGCTCTGAATTGTTAGAGCCAAGAGAGAGGGTAAAGGATAGGAGGCAGATCCAAAGAGAGAAATTACAGTTATAGGTCACATCATAATGTAAGAGGGGACAAGGAATCTTGAATTAGGTGTCATGGGATCTGGGTTTGAATTCCTGTTGGGCCACTTACTGACTAGGCCATTCACTGACCTCAGTTTCTTCACCTGTAAAATGACAGGATTGACCTAGATGGCCTCTAAGGTCCCTTCCAGCTCTAAATCTATCTGCAATCTATTGGTCAAATGACTGATTTGGGCTAGATCACCTCTAAGATCCACTATGGCTCTGATTCCTTGACTGCAGGAGCCTATGAGATTCTTGTTTATAGTACAGTCAGAGGCAATTTTTGCTAGTAAGGTATCTGCAGATGTCTCATGCTTTGATAGCTATCCCTGTACCACATCCTTTGATCCTTAAAGGACTCCTGCCAGATGGCCAACTGGAAACTGAACATTGAGACAGTGGTGGTTGTATCTACTTTTCTAAAACTCATCATGCTGGCATCTTTGGATTTTGGACACTGACAGAAAGTTTTACTAAGTAGGAAGCTTGTTTTTTAAAATTATTTTAAATTTTCAACATTCACTTCTACAAGTTTTAAATTTTCTCCCCCTCTCTTTACTCCTACCTCCCCAAGACAGCATGCAATTCGATATAGTCTCTACAAATACATTCCCATTAAACATACTTTCACATTAGTCTTGTTTTATAGAAAAAACAAAATGAACAGAAGGAACCACAAGGAAGAAAAAACAAAACAAAAAAAGAAAATAGTCTTAAGCAGGAAACTTATTTTGGACATTCATGAAAATAGGGGGCCCACACCAAGTCTCAAACAGCTAATAAAAATGTTCTACTTTAAAAACTAGATCAAAGAGCAAGATAGGCACATTCCCATTTTGTAAGGACTGAAAAACATAATGGTGATGCAGTCATACTGATTTCAAGTTATGAGTAGTTATGTGAATATTCACATTTATGTATATTATTTATTTTCATTGATCCTAGTGATTCATTGTGAATCATGGATTGTTGTTTGTTCTTTGTTTCTGAAGACGACCAATGACATCACCAGGTGATGTCTTGACTTGTATGTGAACAGATTTAAGTGAGGCAGAGCTGTACAAAGTCGTCAGTCTCACTCTCCCTTCTAGAGTCACTGAAGTCCAGTGATAAGATAAAAGTGACTGCTGATAGCTCAGGATGCAATGGATGCCCTTGGGGTCTTTGATATCTGGCCAAACTTTAAGCACACCATAAGCCCTGATTCAGCCACCTTCATGGCTGTTGAAAGAAGTTAATTCTATGTCATGATCACTGCCAAATAATATTTGCCTATTGGACATAGTCCAGTATAGGTCAGGTCATTTTCTAAGTCAGAAATTACTTGTTCCTCAGGATAACAATAGCATTCATTTTATAAACACAAAATGTCTTCATGTTTTATAATCTTTTATTGCTTCCTATAGAAATCCTGTTAAACTGATGTTATTAAATCTACTGCCAAAAAGAAGTTGAAAAAGTCCCTCTCTCCTCTGAGTCTCAGTTTCCTCATTTGTAAAAATTAGGAGAATTATTAAATCATCTCCAGGGGCTAAAATGCTATGAGACAATTTCCTCTTATCCACCCCCCCATCTCACCCACATGTTACTTAGCATGTGACTGGAAAAGTTAAGAGTAGAATTCACTATGTCTGATATACTTAGTTCACGGGTCCCTTGTTTTTATACTCAACTATTTAAAGAAGTAAAAAAAAAAAAAAAAACAATGTGATCCCAAAGCCCATAATATTAAAAGGGGGAAAGGGGCTTTAATTTAATAGATCATCCCACTTGGTGGTTAGTTCAATTCATGAGACATTTATGAAGCACTGACTACATTATAGGTCCCGAGATAAATACAAAGACTAGATCAGACACTATTTTATCATGGAGATGACATTCTAGAGGCATATGCTTATTAGAGAAATAACCAAAAAAGTACCATATTAGGAAGGAGAGGTCATTACACACTGGGGAAATCAGGAAATGCTTCATGGAAGAGGTGGCATGAGTGAGGTTTCAAAAGATAAATAGTAATTCATCAGGAGGACAATCATATTTTTATAAGGCATTTATAAGGCAATTTAATATTGGCAATACCCTACCAATACCCAGTGAGGAAGGCTTAATTGTGACTAAACTCATTTTGCTTATGAGGAAACTGGGGTGTTAAGAAGATCAAATAACTTGGCCAAAGTCACAAAGCTAATAAACAATGGAGCTAGGACTCTACCTCAATTTCTCTAATTCTACAATCAGTGTCTCTTCCATAAACAACCTCCTATAAAGTTAAAGGGAAATAGTAGTGACAGAGGGACATTCTAAACAAAGGAAACCGTGAGCAAAGACATGAAGATTAGAAAACCAAGAATGTAGAGTAGAATAGTATGAGATATGGCTATAATGACAGATTGTGGAGGACTTTGAATTCAAAAAGTTTGACTTGAACTTGGTAGACATTAGTCAATATACATTTATTAAGCTCCTACTGTATGCCAAGTACTGTGGTAAGCTCTAGGGATACAAAGACAGGCAAAAAATAGTCCTGGATCTTGAGGAACTCAGTCTAAAGAGGGAGAAAACACACAAATAAGGCCTCACAGGATAAATTGGAGATGATCAACAGAGAGAAGGCCCTAGCAGTAAATAGAATCTAGAAAGGTTTCTTGTAGAAGGCAGGGACTTGAAGGAAGGCAGTGAAGTCAGAAGACTGAGATAAGGAGGGAATTCTAGGCACGATGGACAACCGATGAAAATGTGTACAGTTGGGAGATAGAATGTCTTCCTTGAGGATTATAAATGAGGCCATTGTCAATGGATTGGAGACTGACTACATGGAGGAGGGGAGAGATATCTCAAAGGTAAAAAAACAAAAAAAAAGACAAGATTTGGCAACAAATTAAATATGAAAGAGAGAGTGAAAAGTTAGGGGTTGACATCTAGGTTGTGGACCTGGGTGACTGAGAAGGTAGTACTGCCTTTTTTATATTTGTGCCCTCCTTGAGGGCAGGGACTATCTTTTGCTTCTTTGTGTCTTCAGTACTTAGTACAGTGCCTGGGACATAGTAAACACTTGACTATTAACTGACTGACTGACTCAACAGTAACAGGGAAATCTGGAAGGGGGTGAAGGCTTGGGGGTAAAGATAAAAAGTTAGGTTTTGGGTGTTTTTGAGTTTAAGTTGTCTACCAGACATCCAGTCTTAAAAATTCAATAGACAATTTGATGTACAAATCTAGAGGTTCAGAAAGACTTTAGGGCTGGATAAGTAAATCTGAGAATTATCAACCTAGAGTTGAGAACTGAAGCCATGGGAACTAATGAAATCACCAAGGGAAATTGTACAGAGGGAGAAGAGAAGAGGGCCTAGGACCCAGACCTTAAGGGTCCCTACCTTTAGTGGAATTACCTGATGAAGATCTAGTAAGGAGGTTGAGAAGGATCCATCCAATAGTTAGGAAGAGAACCATGATAGAGTAGTTTCCTGGAAACCCAGGAAGAAGAGAATGTCAAAGAGAGGGGGACATCAGATTGTCATTGAAGGATTTTGAACATAAGAGTGACATGAATAGGTCTGTGCATTAGTCTTTCTTCCATTTTCAGCCAGGACCCAGACCCAGGAAGGAAGCAAGAAGAAACCTCAGGAAAGTGATTTTGTCAATCAGCAGACCTCAGCTAACTCACTGACTCCCAGGAAAAATGGCAATGTGGTCAGCTTTGATTCCCCAGGTAGCAGAATTCCAACCATTTCACAAGCTATACCACCAACTAAGATCTCCAGGCCAGTGGAGCTCTCTTCTCCAGTAACTGGTATCTCCAAGGCACGATCTGAGCCCATAGACAACAGGTAAAGTTCGGCCCTAACAGAACTAGAAGAAACTCCTGCATTTAGCCACAGTGAGAATAAAAACATAGACTGGGTAGTGTTTTGAACAACCTTGTACTAAGAGACTTTTAGTTAGTTTATGAAAGGACTTAGCTATACATGGGCACTTTGACTTAGTCAAACTAAGTCAACCAAAGTGCTGAGGAAAATAAGCAAGCTGTATAAAGTGGTATTTGTGGTTTGATTTTGGTCCAAACTTAATGTGGTCTGGCTAAGTAAACTCCCTCTGCCAATGCAGATGGCACCTGCTCTACAATTTATAGTCTTAGAGAAGGAGTTCTTCATTTTTTATAAGTCAAATACTCCTTTGGTAGTTTGGCAAAAATTATGGACCCCTTATCAGAACTCTGTTTTTAAATGCATAGAGTAAAACACAGAGGACTACAAAGGAAACCAAAAGTCAGTGAAAATAAAGATGTAATTTATTTTCTGATCCAAGTTCATGGGCCCCCTGAAATCTATCCACAGAGGTCCATGGTCCTCACAATGAAGGGGACTTAGAGAGTTGCCAGGGGACCCTGAAAGGTAAAAATGGTGTGCTCAAGTCAAAGCAATTGAAAAGTGTCAGGAGGATTTGAAATCCTGTCTTCTTTCCTCCCAGGACAGCTGGAGGAAATTAAGGGAGGGAGGGGGGCGGAGAAGAATATTGAAATGAATATATTCTTACTCTCAGGATTTCTTCCACCAAACACACTTGCCATAGCCCAACAAAGGAGAGTTCATAATACAATTCCAACTTGTTTATATTATTGACATGATCTTCTTATAAATCCCTTCTCCAAAGTCCTCTAATACCTCGTTGTGGCATAGAGGTGGCATAAGGTTCATCTCTATGCCAACAGAGAGAAGGTATAGCCAAGATGAAAAAACTTCAAGCATAAGTTCAGTCATGTATCATCTAGCTAAGTTAAGAGAAATGTTTGTTACCAGCAAGTTGACCACCAGATGAATTTATGTGGATGAAGGAGAGATAAAAACCTCTATACAGATGAAATTATAGACCTTTGAAATATTGAAGAAAGTATCCTTGTGAAACAAGTAGGGAACAAACATCTTTGTTTCCATTTTACAGAGAAGGAAACAGAAAAATAATTCATAATTAAATGACTTGCCCAAACTCAAGCTAACATGCCAAGGTAGAGAATAGAAATGTTATGGCAATCATGGCGTCACACCTTTGTTTCACCTGCTCATGTACAAACATTGCCCAAAAAATCTTCCAAAATTGAGAAAACAGTTTGTTTTTTTTCTAGGTCGCCACTAATTTAGACTTAATATTCTTGGTGTCAAAAAAAAATTATGCTAAATATTTTTCCCTAGGTATTTCCTCACCCATAAAATGAAAGATAGGGCTAGATGGTCCTTCCAGATCCACCTCCTCATGATTCTATGATCATTTTCCCCCAGGGTATCACAAGATGTTGTCTAGGCCACAAGGAAAGAATACTAATTTCCATTTCAACAAACATCTATTTAAAGTAGGGTGCAAGGGACTTTGTTCGCCAGGAATGTGGCTCAACATATGGTGGAGTAGGGTAAGCACAGAGAGACATAGCTATTTGGTGTTTGGAAGGTTTTAAAGTAGATTGAACAAAGTCCCTCAAAGGCAATTGTGAGCTACACATCTCCAGGATCCTTTAGGAAAGACAAATTAATGTGATTTCATGATTAATGTGTCAGTATAATATTCATTTTAGGAATTTGGTAGATAAGATAAATGAGCTGTTTCAAATGGCTTGCTTATCGTGTTTTAAATTACACACCAGAGACATAAACTCTGGTATGAGATAAAGCACTCCCCATAAAACTTTGGCATTTACAGCTCAGGAAAAAATTAAGCCACAGGAAGAACAGAGTCCAAGGTTTGTTCATTCTTTTTTTTTTTTTTTAAGGTATCCATATTTTACACATGATAGTGACCTCTGCAAGGCCAAACCCTGTACCCCAGTTACTTTCAAGAAACACTTGGAGGATATCTACTCAGAGCCTCTCTTTCGAAAAGGCATCCAGCAAATGAACCCTGATGTGCTTGGAACAGGAGCCCCAGGGTTTGTAGGAAGACTAACTCATGTCCCTAGATATTACATTGTTAATGAGAGGGAATCCCGCCGAAAGCCTCGTTCCATCTCTCGATCATCAAGGCACCTTCATAGGGAAAAAGTGGGTGACTTTGGAGAGATATATCCTAGGAACAAAAGGGGCTATGTGTTATCAAAACCCCACCATGCCTACACACCACATTTGAGTGATGAAGAGGAAGAGGAGGAATTGAGAAGGGGCATACTCAATAGATCCTTTCGTCCACGATCCCTCTCAGACCTTCATCAGACACCTCATTTTTATGTTGGTGAACAAACAGAGAGCCAAATCTTGGCTGCTGAAGATCTGGCCAGAATGCACTACCAATCTTGGAATGATGGCTTTGAGGTAGACCGCTACCAACCAGTTTATTTGTATAAAAAGTCTCGATTACAGAATTTTGACCCAGAACCCCGGTACCCAGAGCATTTCATGAAACCAAAAACCAAACAAAAGGCGGAACCATCCTTTACAGAGTCAGATTCAGTGTCAGCCTCTAGCAGTGACCAGCAAAACAGTAGCACTGATCAATACATCCAAGTCATTCATAATAAAGACAAGTACCTGAAGTCTGCAGGCAAGCTTAGCAAAAAGAAATCCAAGTCTAGGCTCGAACTGACTATTGCAGATCCCAGTGAACTGATTTGTTCAAATGTCTAAAAGGAGTTATTCTAGAGAATAACAGCATATCATTGTGATTCTGATATCAAGAATGAGGGTGCACATTAGAGACTTTCTGGAAAGAGAAATAAATCATATATCATGATGGACCAATGGGGCTAAGATTTGACCTGTGAGGCAAACAAATCCATGATGTACAGCATACTCATGGATCCCCAATTCTCTGAAACCTTTCTGTTCTAGAACATCAGCAACAAATATGTATGTGGACAATCATTTAATACAAATCATATTCTTGTGGGCAATGGGTTGCAGGCAAATACTTGGCACCATTCCTGATGTCTGAAGTTAAAGGAAAAGATCACATAACTCAAGCTGTCTTTCCACCTCATTCTACTTCAAAAAGGGTAAAGTCTGCCATTGGAGAGGCTCCATTTATATAACCGAGATAGTTCTAATTAGTTGCTTATCCTTAAAAAGAACAAAAATAAAGTACTGTGTTTATTGTTGCACCGTCTTTTAAAAAGTAAAATAATTTCCAATGCAATAAAAAAAAATCTGTCAATAATTTTTCATTTCTCTAAGGCTAGGCTTCTAAAATCTCTTTATGTGTGTGTGTGTGTGTGTGTGTGTGTGAGCACACACGTGTGTGCATGTGTAACTTTTCCCAGTCAGTCAATAAACATTAATTACCTACTATGTGTCTGGCACCATGCTAAGTGTTGGCAGTCTGGTAAAGCCTATGTATGGCTCTCTTCTCAGAATAATACGTTAAGTGTATATAATACAACTCAAAGGAACATAAATGAAACCAATTATACTAAAATAAATTTATCAAAATATTGTTATGATGAGCAGGTGGATTTCATAAAAAAAAAAAAAAAACCTGGGAAGACCTACAGGAACTAGGTGAGGTAAGCAGAACCAGGGGAGAACGTTGTACACAGTAACAGCAACATTGTGTGAGGATTAACTTTCATACACTTGATTCTTTTCAGCAATACAATAATCCAAGACAATTCCAAAAGACTCATGCTATAAAATATTATCCACATCTAGAGAAAGAACTATGGAGTCTGAATGCAGATCGAAGCACACTAGTTTCTTTTGCTTCTTTTCTGTGGTTTTTCCTGTTTGCTCTGATGCTTCTTTTACAACATGACTAATGTATAAATATGTTTAATATAAGATTGCACATGTATAACCTATATCAGATTGCTTGCTGTCTGGGGGAGGGGGAGGAGGGAGAGAAAACTTTGGAATTCAAAATATAATAAAAGTGAATGTTGAAAAATATTTTTACAGGTAATTGGATAAATAAAATACTATTAAGTGAGGAAATTATTAGAACCTTGCTCTAACCTGAGGCCCTATGTTAAGTGCAGTGGGGACTACACAAGCGTAACACACTGGGACCTGGGAGGTAAAAAAGTTAATGTGTATTCTCAGATAATTTTAATAGAAATGTAGTATCAATTAATCCATCAATAAACATTTATTAAGCCTGTGCACCAGCACTGTGCTGGCTATCAGGGATACAAAGACAAGAGTGAAACAGTTCTTGCAATCACAGAACTTAGATTCTAATGGGCAAGACACCATAATTGTACTTAGGTAGGTATAAAATATACAAGGTAGATACATAGTTATGTTGGTGGATGTGTGAGAAACACTAACAGCTAGAAAAATCCAGAAAGACTTCTTGCAGAAGACTCTTCTTGAGTTGAGTCCTAAGGACACAAGGGATTTCAAAGGTGGAGGTAAAGAGAAAGGGCATTCTAGGGATGAGGGACATCCAGGGCAAAGGCTCAGAGACAGGAAATGGAGTGTTATCTGTGAAGACTATCAAGAAGGCCAGTATAACAATGGTGATGATGATGATGATGGTGATGATGATGATGGTGATGATGATGATGGTGATGATGGCCAGGCTTTATACAGTGCTTTAAGGTCTGCAATGCAGGCCTTTTCTCCAATGATCCTCAAAACAACCTTGTGACATAGGTGCTATTACTGTCCCCACTTTATAGATGAGGAAACAGATTTAAGAAAGACTGTGGCTTGCCCTGGATGACACAGCAAGTAAGGTCTTAAAGCAGGATTTGAATTCTGTCAATCCAGTTCTGGCATTCTATCTATCATGCCACCTTTTTGGTTCATTTTGGCTGCAGTGAAGTGGGTGTAGAGGGGAGCAATAGGTAAAAAAAGTTTGAAAGGCAGCATGTGACAGCTTGTAAAGAGTTTTAAATTCTAGAGGGGTTTATATTTGATCCTAGAGATAATAGAAACATGGTCATATTTGCATTTTAGAGGGAAAAATCACTTTGACAGCTGTGTAGAGGACAGAATAGAGTGAAGTGAGTCTTGAGGTGGAGAGATTAATTTGGAAGCTATTACAATGATCCAGATAAGAGATACTGAGGATCTAAACTATGGAGATGGCTATGTGAGTGGGGAAGAAATACACATGCATGCAGACATACATAAATACATCCATATTGTTCAGTCATTTCAGTCTTGATGATCGCATTTGGAGTTTTCTTGGCAAAGGCACTGGAGTGGTTTGTCATTTCCTTCTCCAGCTCATTTTATACATGAGGAAATTGAGGCAAATGGGGTTAAATGATTTGCCCAGAGTCCCACAGCTACCTAAGTATCTGAGGCCAGGTTTAAACTCAGGTCTTTCTGATTCCAGGGCCAGCACTCTATCCATTGAGACATTTAGCTGCCCCACATACATACATGCATATATACATACAGTAATTGGTCTCTCCATGTTTGTTCAGCCCTTGTATAAACTCCTACAGTTTTAAGAGTTCATGGATTTGAACATGAGAAGTGGCCAGAGATCCCCATCAGTGACACTAAAATGCAGGGTCCTAAGCTAAACAAAAGACAGTGCTCCAGATGTGGCCTGACTAGGTCAGGGTATAGAAGGACTACCATATCCCATATCCATCATTCTATGCAATATACATAACACAGCATTATATATACATACACACGTGTATGTATGTATATATTGCAATGTACACATAAACATACATGCATGTATACATTTGCAAACACATGTGTATATACATGTGTACATGTGAGAGTGAAGAACTGAAGATGACACCAATGTTTGAACCCAGGTGACCAGAAGGATAGAGTGTCCTTGACAGATATAGGGAAGTTTGTAAGGCTGGTGGGTGTGGGGAGAAAGATAATGAGTTTTTCTTCTTGTACATCTTGAGTTTGAGGTGCTTATGTAACAACAACTTGGGAATGTCTAATAGGCAGTTGGTTATATGGGACTAGAGCTGAGGAGAAGTGTGGACTGGATATAGATATGGGATTCATCTGTACAGAAGAGGGGCTGTGAGCATCCTGCCTCAGTCATACCATATCTGAAGCATTGTGTTTAGTTTAGGACCCTACATTTTAGTGTTATTGACAGGGACTTCTACCTGCTTCCCATGCTCAGATCCATTATTCTTAGAATTATGGGAGTTTCTGCAAGGATTGACCAGATAGAGAGAGAAATTCTCCCTATCCCAATTATTATCTTGCCTTCTCTGCCTCCCCCTTGTCTCTGACCTTAAGATTTCCAGTTCCCATTTTGAATGGTTTAAGGATAGATCATATACTTTCCAATCAGAAACTGAATTTGGGCTCTCCCTCATCCTCTTCTTACCCTGCAGTTTCTAAGGGTGGTAGAATGACAGAAATGTATTAACTAGGAATATTAATAAATTGGACCACTTTTAAAGGAGGGTGAACAGAATTTGGGGATGGGATTAAAAATCATGTTATTATAAATTGTTTGGCTGAAAGAATTGAGGAAATTTAATTTGAAAAAGAGCAGTTTTAGGCAGAACAAGGTAATAGGTTTCAAGTATTTGAAAGGGAAAAGAAATCAGATTTGTCTTACTTATAGAGAAGTAAATAACAACTTTTTTACAGGAAAAAATGGCAGCTGATCAAAAATAGAATGGCTGCTGAAGCTATCTGAAGGCTATCTGAAGGCAGATAGGTCACTCATTCCTGGAAATCTTCAAATGGATATTGAATGATCAGCTGTCATCCCAAATCTTGTTTTCTGATATCCTTTACATTGTTCAGTACTCACTTCTTGACATACTCCAAGGCTAGTTATTCATCTCCCACTCACTGCCCCTCTGAAAGACAGGACCAGTGGAAGATTAAATACTCCTTGCTTCTGAATGTCACTTCCAGACCTATCATTTTCCGCCACTACTCCATCCTTTCTTCTCTTCAATGTTTCCTGCATCTTTCCACATCCTGGTGGAAATTACGGCCTCCAGGTCATGACTCCTCCTCAATAAATTCAGTAGCTGCCACATAATCTTCTCCATCCTGATCCCTGGCTGTGTTAGAAACTTTTGGCCTTCAGGCTTCTCACCCTCCTATCTCATTCAGAATCAACCATTCTAAGTTGTGGCCATGCATTAGATATCACCACCACCACTATCATTACCACTACCACCACTGCCTAGCCCTAGCTCAAAAGAATCTGTCCCACATGCCATAATTCTTTTTTTTTCCACTTTTATGTTCTTTATATTTTATAGAAGGATTTCAAACATGGCCCCTCATCTGTCAATATTTATACAATAACGACCAGAACACAGCCAACATTTAATTCTTAAAACAGATGATTTAAGAATAGGTTTGGGGGGGGCAGGGCTAAGATGGCTGGAAGTAAGCAGTAACTTCTCCAAGCTCCCCAAGAATTTCGTTCTTAAAAGATAAAAAGTAAATTTGAGGAGATTTAAGAGTGACAGAACCAATTGGGAGACAGAGAGTGACAGATTTCCAGCCCAGAAAAGTGCCTACTCAGGTCGGGGCAGGAGTGGCACCAGCGCGGACCTGAGAGCAGAGTGCAGCAGGCTGAGAAGCCCCACCCAGCAGACTCACCCAGCCAGAGGCTCCTGCAGCTGTCTCCCCGCGGAGCGGAGGACCAACGGAACTGGGTAGGAGGGAACGCGGGGCACATAGCAGAGTCAGCGGTTTTTCCTGGGGCTAGCAACCCGCGGCCTAGATTTTTGAAGCTACATGCCCAGACTTTCAGAAGTTGGGATGGAGGAATGAAATCTAGGGGCTCTCATCCCCCTCCCTGACACAAAAAAATCAAGAGGTAAAAGCCCCACCTAGAGTACATTCTTGCATAAGCATAAACAGCCCCAGGCTTGGAAATCACTGAGGAAAGGGGAAGGGAGATTGTACGGAGCCTAAGCCCAGGTGGGTGGAGCCAGCAAGCTCTAACAACAAAAGCCTAGGTGTGCTTTATAACCACGTGGCCAATCAGCAAACTACAGCCCTGCCCTTCTACTACAGTGAGCCTGCCTGAGAAGCAGCCCAGGGAACTGAGAAACTCAGTACTCCTGCACCCCAGAAGCAGATATCCACTCTAAAAATACAGGATATAGGCAACCACAATGAGGAAGAAAGAAACTGCAAAAGCTAGAACCATCAAATCATTCTGTAGTGAACAAGAACAACCAAACTCAGAAGGCAACACGGACTCTACACACACTGGAGACCACAGAAGCAAATGTGAATTGATCTCCAGCCCAAAAAGCATTCTTGGAGAATCTCAAGAGGGATTTTAAAAATGAAATTAAAGAGGTAGAAGATAAATTTAAATCTACAGTGACCAAATTGGAAAAAAAAATTTCACAGAAGAAAACAAAGCTTTAAAAAAGTAAAATTGGAGAACTAGGACAGGAGGTCCAAAATCTAACCAGAGAAAATACCTCCGTAAAAATAAAAAATGAACATATGCAAAAGGAGCAT
>CM053589.1:116446551-116465489 GCA_028646515.1 Pseudochirops corinnae
GTTTTCAAAATCCTTCTTGAGCTCATCTCTAGCTTTAAGGCATTCTTCATGTTTATTGGAGGCCCCTGGTGGGGGTGCTCTGGCTGCACTTTCCTCCTCCCTCTCTTTGCCATGATCCTTCTTTTCCCCAAAGAAGGAATCTAGGGTTTGGGTGCAGTTCTTACTTTGCTTCTTATGCTTATTCTTACTCATGGTTGGTCAGTCCATGATTTTTTTTTTTAATCTCTATGGGGCTCTGCTTCCAGAAGGGAAAGATCTCTTCCAAATCGCTGGGGTCCTCCCGGCTGCTGTAGCTCTCAGGAAAGTGCTGGTTCCCTTCCTACTTACTTCTGGCTCACTGGATAATGAAGACTCCAGAACCGAAAGCCCAAGACCGCGATCTGGATCCAGGCTGCTCAACGCGAGAGCACTCGACTTCTGAACAATCGCTTAGTCCCCCTGCTGTCTGCAGGCCACGTTCACGGAAGCTGCAATGCAGAGGCGGGTGCAAAACCTCTGCCTTTCGCTTTCCCACCTTGGAGGCATTTCAGCCAGATGCTTTTCAGCTGGTACTAATCCGCTCACCAAAGAGGCTTCTCCACTCCTCCTGTCCAGCCGTCCCTGGGGCACAGCTGTGGCTTCAGGCCAGGCTGGTTTCGGTTTGCAGTGCTGATATGGTTCCTCGTAGCCAAGCTGACTTTAGTGGAAGGTATGTTTGTGTGCATTTTGGAGTTCTAGGATTAGTTTAGCATCATATTTTATGGGTATTTTGGGGTGGCTATGTGAGAGCTACGATATGTTGCTGCTGCTATGCTGCCATCTTGGCTCCGCCCCCTCCTGTCTTTTTTTCTATTAATTTCTGTTTAGCCTTTCTTCCTCCATCTTGTATTTGTGAAATTGATTTCTAGACTTTATATTTCTTACTATAAAATTTCAACTTGTTTAATTCAACCCAAAATTCTAGCCCACCAAAATATTTTTGAACCCCTACTCTCTTTGCTAGTGAGTTAGGGGAGATATCATCTGAAAATTTGATAAGCATTTAATTTGTGTCTTTATCCAAATATTTGACACATGACCCCCACAAACTTCCATTTGGGCTCTCCTTCCAAAGTAACAATAACCATTCTTTGGTTGTAACCATTCAATCCATTCTGAATCCAGCTAATTGAGCTCTCATCTAATCCATGACTGCATTTCCCAGTAAGACTAGCATGAAAGACTTTATCAAATGCTTTGCCAAAATTTTAATAAAATTATAGCATCCTTCTGGTTTTACATTTTATGAGGTTAACTCCTTTAGAGTAATATATTTCACTGAAGGGGCATTGTAATGCTTTGAGATTTAATGCAATAATATCTGAACAAAACATGTGTATGTAATTATTGCTAAATATTGTTATATTTTCATAATTGTAATTATAATTTGTACTTATTGTTGCTCATTATTATTACTATTATTGTTATCCCATGTTATAGCACACAGAATTTCACTTAGTAAGTTCTTAGTAAATCTTTGTTGAATTGAACTTTAAATTATCGCCATGTGTACCTTATATTACATAATGTTGCAAAATATATATTCATACTTGAATACTTAAAGAATCTAATTTATTAGATTTATTAATGTAATATCCCTTCCATTGTTACACACTTTAATTCTTCATTGACTTAGTAGATCATCTTCAATAGTTTTTTCGTGTCCTACTCCTGCAGTTTTTTTATTCTGTGGCTCACTGGATGATGAATGTCTTTGCCTTAGTTATGTTTGTCATTAGATGGTCCATATACAGGAATCTTACCAGGCCCCTACTCAAAGCCTTTCCATTCAGTATTGCTTGCCAGAGCTTGTGCTCTGCTGGCATAGACTTTGAGAAATCAAGGCTTAGAATTTTTTTTTCTTTTTGAGGGGGGAAGGTAGGGCAATTGAGGTTAAGTGACTTGCCCAAGGTCACATGGCCAGTTTTGTGTTAAGTGTCTGAGGCCGAATTTGAACTCAGGTCCTCCTGACTCCAAAGCCAGTGCTCTATTCACTGTGCCACCTAGCCACCCCATATGGAATAGAATTTTGGTGCACAAAAGGGTATATTTCTATTATTTAAATACAGCAATCTGGGAACCAATTATCTAAACTTAATTCATCTAGAAGGTACCTTGGAGAGAAATTGTATGTACAGTTTAGTGGATAAAGAACAGGATTTGAACTAAGACCTAGTTTTGTAACTGTAGTGTGATCTTAGCAAATCACTTAACTTCTCTGGGATTCAGTTTCCTCACCTGTAAAATGAAGGGCATTAGCCTACAATCAATGATCCCTGATGTGCCTTCTAACTCTAAATCTTTGATTCCATGATGGTCCAGAGACTTGGCATGAATGGACAGAGTTTTGTGCTTTCTTTTACACTCTGGAGTCCATCAGTAAGCAGAATAACAATTTATTGTTTGATATCTGGTTGAATATGCTTCAAATAATAATATTGGTGCATTTGACAGAATAGTCTAAGTGGGAATGACTATAAATGGAAGACTGTATGCTATTAATGTGACCTACAAGGTAGTATATCATGGATATTTCATTTGATGGAAATTGGGCTAAGCGATTCTCTCATTGATATTATGTTTTTAAGGTGTCTGAGGCTATTGAAATATAGAAGTAAGCATATGTGTCTGAGGTTTGACTGGGTCCTACATCTCTTAAATTCAAGTCAATAAGTCATTGAAGATTAAGTGATTTCTTTGAGTGGAAATGATGCTACTGGGACCAGCAGTGGTATAGAAACATCCAGATGAGTAACTAGGTGGTTCACTAGCTAGACCATGGACTGGGAGTCAGGAAAACTTGATTCAAATCCTGCCTCAAGTGCTCACAAGTTGGGTGACCCTGAATAAGTCACTTAAAATCTCTATCCTTCAGTTTTCTCATCTATAAAATGCAATCATTATCATTGCGATAATAGACAAGGTTGTTATGAAGATCAAATGAGATAACACATAAACCGTGTTGCAGTCCTTAAAATGCTGTATGCTAACTGTTACTATTAACTGAGTATAATTGGGCACAAAGACAAATCTTGCTTGGGCATCTAGACTAGGCCTTAAAGAAATTCCTTACTTGGTTTAGGGTATGATCCAGCTGATTATCTGGATATAGTAATTTACTTTTTTCCTCATTGTATAAGTCTATATATAACTTAAATATTTGGCCACATCTATTCTTTTACTTTGAAGGAAGACAGTGACCTGCATTCTCTTTCCTCAAACCCATGGCTACCTAAAACAAAATAATCAAGGAATTTTAACTAAGGCAGTTTGCTTGATTGAATGGTCTGAGCAGATGTAGCAGTTAAAATGATGTATCTGTTTCTATCCCAGATTGGATCTGTTTTCCAACACCCAGTCCCTAATTGACCTCACTGTATCATAAGTTCTATGAAGGCTTTTCAGTTGGCATTGCCCCCAGCTCATTTCAGTGGTTTCTTTGCAACTATGAGCAAAAGGTGCTTTAAGTCATGGGGCAAATTAAAGTTGTGATCCCCTGATTCCTCTTCATAGAATAAACTTCCTAGAAATAGGGCTTTTCAGTTCTAAATTCTTCACTTTATTCATAGGATCATAGAATTGGAACTGGAAGGGTCCTTAATGTTCACTTAATGTAACTCCTCCTTACTCCCCCTCCCCATATTACAGATGAGGAGACTGAGGCTCAGAAAAGTTAAGTGACTTGTCCAAGTTCACACAACTGTTTCCTGTGAAGAAGCTATGAGAGGGATAACCTAAACCTATAATCTGGGCTCTTTCCTTCTAGCTAATCGTTTGACCCTTGGATATTCATGCTAGCCACAGAAGATTAAACCTAGATGATTGCAATTCAAGAAATTGTAGCAAGTATCTACTATGGGCAAAGTCCTCTATGACCACATTTGGGGAAATATCAGTTTCAGACAAGGCATGGTCCTTGTTTTCATGGTGTTTGAAACTTAACAAGAGGTTATGTCATATAAACAAGCAATTTGTACTTCAATATTTTAATTTAATTTAGTGATTTCATCAGTTGTAGGCAATCTAACTATTAATGTAGATTGCAACTCTTATATGCTTAGTAAATAATCTTTGAGAGATTTCTGTGAAAAGTTTGTGACCTGGTGGTCAATCTAGTACAGAGCCTCTCTGATCTTAGTGAAGCTGGTTTGGGGATGTTCATGCTTAGAGTACTAGAAATCTGTACAATTATGATTGCCTCAATGATGCCATGATTAGGCACCAGAGGATGACTTCCCTCACATGAGATAGTATGTGATCAGATGAGTGACTAAAGGGAGGGCAGAGCTGCACCTCCCCAACAAGTTCAGAGTCAGGCAGCAATATCAATTTTGCCAAGTAGTCTATACAGTAAATAAACTGGAATGAAAACTTTTGGCTCATCCTCTTCCCTGCCTGGTGCTAGTCCCTGTTTCTTCATGGACTCCTCAAGGACAGAGGCAGTCTTTTATTCCCTATAATACCTAGCACATATCAATACTCAGTAAATGAGGGAGGAAGGGAGTATAACTTTTGGCTGACAGCCTCCCAATGTTTTTATGACTAAGACTTCAGTGAACACCTTGTGTTTACTCAAGCTATTACTTTTACTGCTGAACAGCACAAAGTAATAAGTTTCTTTACTTTCATTTTCAAGAAATTATTTCATTATAAACAGGAAAGAAAAAACATGTTATTCAATAAGGTTAAACCATTTACATATTTACACAGAAGATGATACTTGTAATTCTTGAGAACTGTATCTCTTAAGGCAATAAGAAGGAATAAATGTAGACAGGGGGTGTAAATATAAGTTGACTTTGATGTGATGATATAAAAAAAATTAAGGGGTGAAAAAAAGGCTTGTACTGGTTGAAGAGGAAAGGGGGAGGCAGAATGGAGTAAATTAATCACATGAAGAGGCACAAAAAACCTACTACAGTAAAGGGAAAGAAGGGAGGGGGTGAGCATTGTTTGAATTTTACTTTCATTAGATTTTGCTCAAAGAGAGAATAATATATATACTCAGTTGGGTATAGAAATTTATCTTACCTTATAGTGAAGTAGGAGGGGAAATGGGAAAGAAAACGGGAGGGTGTGATAGAAGGGAGGGCAGTTTGAGGGAGGCAATAGTCAGAAGGAAAACGTGAGTGAGGATGGACAAGTTGAAAGGAGGGAGAGAGAAAAATATAAACAGTGGAAATTTTGGATGAAGGAAAATACATAGTAATCGTAAATATGAGTATGAATGGGATGAATTTTCCCACAAAACAGAAGTGGATAGTAGAGTGGATTAGAGTGGATTAAAAACCAGAATCCTGCAATGTGTTACTTACAAGAAACATATTTGAAGTGGAGAGATACACACAGAGTAAAGGTGAAAGACTGGAGCATAATATATTATGCTTCAATTGATGTTAAAAAAAAAAAGCAGGAGTAACAATACTGATTTTAGACAAAGCAAAAGCAAAAATAGATCTAATTAAAAGAGATAAGGAAGGGAACTACATCTTGTTAAAAGATACCATAGACAATAAGTAATATCACTACTCAATACATATGCACCAAGTGGTACTGTATCCAAATTCTTAGAGGAGATGTTAAGTGAGTTACATGAAGAAATAGACCACAAAACTATACTAGTGGGGGACCTCAACCTGTCCCTCTCAGAACTAGATAAATCTAACCACAAAATAAGCAAGAAAGAAGTTAAGGAGGTGAATAGAATTTTAGAATGATTTTAGAATTTAGATATGATAGCTCCCTGGAGAAAACTGAATAGGAATAGAAAGGAATATACCTTTTTCTCAGTGGTATGTGGCACCTACAAAAAAATTGACTATGTGCTAGGGCACAAAAACCTCACAATCAAATGCAGAAAGGCAGAAATATTAAATGCATGCTTTTCAGTTCATGACACATAAAAGTTACATGCAATAAAGGACTATGGAAATTAACGGGAAACTAAATAACCTAATCCTAAAGAATGAATGGGTCAAACAACAAATCATAGAAGCAATCATTAATTCCATCAAAGAGAATGACAATAATATATGTGATGTAGCCAAGGCAGTACTGTATATGTAGGGGAAAATTTATGTGTCTAAAGGCTTACATGAATGAAATAGAGAAGAACAGATCAATGAATTGGGCATGCAACTAAAAAAGCTAGAAAAAGAACAAATTAAAAATCCCCAATTAAATACCAAATTAGAAATTCTGAAAATCAAAGGCAAAATTAATAAAATTGAAAGTAATAAAACTATTGAACTAACAAATAAAACTGACAACTGGTATTATGAAAAGAAACCAATAAAATAGATAAACCTTTGGTTAATTTGATTAAAAAAAGAAAGAAAACCAAATTACCAGCATCAAAAATGAAACGGGTAAATTCACCACCAATGAAGAAGAAATTAAAGCAATAATTAGAGCTATTTTAATCAACCGTATGCCAATAAATCTGAGAATCTAAGTGAATATTTACAAAAATATAAATTGCATAGATTAAGAGAAGAGGAAATAAAATATTTAACCTCATTTTAAAAAAAGAAATTGAACAAGTCCTTAATGAACTGCCTAAGAAAAAATCTCCAGGGCCAGATTGATTTACAAGTGAATTCTACCAAACATTTAAAGAACAATTAATTCCAATATTATACAAACTCTTTGAGAAAATAGGTGAAGGAGTCCTACTAAATTTCTTTTATGACACAAATATGGTGCTAATGCCTAAAGCAGGAAGAACCAAAACAGAGAAAGAAAATTATAGACCAATTTCTCTAATGAATATTGATGCAAAAATTTTAAATAAAATTTTAACAAAGAGATTATAGCAATTTATCACAGTTTATAAGTATGGCCAGGTGGGATTTATACCAGGATTGCAGAGATGGTTCAATATTAGGCAAACTTTCAGCCTAAATGACCATTTCAATAGCAAAAACCATCAGAAGCCATATGATTATCTCAATAGATGCAGAAAAAATACTTTTGACAAAATATAGCACCCATTCCTACTAAAAACACTATAAGGCATAGGAATAAATGGAATGTCCCTTAAATGATAAGTAATATCTGTCTCAAATCATCAGCAAGCATTACATTTAATCGGGATAAGCTGGAAGCATTCCCAATATTATTAGAGGTGAAACAAAGATGCCCATTATAACTGCTCTAGAAATGTTAGCTTTTGAAATAAGAGAAGAAAAAGAAATTGAAGGGATTAGAATAGGCAATGAGGAAACAAAACTATGACTCTTTGCAGATGATATGATGTTATATTTATAGAATCATAGAGAATCAACTAAAAAATTACTTGAAATAATTGACAACTTTAGCAAAGTTGCAGGATATAAAACAAACTCATCCTCAGCATTTCTATATATTACCAAAAAGCCTAGCAACAAGAGATAGAAAGATAAATTCCTTGTAAGATAACTGTAGACAACATGAAACATTTGGGAGTCTACCTGCCAAAACAAACCCAGGAACTATATTAAAACAATTACAAAACACTTATCACACAAAGTCAGATCTAGCCAAATGGAAGAATATCAATTGTTCATGAGTAGACTGAACTAATATAATAAAAATGACAATTCTACGTAGATTAATTTATTTATTCAGTGCCATACCAATCAAACTACCAAAAATTACTTTATAGAACTAGAAAAAAACAGTAACAAAATTTATCTGGAAGAACAAAAGGTCAAGCATAACAAGGGAGTTAATGAAAAAAAAAATGCAACAAAATGTAGCCTAGCCATCCCAGATCTAAAATTGTATTAGAAAGTGGCAATCACCAAAACTATTTTGTACTTGCTAAGAGATAGATAGTAGAATAGGTTAGGTACACAAGTAAATGACTAATCTAATGTTGGATATATCCAAAGACTTCAACTGCTGGGAAAACTGCAAAATAGTATGGCATAATCTAGGCATAGAACAACATCTTACACTATATATTAAGATAATGTCAAAATGGGTACATGTTTTAGACCTAAAGGGAGATACCAAAAGCAAATTAGGAGAGCATGGAATAGTTTACCTGTCAGATTTATGGAGAAGGGAAGAATTTATGACCAAACAAAAGTTAGAGAACATTATAAAATGCAAAATGGATAATTTGATTATATTAAATTAAAAAGTTTTTGCACAAAGAAAACCAATGCAACTAAAATTAGAAGGAAAACAAAAAGTGGGGAAACAATTTTTACGGCCAACGTGTCTGATGAAGGCATCATTTCTCAAACTGAGAGAGGACTGTGTCAAACTTATAAGAATACAAGCCATTCCCCAATTGATAAAAGGGGAAGCATATGAACAGGAAGTTTTCAGATGTAGAAATTCAAGCTATCTACAGTCAAATGAAAAAATGACTAATGTGGAAATATGTTTAACATAATCATACATCTATAGCCCATATCAGATTGCTTGCTACTTTGGGGAGGGGAAAGAGAGGGAAGGAGAGAGAAAAATTTAGATCTCAAAATCTTATAAAATGATTATTGAAAACTATCTTTACATTTAATTGGAAAAAATAGAATACTATCAAGTGAAAAAAACCCCAGCATAGCCACCAATTTAAAAAATATTCTGTACTAGAGTGATTGATTAAACACAAGAATTAAGAAACAAACAAAAAAAGAAGTTATTTAACTGACCTGGAAGCTCTGAAAACTTGCTGATGGGGCACATTACAGGTCAGCACTGCCCAGCTCCGTAAATACATCAGACCAATCAGTTTAAGAACATTGAATGCTGGAAGACAGGGTGAGAAAAAAGCCCCCATCCTGTAAAAAAGAGAAAAGACAACATTATCATATAATATCTTACACATTATTTATATTTTTTTAAATTACAAATTCCTGATCTTGACATTCAAGGCTTTCCTCAGTCTGGTTTCAATCTGCCTATCCAGTTTTATTTTATTCCACTACTTACTTTATATACTCTGGTCTAGCCAAACTGGACTACTCTTTATCTATTCTTGACCTATCTGTTCCTAAACTTTTATTTTACACTATATGTAGAATGAACTCCTCTCTATTGAATTTGTCCAATCTAAGAAATATGTAATAATAGTTTAACATATTCAAAGCACTATCCTAGGTACTCAAGATACAAAAATGAAAATGAAAGCAACTTCTGTCCTCAAAGAGCTTACATTGTGCTTGGAGGGGTGAGAGGAGGGTGGTACAGCATATATGTAAGTAAGAAAATGTGACGTAGTTTGAGAAGAGGACACTAAGAATTTAGGAAAACCAGAGAAGACTGCAAGAAAGAGGTCAAAATTAAACTAGACCATGAAGCAAAACAAGGATTCTGAGATGTAGTGATAAGAGAGAATGTATCAGAAAGACCTTTTGCCAATGCATGGAGGTAGGAGATGAAATGTGTTGAGGGAACAGTTTCTAATCCACTTTCACTGGAACATAGAATTCATGAAGAGAAATAATGCAAAATAGGGCTAGAAAAGGAACTTGGGGCCCAATCATGGAAGGCATTAAATGCCAGGCTATATTTAAGCCTAATGTCATTAAAAAGCCAATACAGGTATATTTATTCAGCAAAGAAACACAAACAAAACTTTCTTTGCCTTAGGAAGACAGTTTGACAACTATGTAGAGAATGGATCTGGGAGGAGAGAAACCAGAAGCACCAAAAATGATGAGCAGTCTCTAATAATAGTTCAGGCAAGAAAGAATGAAGATCTGAGTTAAGGTGGGAGCTGTGGAAGTGGAGGAAAAGGGATGAATATGGAGGATGATAGGGAGATAGAATTAGCAAGATGAAAACTGATTTAGTCTAAATATGGAAAAAAAAGCAACATGACTATGGATTTATGATTTTTTTTTATGCCTGGGAGAATGGTAATGCCCTTAACAGAAATAAGGACAGGAAGAAGAATACATTTAAGAGGGAAAAAGAGTTTTTGTTTTGAACGTACTGAATTTGAGATACTGATGGAATTTCTATGTGGAGACACCTAGCAGGCTGTTAGAGGTGAAGAAAAGATTAGGGCTAGATATATAAATTTAGGGATAATTAACATAGAGATAATTATCGAACCAATGAGAGCTAATGATATCACCAAGGGAAAGAATGTAGAAAGGGGGTAAAAGATGGTCCAGGATAGAGTCTAGGGGAGGACCTGCACTTAGGAAATAGGATATAGATCATTATTCAAGAAAGCAGATGATGACCCAAGGCTGAGGATTGGAAAATTGTGGATAATGGAAAGACAGAAAAACAAGATATTTGAGGGTAGAAGAAATGAAATTGCTAAATCATGTAGCTATAGCATCGAGACTTTAAATTAAGGAATAAAGGTGACAAATTGGAAGAATAGGGAAGATTGTATAGTGAAGGATGCCATTAATCCCAAGTAGCCATTTATCAACTCATCTGTCCATCTACTTATACTCAGGAGGGACTAGTAAGCGTATGGAAGGTCAATGGCAATGGTGGTTGAAAGGCTGAATAAGGTCAGTCCTATACATCTAAGGAAGTAGTTATCTATATTTAAGTTCTATCCCACTCACCATCTCCATGAAACCTCCCCTCTCTCTTTAAATGCTTCATGTTTTCATAGCACTTTACTTGGACCTTTCTTTGTATTTGTTTGACTCTCTCTTCCTTATATCATAGGTATTTGTGTAAATGCTTCTTCACTCCATTAGATTGTAAACTTCTTTAGAGAAAGGTTGATAGCATTCATGTCTTTGAATCTCTAATTTCTAGCACAGTGTCATGCATGCAGTACAAATCTAATAAGTGAGTATTGACTTGAATATCTTGGAAATTAATTTTTATGTAATTATTCAGAAGCCAAATAAAGAGATTAGACAGGACAATGGCACCATATACTTATGGGCTAGGTAGAACTGTTAAAATGTATGTATTCATAAAACCATAGAATATTAGAATAACTTAGGAATACTCAATTCCAACATCTCCATTTATAAACATTCATAGACCTGAACCTTCTTCACAGATGGAAGGGAATCCTATTTTCAATATCTTTAAAAGGAAAAAAAAAAGGCCACAATCTCTTTAGAAGTCTTTTTTCCCCCTAATACTAGTTGGCATAATGAAAGCTTTTCCCATGTGTTAGTTACATTTCTCTGAGTATAATAAAACTTTATTTTCCTGGTTTCCTTTTGTCATTGGGTATGGTGGGTAGTTGGTCTGAATAGAATTAAGAGGGAGGGTCATTTAACAATTAGGACTGCACAGTGTGGTCCTGTGGAAAGACCACTGTGTTAAGAGATAGGAGACTTGGATCCTGCATCCATTAATAAGCATATCACCTTAAAAAAGTAACTAAACTTTTCTGTTTTACAAAGTTCTCCACTGTCAGGTGGAGATAACAGCTGGCATATCTAATACACAGGGTTGTTTTAATTATTAAAGGAGTTTTACTCATGTGAGTGAGTGATGCATTGTGGGAAAGTGGCTTCCTGGCCATCACTGATTAATAAGATGAACACAAGAAACCATTAGAAATGTTGTAGCAACTCAGGCAGTTGGTGTAATGGTTACCACACTGGCATAGCCAATATGGCTACTAGCACAAGTTCTTAGATTTGCATTATTAGGAAAGATGGCTGTTTAAGGGGTAAATAATATTTTTTTTTAAATTACATTCATTACTTCAGGGGAAAAATCAGCACGCTGAACTTCAGAGAAAATACAAGCAGAGAAATAAAGACCAACAGACAGGGCTCTGACTGCCTGAATCAAAGCAATATTGCTATACACTTTACATACATCCCTGGATCGAGAGAGCCTTTACATCTGAGCAATTGGGGACCTATGAACATAGGTCCACTCAGAATCTTGAACAAGGAATCACAAGATCCTCATAAGTGAACACCCAAAGCAAAATACCAACTCAGAGTATATATACATTTCTCAAAGCCAGAAGGTATCACAACCCTCCTGACTCAGTGCCTAATTAGAAATTAACAAAAGATGTGAAAACCTTCCTACAAGCAAGTGTCCCCTGAGCAAGCTTCCCTTAATGGCTCCACATGAGGCCTATTAATGGTTAGGGAAGATCTTAAATCCCATTGACATTACAGTAGGTCAGAAGGGGGAGGCAATAGAACAATGATAGCATGGTGTGGAAATTAGCTATGCAGAAATGATTGTAAAAAGGAGGACAGCTTAGATTTAGAGCTAGAAGGACCTTTAGAAATCATGTACTCTCTGCCTCCTCTAATTTTTACCAATAAGTAAACTGAAGCCAAGGAGAAAAGATTGCAAGGAAAGATTTATTGTGACTCTCACAAAAGATGGTGATAGCATCTCAGCAAGATAATGTGTGGTGGAAACTCTTATGGTCACTTCATTGATAATAGGTTGTTAGAATTAGAAGAACTTTTGAGATCACTTTGCCCAATGTCTTTATTTAATAGATGAACCACATGGAGATTCACAGATGAAAAGGGATTGTCATACAGCTATCTTTCATTATCCTTTTCCTCTGTGATTTTTTTCTAGTCATATCCCTTCTTATTTTTCTGTAGAGCTCAGGAAAAGCTGTTTCATGCCAGCTTTTATTGAATTTTTCTTTGAGATCACTTTTAAATGTGGTAGCTGTTTTTTTTAAACAAAAAATTGAATTGAATATGTTTTCTTGATCATCCTCACACTTTCTGGAAAAATGCTGTCACTGGCTTGTAAGGGTTTTGAGAACTGACAAGGAAAGGTCTTATGAAACTATAGATGGTAATTGCTATTGGAAGTGGTGTAACTTGAATTCTCAAGAAAATGCTGTATAAGTGTGATAACAGTGTATTCATAAACTGAAGCTTCCAAATGAAATGGACAGACCAGAACACAAAAACAATTTTGTTACCTACCAAATCATTCCTTGGTTGTAGACCAAATGGAGCACATTTTCAGCTATTTTGAATTCTCCATACTCAGGCTAGAAATAAAAATGGGTGATTAAATAGTGTAAACTATTGTTTAATATTGTAAAATAAAATATTGTAAACCTTTTAGGGAGAGGGGCATGGAGCAAGTTAGATAGGAACAAATTAGTCTCCTGAAAAACTAGTCCTTCCCTTCTCCTATATAATCTGTCTATCCCCTTTAGGGCTCATAAGTCTGGATAATGTGGTAAAAAACCATCAGGATAAGGTAAAGTTAGCTCACTCAGAACTTCTTGAACAAGATATCTTAAACCAATATAGCACTGAACTTACAAACTTGCTTTCCAGGTCCCAACACCAACAGTCACTTAAATATCGAACAAAAAGACCTCGGAAAAAGTCAATAAGCAGAATGCTTGCCACTGTGAAAATCATATCAATAACGGAGAGCTTCAGCATTTCCTGTAAAGTAAAAGGTCTTGTGTTATTGACTATATAAATTCAGCAGCTTCTTCCTGTCACTTCTACATCTATTTGCCAGTACCTTCCTTCTCTTTTTAGCACTGGTAAAATGGAATCTATGGCTCCTTTCAGTGTAATGTGATTTCCTTATTTGTCCCTTTTTATGTTTTGGATCTGGTTTTTTCTTAGTCTGATAGTATGATTGCAATCCCCTTTTTTTTTCTACATTCAACTGATGCATAGTAAATTTTTTCGACACTTTAATTTTTATTCCATGTATTTCTTGCTTTTTTAGAAATTTCTTATAAGCAATATTATATTTTCTCATCCTGTCTATCAGATTTTTGGTTCTAGCAGATTGTTCAATTTATTTACATTTAAAATTATGAGAGTTAGGATTATGTTTTTCTCCATTTGTTTCTAATGTTGTTATTTCACCCCAAATTAGAATTGTTTCCCCAATTAGATTATGAGCAATTTGAGGGCAGGGACTATGTTTTGCCTCTTTTTGCATTCCCAGTGCTTAACATAGCTCTTGGTACATAACTTAATAAATGTTTATTGACACTGCTTTCCTCTTCTTCTAAAACAGTACTATGTCTCTTTAGTTTTTTGCTTAACCTACTTTAAGGCAGCTCTGTTTCCACCAGTGGTCTTCCTTTTACGCCCTCAAATCCCTCCCCCCATCCACATGAATTTGCATTGATCCTAGGATGTCTGCTAATCTCTATTTGAGCCTTCTAGATGTTAATCTATTAATTCTTCTGACAAATACTGATTAAGTACCTACTTGAGGCTGTCAGTCAATTAGACTAGCCCTTGAGGAAAAAGAAAAACTGGAAAGGAATCAAAGTTTGCCTGTCACTTCAAAGTGGAGAGGCCTGGCTTTCAATTCGTTGAGGACTGGGGAGGAGGGCCCTGAGATAGGGATGCTAGAATATTGGGATCAGAGAAGTGGCAGCTGGTGGTGATTGAGAGAATAGGATCACATCCCCTGGGGTAAGAGGAAAACTGAGAGTAACAAGATGTAGCAATAGTGGTTAATGGATTGCTACAAGGAGGAGAGGTACCTCTTCCCCATGTCATCACCCCTATGTAAAATCTTAATTGTCCTGCCCTAGTTATGGTTTTGTCAACTGGGTCCTTGAATGTGGTAGATACTAACAAAAATGTTGATATAATTAACCTTTGTAGTTTCCTGGCAAAATCTAGTCCTTTAATTATATAAGTGTGACTTGAATGCAAGTCTCTTGACTCTCATTTCAGTCTCTAATAGTCCAGTGCTGACTTTTCATGTCTTACAACATTTTGATACCTGTAGAAAACAAACCTATGTACCAACAATGCTACCTTCATTTCCCACAGACAGTATGACACTAAATAGTTAGACAATGGATAAATCCAAGTGAGTGTTGTCTGCATCAGAGGAATCCCCATAAGAGACTAGATAAATTCCACGGATGTTCTCTTGGGAAATGTGATGATTGGTGAGAGATGAGTAGCAGTAAAGTACTGAGAATGAATATATGTGTGAGTGTGTTATTGGGTGTGGAAGAGGACAGATAGATTCATGAAGTAATCTTGAAGGTCTTCTTTTCCCAAGGAAAAGGTCTAAACAGTCAGGGTAGTCACAGAAGGAAGCAGAAATCTTCTCCAAGTGACTACTTTGAAACAAGGTAACGCTCAGTTGGATAGTTTTGTTCTGATCTATTTTTAACCACAGTGTTCTCATTACATTGTAGTTTTACTTTATACATGTAGCATTACTTGTTGTTGTTGTTGTTGTAGTTATTGTTATTTTATAATGTTGATGGGCAGAAGAAAGCCAATGCATACTGAGAAATAAGCGTGTGGATCTAAACAAAGGAATTGGTATCTAAAGATAAATGGAATTTAGAGAAACATATTTAGACCTCCACCAGAGTTCTCCTCTAACATGTATCATCACATGGCCCTAGATTGCCAACAGCTAGGTAATTGTCCAATAAATGTTGACATGCATGAGCTAACCAAGCTGGAAAGAATTTAAGAATGTTTATCTGTCATCCAACAACCAGTTTAGCTAGGTTCAGGAGATGCCTGCAGAGTGATGAATTTTCTAGCCATAGCCAAACGCAAAGACCAGAATTTACTAAAGCACAGAAGAATTACTCTTCCAACACAGTACCAGCAATGCCATCTTCAGTGAACAGCCACATCAATGGAATCACAGATACTTGAAATATTAAAATATGGAAATATAAGTCAAAGGTCAAAGGTAGTTATACTTCAGATAGGGGTCACACTGTATGACCTCTGAGGTGTCTGCCAGATCTATGATTTGGTTATTCTAGGTTATATAGAAAGAAGCGTGTCTTTCTACATAATCTTTTTAGATACCTTCAAATCATCTTTCTCATGATATATGGTACTACTTCTTTGTTCCCCAAAATTTTAGCATTGTAGTACAAGGGGGTTTAATGGACTTTCTATAGTCCATAATTTCACTCTTCATATGTTTCCTATCCTCCTTCCCCATCTTGGCTTGCAGACTCCTTTTATCAGGATCTCAGTTTTCTTTTCTTTCCTGGGTTCTCCATGTTTAGTTGGCTAATGGTAACTCTGTGACTTTTTCTTGACCTCTTGCTTCCAGAATGTGACACATAGCACTTCCCAGGCTTTTGCTTAAAAGGGGCATATTAAAATGCACTACATTTGTTGGGGTCCTTCTTCATGGAATATATTGCAACCCATCTGGTAAAATTTGAATTCAGGTCACCTTGATTCTAGCCTTAGTACCCTTTCCACTAAGCTGTACTGTCTCTCTATCATGTACAATAGTGGGATAAAATTTAAAAAATAAAAAATAAAAATAATAGCATTTTATTTGTCTGTGAGTTAATACTTACGTCATATACAAATATATTGAGGCCTAGGACTTATTTTCTCTAATTCCTACCCTAAATCTCTTTCATGACTCGTCCTTTTTCTCAATTCTTCTTAGAATCTGCTTGCCTAAGGACACATTACCCACCTTGTCTTTGTTCTCTCTCATGCTTGGTGCTGTAATTCCCCCTTCCCTTTCTCTTGCCCCAGAAAGCAGAAGCCACAAGCCCCCTCCTTGTTCTACAGCCATACTTTATACTTCACAGAGCATCCTTGGCTCCAGAATGGTGTAAATATAACCCATTCAGACTCAGGTAGAATTAATTTCTCTGAGCATCTCCCAAATTCATAACCTCCATATTCTATAGCTTTTTGCTTTTCAGGAGTTAGTTGTCACAAACTTTTTCCCTCATAGGTAATAAAGCCTGATTACCTGTCCAACATATGTTTCCCAGCATTGGTCCTGTTGATTCTGCACATTATAGTTGTAGGAAGTTGTTTTATTAGTGATAGTAATGGGTACCAGGTAATTCTGAATTGTACTGTTTTGTTTCACTTGGATACCAGGAATAGTTGGGGACCATTTTTCTTCCTCAGGAAGTACTCTTGTGGGTAGGAAGTGAGGAGAACCCACCCAGTTGCTTGCGTTATTTTTAGGTTCAGTTTCCTACAGGAAGGAAAACAAAGGTTGCACACACCTGTGTCAATGAAACTCTGTTCCTGGGGATGTCTTTATTTCAACAAATGACCTCATTTGCCTATAGAATCAGAAACCTAACTCATTTTGACCAAGAATAGTTACTGGTAAACTGGGGTTTAGTTTTTTATTCTAGTACTTACTTGTTTAGTCTGGGAAAGAGAAGACTGCTACATATAGAGTAGGCCATACATGTATAGTCTATATCAGATTTCATGCTGTCTTGGGGAGGAGACAGGGGAGGGAGGGGGGGAAATTTAGAACTCAAAGTCTTATAAAAGTGAATACTGAAAACTAATAACAAATTAATTAGTAAAAACCCCACATATTAACCAAAAAAGCAAAAAGAAAAAGAAAAGAGAAGACTAGGGAGGTGGGAAGTACATCATAGCTCTCTCTAAGTATTTGAACGGCTACCACATAAAACAGGCCCTAGAGTTGTTCCATTTGGCCCCACAGAGTAGAACCAGGGACAACTGGTGGAAGCTGCAAAGGTGAAAATGTGATCTTGATGTCAGGAAACATTTCCTAAAACTTTTAGAGCTATTCAAAGTATGGTGATCTGCTTAGAGAGTTGATGGTTTCTCATTCCTTGAAGGTCTTTAGGTAGAAGCTGGAAGACCATTTGTCAGTTATGTTATGGTGGGGATTCATTTTTTTATGAATTGACTAAATGATCACTAGGGTTCCTTCTAATTCTCAAGTTTTGTGATTCTGTGAGTTCCTTACACCAATAAAATCACAGATCTGGTGATAGATAGATAGATAGATAGATAGATAGATAGATAGATAGATAGGCATCTTATAAATACGGATATTTATGTGTGCATATATACGCATATATGCATGTATTTATATGTATGTATAATGAAGGGGAGAGAGAGAGAGATAGAGAGAGAGAGAGAGAGAGAGAGAGAGAGAGAGATTCCATTGGATCAGATAAATGATTTCATCTTCTCTAGGTATTCTTTCTACTCTGTTTCAAAGTCTTTTCAAAAATACCACCCCCTTCTCCAATGCTCATTGACTTTTAGACTTAGTGCACAATTGCCAGGGGCCCCCAAGTGTGGGACCTGGGATGACTGACCCAATTCACCATCTTTACCACAGCTCTGATTTCAGATGTTCCATGGTGCTGTTGAAGGACGTGGGAATAAAGTGATCATTCATCCACTGCTGTATCAATTTAAGAACAACTCATGTTGAGATATATGCATATATTCTTTGTGAATGTGCTTTCCTTCCTTCCTTTCTTCCTTCCTTCCTTCTTTCCCTCCTTTCCTCCTTCCTTCTTTCCTTCCTTCCTTTCCTCCTTCCTTCTTTCCTTCCTTCCTTCTTTCCCTCTTTTGCTCCTTCCTTCCTTCCTTCCTTCCCTCCTTTTTTTCCTTCCTTCCTTCCTTCCTTCCTTTCTTCTTTCCTTCTTTCCCTGGGCTGTGTGGCTCTTATGTGTCAGGTAGGATATCCTTCAGCATGTACAAACCTTGTAACAGTAATCTTTTCTCTGTGCATCTAAAGATGCTGTTAGAGCATGTTGGAATACTCACAGTGGTACTCATGCTGTTCACCTTGTCCAGAAGTGCAATGATTAAGCTGTATAGGTTTCCCAGATATAACACAAGAACCCTGAAAGTAACAAATATACAATGAGGAATTAGCTGTCACACATTTGGTTGATGGGTCTGTATTGCAGAAACCATAATCAATCTAGTACAATGGGAAGTCTTGAGAGTCAGGCTTCTGGGAATCTAGTCTGGGTTTGCCACATTAACTGTGTGACCTTGAACAAATAACTAGAGTTCTTTCTGGTAGTTTCTTTCTTTGAAAAATGGGAGGATTAGATTAGATCAGATATCTTGAGCCAACATCAGAAAGCAGCTTTTAATCCTTTTCCTCCTGAGACATGTGTAACAACAAGCACCCTAGCATGCCTAGGGCGGCTACTAGCACAGGTTCTTAGATCTGCTTTTCTAAAGGAAAGCAACTCAAAATGGGTTAACAAGCTTACTTTAATCAAACATATCATTTACCTA
>CM053589.1:116465989-116559163 GCA_028646515.1 Pseudochirops corinnae
TGGCGCCACAGGCTCCACGTGACCACATTTAGCCTATTAGGGAACAGAGTATACTTTCAAATATCCAAGGGTCCTCAAAGTCACGTAGCCACATTAGCAAAGGGCCTAGGGGCAGGGAAGATCTTTAGATTCCCATAACAACATGTTATGTCATCTATACTTCCTTTATGCAGGTGAGCATATGGTCAGATTTGGGAAGACAGACAGATTTAGGTAGTAGCACAAATGAGTGTGTGTTTTAAATAGAAACTCTCTTCCCTTTTCCTTACAACCTGCTAGATATAAGACAAGTTGTTAGGAATGGTGAGGGAGAGGAGGGGAAAGGGGTCACAAAGACAAAGAAAACGTAACCCCTCACCCCAAGGAGCTACAATCTAGTAAAGAAGTAGAAAGACAAGTCACTAAGCTTTTTTCCACCTTACTGTGAAACAAGAACAATGGTACCAATTGACCTAATATGATTATTGTGAGGACAAATGAGATAACAAATTAGATTCTTCTTAATGCCTCCTAGGAAGGTAGGCACAAAGAAAGGCATTTCCATCCCTCAGATTAAGAGAGGATGATGATATAGTCAAAAGGAAAATGGACTTGGTCCTAGCTCTGTAGTCACTCATGATGATACCATGGGGAAGTCACCTAACCTCCAAGGACCTCAGTTTATCACTGGCAAAACGAGGAGCAAGGTTAAATAATCTCTAAGTTCCCTTCTGGCTCTAAAAATTCTAGAATATAGTTTATGTTTTTGGTGATGCCATAGAAAATAGATGCCTTTCCTTCATTATTTGTATTACTTCGAGAGAAAGACTTTGGAGTTAAGGAGAACGTAATGGATGTCAGCTTCACTTCACATTTATTAGTGACAAGCATAGTAGTGCCAGGTTCTCAATACTAAGCCCTGAGGAAAGAATTTCCTTAAAGGATTTACAAACTTGCTGCATTTTATTTCTTGTGGAAGGAGTACTACATACACAGACTATACAGAAACTGACTACTGTACCTTGCAAGCTGGAATCGCAATGTGGTTCGTGGGTGGTACATCTCTAATGCAGCCACAAGTTCAAAGGCAGAAGGAGCTATCATCGTAATCAGGGAAACTACTACACTGACCTATAGAGGAAAAAAATTCAGACTTAGAGGTTTGAAATTATCTTAAATTTCTATATTAGTTACATTTTTTTACATCAGAGGTCATAAGAGAGTGCTTTGTGTATTATAATACATAGCAAACACATGATGTAAGTGATTAGGAATGCCATACAATTCCTGAAACAGTAAGCAATTCTAAAATAACGGTGATTATTTGATGCAGAAAGCTCTTAAAATAATGGTAATAATACATGTATTTGGATAATGGGAGAATGGATCTTCACTTTATATGACTATACCACCCAATGCTTCTCAGATTGAGTATCTGGGGAAAACTCAGATTTATACATTTAGAGCTGGAAAAGGCCTCAGTGATCATCAATCCCAGTGTTTCAAACTCAAATAGAAAAGAAGGCACTAAACCAAGGGTGGGAAACCTGCAGCCTCAAGGTCACTCGTGCCCTTCTAGAGTGTGGCCTTTTGATGGAGTCCAAGTTTTACAGAAAAAAAAAATTCTTTTATGAAGGGCATTTGTTCTGTGACATTTGGATTCAGTCAAAGGGCCACACCTGAGACCTAGAGGGCCACATGTGGCTTTAAGGCTGCAGGTTCCCCAACCCTGCAACTAAACCATATATAAGGATTGTTGCAGCTGCATATTGGCTTAGAAAACTACGTATTATATTATTTATGTTTTACTTATTTTTATTTATTGTGTTAAATATTTCTCAATTACATATTAATCTGGTTCTGGCAGAGTGGGGGATGTTGGGACAGAAATACAACCCATATCTATCTTGCTGAAATTAGAGCTGTTTTTTTTTTTTCTTCCAATGCCCAGTGACTGGATGTCACTTAGATATTCCACTGGCAACTCAAGTTCAACCTGTCCTCATATGAGTTTCCTTTATTTTCTCCAATAATTTTTCCTTTTTCAATAAGAATAATGAAATCTCAGAGTTGAAAGGAATCTGAAAGATCATCTATATTTAAATAGGAATTCTCTTCTACAACAGTCCATAGTGTTTATTAAGTGACTACTGTGTATCTCTAACAAATGATCATTCAACCTTTGCTTGATGATCTCCAATGAGGTGGAAAATATTTTCTCCTGAAGTGACCCAATATACTTCTGAACAATTCTAATTGTTAGAAAGCATTTCCTTATAGAGCTAGAATCAGTCTTTCTACAGTTTCACCCATTCATTGCTCCTAGCTCTGCCATGAAGATCTAAGCAGAACATATGTAATGCCTTTTTTATGTGACAGTCCTTCAAATATTTCTGTCTATGCCATTGCTGTTTATTCATTCATTCATTCATTCATTCAGTTTTCCCACGTTTGAAGACTTGGTGTTATATTTTCTGTGTCTGTTTCTCTCTTTCCTTCTCTCTTTCCCTCTCTTCCTCTCTTTCTTTCTTAAGTCATTTATCTACAATAGGACTTAGAACAAGTTCCACTGATTCTACCCTTTTGGTAACTCTCCCATCTGACCCCTCTCTTTATTTCTACTACATAGGAAAGACTCACATTACCACCCAAATGGATTATTACAATAGGATCCTAGTCTTCTCTTCTCAACTTTCTGACCCCCCCAAACTTATTGCTAGCAAGAAATCTTCATTATGCGTAGATTTGGACATGTTAGTCCTCTGCTCAAACTCTGAAATGGCTCTCTATTATTTACTAAATAAAGCTCAAATTCCTTAACCTGAAATGCAAGGACAGCCTGATTCCACCTACCTTTCCATTATTATCTCATGGTATTGCCCTCCATATATTCTCTGCTCTAATCAAATTGAACTATTCCTTGTACCTTGTAGCTGTTGCTCCCATTTCCTACCACTATGTCTTTGCTCGTTCTGATACTTGTACCTATGTCAACAACTTAAATCTTATTCATCTTTACTTGTTGAATTCTTACCTATTCTTAAAGTTCAATTCAAACATAAGCTTTTGCATGAAGCCTTCTCTGATCTTCCTTCCTCCTGCCCAGTCATTAAGATCATTTCCATATAGCATCTACTCTATAATCTTTTAATGCACTTGTTATATATAATGTGTTATATCCCCTGTAGACTATAAGTTCTATGAGGCTAGAGACTGCATCTTATTTCAATCTTTCTAATCTCCATACCATAGAGAACAGCATTTTGCAAATAGTAGGTGCTTTAAAAAATATTTGTTGAATTGAATAATGAATTTCATTGTCCTTTTCAGTAGTCTACTTGCTCTGTCCTCATTTCCCTCAACTTGGATAAAAGATAAGACCAAGGGAAAAAAGCATGGAAAAGTAGAGAAGATAAAAATGTTTCAATAATCATTTAAACTATGTTTGCTTCGTTTTTCAGACAATAATAACTTTTAGTTGACCATCTTCACTGAGAAGAGAAAAGGGAGAAAGATATCAAATAGATTTAAGTTTGATTTGTAAGTTTTCTGGCAGAGAGATTGTTACCAGGGGAAATTATGGAATTTATTTTTAGTGTCATAGAAAAAAATGTGGATAGATATTCACTCAAGTGGCATGGTCTCAATGTAGTCTTGACAGATTGGAAGCAGATTGTCTCTCCAAATCCTTTTTTGACTTTGATTCCATATTATAACTCACTTTGAAAAAAAACATTCAGTAGAAGGACTGTGACTATTTTACCATTTTTAGAATTTTTGATATTTTTATGCCCTGTGATTCTCAAATATTGCAGTTGGAAAGGACCTGAGTTTTTAGCTCCCTCAGAACTTGATTATTAATTTGTCATTCCTACAAAACACATCTGTAAAGTGAAAATCCTTCTGCTTTTTAAATCCCTGTAGTTCAACAGGTAATCTCTGGAGCTAAGGTGACATTTGTTTTAAGGATATGTGAAGTAGAAGAGGATCAACTTGAGCTAACATTTCCAAAGCCCTCTGTGGTTGAGAAGAAAAAAAAGCCTCCCATTAAGACTTGAAATGTGTCGCTGCTGGCTTACATCCCTTGCATTCGAAGCTTTAGAGAGTAGGTAGAATAAGCAACTCTTGGGTAGGGTGTGATGAGTATAAGCTCTTTAGGCATATTTTTGACCATACGTGAAAAAGAAAGGAACACAGCTGCAATGACTACAAATCAGTACTTTCAATAGGAAAACTAGAATGAGCCTTCTCAAAGGTACTCTTGTTCAAGCTGAGCTAATATGCAAAACCTCATTCTTTTCCCAAAGGGTCAATTCCTCTTTGGTCCGCTCCAGCTTCTGTGACCGATCCACCACAAAGTAGATGAGATAAATGCTCCCAGCAAGTGAGAGGAGCACTAGGATGTTTGCAATGATTCGAAGACATATGGTCACTGCTCTGAAAAAAAAAAAAAAGATGAAAAAGGGTCACAGGACTGTCTTTGGAAGGATAGTTATCACATAGACAGTGTACTTTAAGTCATAAAACATATTCACTACAAATTGGATTTTCTGTTTGGAATAATAATTTTAGCTATTTGAACAGTTACTTATTTCTTGAGGAATATAAAATATAGACAGACATATACATGAAAGTTACCAACAAGCTTATCTCTTACCCTCTTTTGTTGTCCTCACTACTATGTGGTGATGGGGACTTCTGTATGGGATATATGGATGGGAACGTTGGTTCTTCTTTGCTGCTACAATGAATTATGCTCCCTTTCAGGGTATTCTGCTTGGGGCACATACAACCACTAATGCGCTACCCTTGATATACAAAGTTAATAATAATATCTTTGATTTCAGGAGTGTTTTATATTTCAAAAGTGTTTTCTATACATTTTCTCATGAGATTCTCACAAAACTCTTCTATGGTTGGTGATATAGGTATTTTTATCTTCATCATATGGATCAAGAAACAGACTTGGAAATATTAAGAAACATGTTGCCACAGTAATAAGTAGCAGAGTTGGTGAGGTGGTAAGGCCTCAGTTTAATTAAAAAGAAGCAGTAGAGCCAAGATGGAAGAGTGGTAAGAAGCATTGTGTGATAAGCTCTGCTCCATAAACTTCTCCAAACAGATCTATAAAATGCACCAGGCCAAATCCTGATGAAAAATTCCAGAAAAAGCCACAGTGAATCATTTGTCCATCCTAACTTCTTGGTAATGGAGACAGAGAGGAAGTTCTGTAGACCCTAGGGTTGACCAGGAGCATGCCATGTGTGGAGCTCTCCAGTGCCCAGGATAAGAGCAGGTTCCAGACTCCTACCAGCCACCACCGGACACAACCTGGAACATTACAATAAAGATAGCCATGAACTGGTAGCTTTGTCATATACTACCTGAATGCACTGAAAAGGGGACCTGCATAGGGCAGTGCCATTCCCAGGTAGGGAGGTCTTGAGCTGCACATGAAGGAGAAAGTTCAGAGATTTCTAGCTAGTTGATATGTACTTAGCCCAGCAGCAGCCTACTCTTGCTCAGACCCATAACCAGGTCAGGAGCTTGCAGAGCTCGGACCAGGAGGGAAGCAACCAGATTTTTCCCTTCGTCAGACCACTTTGGCTGTACTGAAAACTTGCAGGTCCCTAGCTTGTGGAATAACACCATCCACATTACCTTAAGTAGCAACATGACCAGCCCTGAATTTCTCTCCAGAAGTGTGCTAGAACCCAGCCCTGACATCAAGTCTGAAGTGAGCAAGAAGGCTGGAAGAATAGCAATAAAAAAAGAGAATCCCACTATTATCAGCTATTACGATGGCATAGATGCTCAAGACACAAACCCAGAAAAAGAGAATGATTCCAAAATATCTCCAAGTATTGTCTCAGATAAAGAGAGAGCATAGGCACAAACTATTAGAATTTCTGGAAGAGATAAAGCCAGAGCTAAAAAATATTTTTATAAATGACATGAGACCACCTGAGTGGAAAAATATGAATGAGTAAGTTATTTTGACTATTATAAATACTCAAATTAATTATAAAGGACATATAAAGAAAGATTCTACTTACATTCAGTAAAAGAACTGATAAATAGAAGTATGAATAGAATAATTTTACATATATATCCATACACACACACACACATAAATATTTGTGTCTAATGGTAGCCATCTCTAGGGAAGAGGTAGGAGGAAGGGGAGAAAAGAATAAAAGGAAATTTACATGAAAATTTTGTTGTATGTTTGAGAAGAATAGCAAGTTGTGCACAGTAAATTTGCAGTTTCATGTGCAAACATCTTTTTATACTACTATGTTATGGAAATGCTTGTCCTATTCCAATAATTATGAAGAAAAGAAAAGAGAAAAGAAAAGAAATGAGAGTTATGAAGAAAGAATTGGGAAGGGAATTAATAGCTTGGCACAAGAGTTAGAAAACTTGGCCCAAGAAACAAACTGCCTAAATATTCAAATGAACCAAATGGCTGCCAGTGACTCCATGAGGCAACAAGAAATATTAAAACAAAGTCAAAAAGCTGAAAAAAAGAAGAAAGTGTAAGGTATCTCATAGTAAAAACAAGTGACCTGGAAAACAGATTGAGGATAAAAAACTTTAAGAATCACTGGATTAGCTGAATGCCCTAAGATCATATTTTTGAAAATCTTGGAACTGCCCAGATTTCTTAGAATAGGAAGGCAAAGTGGAAGCAAAAAGAATCCACTCATCAATCACCCTCTGATAGAGTCAAAGGGCTTGAGTTGAAATACTGCCTTTGCTGCTCTGCTGAGTACTCTTTGGAAAATCACCTGAATTCTGTGGGTGTGAGTGTTCTCATTTGTAAAATAAGAGGGTTGGCTTGGTTTCTTAATTCCCTTTCACTTTGAATCTATAATCCTATGAACTTATGACTCAAACTCAGATTTTCTAGCCCTAAGTGTAGTGTTCTTTTTTGCAACATTGACTGTGCTTTAAATAGCATGCATTTAAACTCATTTTCCTAGTACTGATGATCAATTTGCAGCAATCCAGCCATACTTTTTGGTTTTTCCCCTCTAGTGAGCAATAGAATATACTTGTGAAATATCAAAGTTAAGAATATCTGGAACCAAGGAAAAATGTGAAACTTCTACAGCTCATCTAGCATTTGAACCTATGTTCAACTTAATAAAGACCTGTTTGCTCCAGAAATGTGAAGAACTTAGTCAATGTTGTTTCTAATCTTTGCAGGGAAGGTTACAAACTATTCTTATATTGGGGTCCCTTTGCTTACCTTCCTAAGTCATGAGAGGCTGATATTGCATAAAATCAATGGATATCAGAACTGAGAGCAAATTCAAAAATTAAACCCTTTTCAAATATATGGCAGAATGGAGGCACAGAAAAGTGAAATGGTTTGTCCAAAGTTATATAACTAGTGAGTCATGTAGCTAATTGGTTCTCTAGCTTTTTACGTTATATGATGGTGATCCTTCATCCTGAAAGGAAAACCCCTTTCTTATCACTTAATTTACCAAGCATGTATTAAGGAAAATCAAATTAATTATCTCTAACTCTTCAGAAATGTAGCAGGTCAGTAGGAGGAAGAAAACACAGACTGGGCTTGGGGCTTTGAGTCCTTAGCCTTAGAAGTTCTGTGATCAGTTAACAAATAATTCTCCAAGTCTGAACTTCTTCGTTTGTAAAATAAGCTGATGATACTTTCAGTGACCAACTTACAAGGTTGTTGTAAATCAAGCATTTTTTTAAAACTCTAAAACACCAGATGAATTTGAGTTATTGTTTTTTTTTAGGACAAACTTTCTGTGTTCTGGGAACATCAAAGAGTATAGACTTTTAGTTATTTTTAAATAGCAAAATGATAGGAGCTAACATCTGTATGTCTTCCTGTCCTGGACATTGTCCTCTTCTCCGAGGTTTAATTAGTTCTAACACTTCATCACTCAGTGTTGGTTTAATTTTAAATTTCCATGGGCCACAAAAGAGGAAATAGGAGAGTGAAAGAAACAAGGGAAGGAAAGTATGAGTTCCATAGATAATTCAAATAATGTCGGCACACATCTGGCAGGCATAAGCCAAAAGAAATAGCCCAGGAAAGCCTGTAAATGCTGGAATTGAACTGAAATAGAAGGTGGCTCAATTGTGGGCCTCATGATCCCTAAGAAAAGGATTTGTTTCTGAAGAAAGACAGGAACTTTGAAAAATAGAACTCAAACATCTGCTCATTTGATGCCTGAATGTTACATACTGTGCTGAGGAAAAGCCACAGGATGTATTCTTCAAGTAGAATGGTAAAGAACTGATTCCTTCAGACTTCTTCAGAAGCTTATATCATCTCATGAAATTTTGGGACATACTTTTAAGAACTGTATGTAAAGTGTGGAAAGATATGGAATCTATCTGAATTCCACATTAGGTAAATTACCAACCTACTCAATACTGTATCATAGAAGGATGATAGCACTGCAGAATAAAAAGAATATTGGTAATAATGCTTATGGAAATTAATTACAGATGAGATACTGATTTGAGAAAAAATGAAATAAAGAGAAAATTCATGACTTACTTGGGTAAACACAAAGGTATAGTTTTAATACATACAAATTTTTGCTTTTCTTCTTCTCTTGTTCCTCCAAGATAGCCTCCTTGAAGAAAACATATAACATTAAAATAAATGGTAGTTGATCATCATATTTCTTTTTTATTATAAAGCTTATTTCTCTAGGTATGTTATTGGTTTTGAGGTTATATGCATATAAGAATGAAGGTCTCAGGGTTAAATTAGTTCCATTTGCTAAAATACAAGGATGCCCTTTGGGTATATTGAAATCAATAGGCAATATGATCTTACGCAAAAAGACCCTAGGTTCCCATGCCATTTCATTTCTTCTTCCCCCACCCTTATTTTATAGTTTATGTTCTCCCCTATCAGATTGTTAGCTCTCATTTTCAGCTGTCAATGTTCCTGTTTTGAGCTATACCCTGTCCCCCTTCCTTTCTAACTTTCTGGGTCTCATCTAATGTGGGCTGGCAACCAGGACACAGATTTTTGGAGTTGTAGAGCATTTCAGGGGCCATATAGTCCCATCTATACATGAACAAGAATAGCCTACAACACACCCCAAAAGTGTTAATTGAGCCTTTGCTTTCAGACTTCAACTGAGGAGAATCCTGTAGCAGGATTCCCAGAGATAGCCCATTCTAGTATTGGATAACTTTAATGGTTAGGGAGTTTCCCCTATAGTAAGCTTAAATTTCCTCTTTTTGTATCTTCTAACCATTATTCCTAGTTCTGCCAAATAATGCAAATCGAAATCCTCTTCTTTTTTGCATAGTTCTGAATTTTTGAAGATAAAAATTCCCCCTTCTCTTTTCTAAGCTAAATACCCCTTGTTCCTATAAGCTAAACTACTCAGATAAATATCCTTGCTAGAACTGTGTATACAATAAAAGCAAAAAGATTCTGTGTAAGATCCTGGAGCGTTATCCTATTAGAAAAGTACATGAGTTGTAGAGCTTGAATGCTGTGGCATCTTTAATGAATTCTTTTTGCTTATTTCCAAATTCTCAGCTATAGTAGGATTAGTTAAGGCTGCCAGGCAAATGACCTTCTGATAAGGAAGGTCCTATTGTAAGCCACCTGTTCTTCCTAACCCAATGTCCCTTATATTCAGGGAATGCATTTCCTCCTTACTTTTCCCTTTCAGAATCTTTCTCTTCCTTCAAGGGTCAGCTTTTGTGAGCTATGTGAATTTCCTCCTGAAACCTCTGAACCTCCAACCCTACCCTGATCCCATCCAATAGTGTTCTTTCCCTCTTCTAATTAACTTTATTAATCTGTATATATGTTGTGTACCTATAGTAGAGTGTAAGTTGCTTGAGAGCAGGCGCCATTTCACTTTTGTCTTTGTATTCCCAGAGGCCTAGCAGATAGGAAGTACTTAAACCTTTGTTGAATAGAATTTACTTAAATAAATCTTCCAATGGTTACCAACACTAGTTGGTAATAATCTGTAAACTGAACAATGCAAACATTCCTAATAATAACTCATTCATAGTTCAGCAATATGGTAGGTTAAGAGAAGGTTCAGCTTGTTATGGTGGAAAGAGCATTGGATGATGGCATAAGAAGGCTCAAATCCTCTGATGATTGCTTCACATGTAATTTTAGACAAGTCACTTAACTTCCTTGTAGCTCAGTTTCCTTATCTGTAAAATAAGTTGATTGGATCAGATCACTTCTGAAATGCCTTACAATTCTAAATTTGTCCTATGATCCTTTGATCCTAATATTTTCTGAAATGTATGATACTAAGGTTATCAATAGCATAAAAATGATGTTAATTTCATTAATTAAGACAAAGAAGATGTTAATTGAGATGTTAAGAACTGGAGAGGTTAGGCTAACATTCTTCCAGTGTATGTTGTTGGGGCAGGGGAGAGATAGGATGGGGTGTATTTTTTGAAAGAGTCTTAAGTGTTCCTAATAAATTTGCTGAATAACTTCTCAAAAGTAAATATATCCTGAGGGGAGTTCTTTATTCCCTATCCTCTAGTTGGTTCAGCAGTCATGTTGCTTACCCTGATGCTATTCACGATGGCAGCAGCCTTGCTCTCCGCAGCCTCTGGGTTTCCTATGAGATAATCCCAAGCACAAAACACCCGCCAGCAAAATGTGTAGTTTTCATTGGATGCGCTTGCAAGGCTCATTCTGGAATTCTTTGCCATTCTGTAAAATATCATCAGAAAGGGAGTCACAAATACCCCACCCCGTGGGGCTACCCAGTGTCAACCTCAAGTCTGATCTGCTTTTTCATGTAGAACTTTACATCAGCAGAGAGCACTTAGCAAGTACATATGGTAGGTACTTATTAAATGCTTTTTTCCTTCCTTCCTTCCTTCCTTCCTTCCTTCCTTCCTTCCTTCCTTCCTTCCTTCCTTCCTTCCTTCCTCCCTCCCTCCCTCCCTCCCTTCCTCCCTCCCTCCCTCCCTCCCTCTCTCCCTCCCTCCCTCCCTCCCTCCCTCCCTTCCTTCCTTCCTTCCTTCCTTCCTTCCTTTCTTCCTTCCTTCTTTCCCTTGCATATTTTTCTCTGACATAGGAATAACAATGGCTCTGGAAGGGGATTACTATGGGGAGTGTTGTGGTGATCAAGTATAGACAAGGTTCCCAGGAAAGCTCAAATATTTCCTTACTCAACCCTAATATTTTTCTTTGTTTGAAACTTTGACTTTAGTAATGCAAAATAAGATAAGTATTTCCATATACATAGTAGAACTATGGCAGATTTCATGTGCAGTAGTGACTATATTTTGGATAGCATACTTTTCTTTTAAATCATATAGCAAATTCATCATTTTATTTTCCAATTTTTTAAAAAAAAATTCCTATTGACTTTCAATCTATTCTCTCAGCATCATCACTAATATCTTTAACCAATTAGAGAATCATTTGAATCAGTTAAGATTCTCTTTTAAAAAAAGATGGGGGTAGGGAGGGCAGCATTCAATCTCATTTACTCTTGGGCTCAATTCACTTTAATCAAGATTCATACCAAAGGGAACAATGGAGGACAAAAGTTCTCTGAGGAAGAAGGAGGAGCTCCAGAGGCTACCCAAGACAAGAAGGAGGATTTTATCTGAGGACAGAATGAAGGCTGAATGGAGAAGGTATGTGTGTGGAGAGTGGACTTGGGGGTAGAAGGGAGAAGTGGGTGGTTGGAAAGTGATTCAGAAAGGTTAGCACAGAGATGCTAAGGACAAACTTCAAAATTTTAGTGGCAGCTGGTATTTTGATATCTGAAGATATAGGACTGGTTTTGAAGGGTATGCCTCTCATAAACTCTAGTTTTCCCCAATTTATCTCAGTGTCTTTATCTAAATCAGATTATTTTATCTACACTCATTTGTGTAGGGAAGCTAGGTAGCAAAGTAGATAGAGTCCTGGGCTTAGAGTCAGAAAGAACTGAGTTCAAATCTGGCCTCAAACACTTACTAGTTGTGTGACCCTGAACAAGTCTCTTAATCCAGTTTGCCTCAGGTTCCTTATCTGTAAAATGAGCCGGAGAAGGAAATGACAAACCACTCCAGTATCTTTGCCTCAAAAATCCCAAATGGAGTCACAAAGAGTCAGACTTGACTGACATGACTGAACAACAATTATTCATTTATATACCTATTCTTTACCCTGGTTGAACATGAACTTCTTGAGGGCAGGCAATGTGTCTTTGCTGTCAGTTAATAAATCAATAAGCATTTAAGTGTTTCCTCTGTACCAGACACTGTGCTATGTTCTTGGGATACAAAGAGAAAGTAAAAGACAATGTCTACCTCCAAGGAGTTCACAGTCTAATGGGGGAGACAGCATGCAAACAGTTACATACGAATAAATTGCATATAGGAGAAATTAGAGATAATCAACAGAGAGAAGGCATTTGAATTAAGTGGAATCAGGAAAGACTTATTATAGAAGAATGGATTTTTTTTTCTGGGCCTCAAAAGAAGTCAGGGAAGCCAGGAGGTGAGGATGAGGAGGGAAGACATTCCAGGTATGGTGTCAGTCAGTGAAAATGCTTGTAGTCTGGAAATCAAATGCTTTATTCAAGGAGTAGCTAAGAGGCCAGTGTCACTACTGTAGAGTACATGGGGGCACCTAGTAAGTTTTTAATAAAAGTAGGTTTGCTTTCTTGTTTGCTTGATTTTCTAGTTCGGTTCAGTGTCTAATTTGCTGGGATCACAACTCATAAACTCTAGTGTACAATTGATATTTATTTGTATATCTGGTAAGAAGAAATGATCAATGGATCGTAAAATAGATCTGAAAAGAATACTAGAAGACATTGAACCCATTTTACAGGTGAGGAAACTAAGGCAGTCCCAGACAGGTTTAGTAACTTGCCAGAGTCACATGGCTAGTGCAAGATGAGGAGAGGGAAAGAAGAAAAAAGAGGAAAAAGAAAAGCACATGAAAAAGAAACATATGTAGGTACCCTATCTCTCCCTCCACCCCCAATCTTCTCATCTTTTCCTTTTTATCTCTTATTTTCAATAGTGTAGGATATGGCATCCATGGATTTCCCTACTCATGACACTCTTAGAATGTATATCATGGGAGTATAGAGGATCTAATATATTCCTATCAATTTTTTTAAAATTCTACTTCACTAGCTAGATTGTACTTACTACTTATTTCCTTAAAGCAAGGTTCTTAACCTTTCTGGGGGGGTCATGAACATTTTTGACCGTTTGAATAATCTTATTATGCCTTCTCAGAATAATGGGTTGTTGCCTACATTCATAATAGAAGGAAATACCAAATTTCATTTGGAGGTTAGCAAAAGTAAACGTGTTATTTTTTTCCCCATTCAAGTTCATGGGCCTACAGAAATTTATCCACAGATGCCTTATGGGGCCATTGAACCCAAGATAAGAGCCCTTGCCTTAGAAGCACACAGTAAGGCTGCAACAGGATAGGCTAAAAGGTCAAAGACGATAGGCCAGAAAAAGATGCAAGCACATTCGCAACCTTACTTCTTTAACAGGATGATGAAGCTGTAAACAAACACCGCCATGCCAACCAGGAAGTAAGCCAAAGGCAGCCGGTAACCTGCTTTGCCAATCTTCCTCTCTTTGCCATAGTAGCCATAAAATAAAACAGAGTACTTGAGATAGCCCTGAAAGGAGAATAACACTGACATCATCACTGACTTCTGATTTCCCCAAACCTTGTTGTTTTTACAAAGAAAGCCAGTGGGATTTATAAATTTACCCCCAGGGACCAGACAGTGTCCAAGTCTTGTGCTGAAGCAACATGTTCCTTGGGAATAGTCTTGCTAATGGTGCTTCCGAAGGGCTGCCCTGCAATCAGCTGATGAGAAAAGAAAGATCAGTGCCATAAACTGAATATCCATTCTGGAGGAATATGGGGGAAAAGAGGGAATAGGGAGAAATGAGCTGACTAGGCTAATAAAGTGACCTAGCATTGGCACCTGGGACCATCACCATTGGAGTATAAATCACTATCTCCAATATACAGTTGGTGTTCATTGTATATCTGGTGAAGAGAAATAATCATTGGATATCAACTTAGAGCTGAAAGGGACCATAGAAGTCATTGTGTTCATTTTACAGATGAAGAAACTAAGAGAGTACCTAACAGGTTAAATGAATTGCCAGGGATACACAGCTGATAAATGTTTGAGGAGAGATTTGAACCTAGGTCATCCTCATTCAAAGTCCAGTACCCTAAACTCTGCACAAGTTTTGAGTTAATCTGTTTTCAAATATTATGGTTTCACAAAGCAGAAGAAAAAAAAGATTTTTACCATTTGTATATATTTCAGATTGTACCTAGAGAACATATTAGATGCCTACTGAGTTCAGTTAGCTGCACTAAGACTTCTGGGACATCCTGTATAGTATATTCAGACATTTAATGTGTTCTCTAAATACAAACTGAAATGCTAATCCTATTAAGAAATTATTAATAGATTAAAACTGCACTAAGACTTTTGGCACAGACTTAAACAGTGTAGTACCAAAGAAAAGTCCCCTAGTCTATCATACACATGCATAGACACTAAATCAAATGTTTTTATATGGTCAACCAAAAATGAGCACTTGTATTCTCCATATGGCTTAGCCAAATGTATGATTGTATAGAATATGATTTGAAAAAGCTTTCCCGTTTCCTTCTTAAACCTCCATTAAGGCTGCAATGTACATGCAGATAATTCTCAACATTTTTGTATATATGAGAAAGTAGGCAGATGTACTGGTAGTTGACATATTTGTTGCCATTTTTTGGGGGGAAATGTAAAATCAAAAGGATGAAGAATGCCTGTTGTCCAGATGAGGTGTCAAACACATGGCCTACAACATTCCTGAGTTCAGCCTAAACCTGATTAAGATGTAATTAGGAATTATTTAACAAAATAAATAAAAATATAGTAAAATGTAGATATTACATTTTTAAACTAAATCACTATGCAGCTCACAGGCATCTTTATGCATGGATTAGTGGCCCCATTTCTATTTGAATTTGATGCAACTGGTCCAGTCTATGATAGACAATTGGATAGATGATTAATAGAGCTGGTCCATTGTTACATATGTCCTTGAACAGACCTTGAAAATGGACAGTCATCTATCTGGTCCTGCGGTTGAACAGATCTGCCAGGATTGCCCTTGGAAAATTTCATTGCTATTCATGACCCTAAATGGTTCCATCTTTTAACAACAATATTCCCCTAGTAAGACTCTACAGCTGAAAGTCATGGCATGCCCCAGTATCTAAAGTATTATAGCTGAAGGTCACCTGAAGTACAAGAGAGAGTCTGGTGGTGTACTAAGCAGGCTATAATATAGTTCCAATGAAGAACTGTGGAGGCAAAGCATTATATAGTATGTTTTCTGAGTTATGTATGACTTGAAAAAACAGGCAGACTGGTAACATTGAGAGAGGAAAGGAAATTCAGCACTCACCCCACTTGCTTCATTGGCATCTCTACAATGAGAACAGATCTGGAAGGAGGTGTTCCAGATCATTGGGTTGACTTTTTGTGTTGTATTTATGGGAAAAGCTGGTTAGTGGTTGGAGAGGAAGAGCAGACATGGATAGTGTGATTTATATTGTTGGTGGGAATATGTACACGGGTGCACACACACACACACACACAGATCCGTCAATATGTCAAAGTAAGCATATCCTGCACTTATCCGAAGCTTACCACGATGTAATATACATACAATGTGCTGGAGATACCTGTATCACCATTTTTGGGAATTCATGGAGAACTGGAGGGTATGCAATGTAGGGATCATACTTTATAAAAGGATATATCTAGGAAATTAAATCTGGAAACTTAACAGAAATGCCTATGCTAAGAAAAAAATGATCACAAAATTGATTTAATCAAATCAACTTCTTACTAAACACTCAGGAGACAAGAATTTTTATTGGAGTGAGGCATGTAAAAAGACATGAAAGAGGACACATCACTGGATAGATGATTAATTAAAAAGAAAAAGAAAAAAAGAGACATTAACCTACTTTTATTACTAATCTGATTTATTTCTATGGCAGTGGGTAGATTGAAAGGAAGTCAGAGATGCACTTTATCTCATACTAGAAAAGATGTTAAATTTATCTTATTTGATATACTCATCAATTAATGGAAAATTTTGTGTCTACCACTCAATGCTAGGTAAGACATTAGATGGTTTGATAGTAGCCCTTGAGAAGTGGTTATCAATGGAATGAGGTCAACTTGGGAGGATATATAAATGGTGCCCTATAGGGTTTGACCATGGCATGATTGTCAGTGGATGTAGAGGCTAGAGAGCAAAATCATCACTAAATGGGCTGAAATGGCATTTAACAATGAATTGAGTTTCTTATCATGATTCTGTTTCAGCCTTTAAGCTATCCCCCCCCCCCCACCTTCCATGAAAGAAATGTAATCTCCTTTAGTATTTCCTTAAATGCCGTGTCTTTCTTTTCTTTTTTTTCCCACCATGATTCTTACCTCTGGAAGAACAATAAAAGCACCCGTCATTATGGTAAGCATGATGTTAATTCCAAACAGCCATCTCAGAAAGATAAAATAGGAGGCAACACCAGATCCAAAATGACCTTAGGAGACATAAGGAGACACCAGCAGCTCACTGTTGACCCCTACCACAAGGCTAAGGTTTTTACTTTACTTTAAGTCAGATGATGATGCTCTACTTTAAGAGGTAATAATTTTCTTTAGATCACAATGCACAAGGGACAGTGCTTTTCTTGCATCTAATCATTATCTTGTTATTGTTGCATACGTCAAAGTAAAAGAGTAACTCAGAAATGCAGATATTGCTATTTATACAATCCCCTTTTAGCCCAGTTTTACTGGTTGAATAGGCCAGCAAAAGGCTGATGAAGCAATGTTACCATACAAGATGATCCAAAAGTCTGAGTGCAGTTCTACTAAAAACTTGGTAAGAGTGTATTATTAAAGCTTAAGATTGCATAGATATTTCAGGGACACCCTCTATGAAACTGTTGTGAGCAGAAAATTCCTCCTTTCTCTTCCATCCCAATCCAAAGAGGGGAGCAAAGGCACGGAAGAAAGGCATAGTAATGGGAGTTTCTAAACTCAGCTTTCTGAAGGAGTGGTGCATTTAATTTGCCTAAAACTCCAGCCTTCTGGAGGAGTGTCAGAATTCTGGAACTAGGATAACTAGGAGTAATCAGTGATGCAGCAAATACTAGAGTGAGTATGAAGGAGTAATGTACAAGAAGACTAGAAAGGTAAAGCGGGATGAGTTTATAAAAGCTTTACATACCAAACAGAGGATTTTATATTTGATCCTGAAGGTAAGACAGTGCCACTGGAATTCATTGAGCAGTGTGGTAACCTGAGGTTTAGGAAAATCACTTTGCCAACTGGATAATCAGAGGATTAATTAAATTTAATTAATTGAAGTAGAGGCAGGCTTGAGGTAAGGAAAGCAATTAGAAGGCTATTAGAAAAACATAGGCAAGAACTGATAAGGGCCTGACCTTTCCTGGTGACTGAATGGACAATAGCAAAAGATCCAACTATGACAAAGAGAAGAAAAAAGTTAGATGTTGCCTTTCTCTACTACCATGGGTTATTTAAATGGTTCAGGTCTGATGGGAAGGGGGTTGCTTCTTTAACAACCCAAAATTAATTTCTGAGGGATTCTCTTGGTATGGTACCATTGGACTTGTATGCTCTATTCATTTCATCATATACAACCTCTCCATTTTGCAGACGAAAATACTGAGACCTAGATTCGCTAGAGTTTTAATATGCAGAGTACCACATTACTCATTTAATTTTATAGGCAAGTTTTTTTTCATAATTTGTTCTTGTCTGTATAATGATTGAATCACAAGTAGTCATGCAGAAATGTTATAAGATTTAGAGCTAGAAAAGGAATTTTGACATCTAAATCCTAATTTTGCTGATTAGGAGAAAAAAAAATTCTAATGAGAATTTAAGTGACTTATTAAATTTAAAATTTTAAAAAAATTTAATTTAATTTTAAAAGTAAAAAAAATTTAAGTGACTTATTACCACACTGGTAGTAAGTAGGAGAGTCAGTTCCTCTCACTCCAAGTTCAGTGTCCTTTCCATGTTGCCTTTGCTTGCTATAGAATGGGAAACTGTGGATCATATTCATCCCTGCTTCTCTAATACAGTTGTGAGGAAGGTGCTTTGTAAAAGTCCTATCTTTGTTATTAATTTATTTAAAAGTTATCTTTGTTATTATTTGATGGAATTTAAAGGGAGCTGGAGCTATAATTGGGGTAGAATGATGGAGTTTTGTGCCAAAGTACAATGGGAGAGGGCATGGTTCTTTAGGCTACCCATTCTTGTGCCTTATGGTTCTCTTTCTTTTAAATTTTAACTTTTATTTATTTTAGTTTACATCATTCATTTCCATGAGATTTTGAGTTACAAATTTTCTCCCCATCTTTCCCCTACCCACCACCCCAAAATAGCCATCCCATTGTATAACCCCTCCCCCAATCTATTCTCTCCTATGTCCTTCCCCATCACCCCTCTGACTTTCTGATAGGGCAGGATGGATCTCCCTACCACAGTGCCTGTGTATCTTAAGTCCCAGTTGGATGTAGTTAATAGTAATAATAATAATTGTATACATATATATATACATATATATTTTTAACATTTGACCATAGAACTTTAAACTCTAGAGTCTTTCTCTTCCTCCCTCGTCACCCACCCCCCACTGGAAGGACAAGCAATTAAATACACTTTATGGTTCTCGACTGCTTAGTGCTACTGCTTCCTCTCTTTCCTGCCATCTGCCTATTTCTCCCAGGTCTTATCGCTATGGTACATGTCTCCTAGATTCTGCCTTCTAGGATCTCTTGCCTGTTGCTTATATCCCTGCCCTGAGGGAGTTGTAGGTTTTGGGACCATTGGTGATTTTACCAGCAGCAGAAACACTGTCATTTGTGTTATTACCCCCAAGCTGAATGTTCCTCAGGAGAAAGAAGTACTAGTTATAATACTATGATTAGAGTTTAATGCTCAGTTTTTTAAAATTTCTGTGAAATTGTTCAAGTTCCTAATTTTTAAAAACGCTTTTAAAATAGTGTTTGAATTTTGTAATACTTCTACTATCACTGCATATTTGAGATTCAAAGCAACAAAATTTTTTCAGGATGTAACTATATGTATTATATCCATTTTACATGAGGTAATTGAGTCTTAGGGACATTAAATGGCTTTTCCATGGTAATATAACTAGTTCAGAGGTAGAATCTGAACCCATAATTGCCTTACTCCAAGACTAACACTTGGTCCATTATGCAACACTTCATCTGTAAACATTACTTTGGAAAAGAATTGTGAGCTAATAAGTAATTGATGCAATGACCGAGCATGATTCCAGAGGCCCAACAAGGAAATATGGTACCCAATTTTTTTTTCAGGGAAATGATAGATTTAAGGTATGTTTTTGGGTATAGCCAATGTAGGAAATTGTTTTTGCTTGTCTCTACATATTTGTTATAAAGGCTTTGTTTTTCTTTCTTTCTTTTTTACTTTGAGGGATGAGAGAAAGAGAGAAAATATATGTTCATAAAAAAAATTAAAAAGGATCACACAGTTTTTCTATCTATTCAAAGGCTTTCTAGAACAGAACATTAGAAATAAAGTCCACCAATATTCCCTATCTCTCCTTAGATTACAAATACTTACTTTCTATTTTCTTTATTCTCATTTCCCATGGAATGAAGATGACCACAAAGTTGTAGGCAAGCCGGACAAATTTCCGCCAAAGCTAAAGAAAAATGGACAGGAAAAAGAGGTTGTCACTTTCAGGAATAAAGCAGCGATCAGAAGATCTGGGGATCATGTCGATGTCCAAGTACACAGCCAGAGAACCATGAAAGATGAGAGGGAGTTAGGAGTGTGTTCTCTGAAACATATTTGGATGGGGAGGGAGAGGAAACTACAGGGTTTTTCCTGACATTAGACATCTTCCTCTGGATGTTCAGTATGATCTTGGTAATCCCTGACCCATGATGGATTTGGTAGATTCCCTCAGATCGGAGCAGGTATTCTCTGCCTTTTTCTGAGGAACTGTGGAGACTACTCAGTTCTTACGAGCATCCTAAATGATTCAGAGGATAATTTGCAGATATATAACTCATTCATTGCAGAAAAACATAAGAAATTTCAACCTTTGCCAAATGTTAATGAAAGCCGGCTTTTTTATAGTTTCATCATCTTATTGTTTCTGCATTTGAAATATGGATTAATGTTCATAGAATTGTCAAGCTACAAGAGTCCTTAGAAATCACCTAGTCCAGAGATGTCAAAATTGTAACCCACTGACTAAAATGTCATTGGGAAATGTTTAATAAAATAAATAAAAATACAATGCCACATTTATTTATAGTTTTTCTAAGGCAATGTGAGGCCCACAAGGATCTGTTTCTATTTGACATCATTGCTGTAGTCCAGCGATTCTCAACCTGTGGGTTATGTTCAATTTGTAACAATGAAAATGCATCCTGCATGTCAGATATTTACATTACGATTTATAACAGTAGCAAAATTACAGTTATGAAGTAGCAAAGAAAATAATTTTATGGTTGGGGGTCACCACAACATGAGGAACTGTATTAAAGGGTTGCGGCATTAGGAAGGTTGAGAACCACTGCTCTAGTCCAATCTCTTTATTTTTATAAATGAAGACATTGATGATCAATGAATTTAATTAAGAAATCAAATCAAGAAATCAACAATACACATTAACAGCTTACTATGTAGTAGATAGCAGCCTGAAAATTTGCCTCAAAGCTAGGAAGACTGGATCCTAGTACTGACTCTGATATCCTGGTCTTGGGGAAAGTCACAAGCTCTTGGTACTCTAGGCAGCAATCTAACCAAAATCTGGAGAGGAGGTACTCTCCTCCATTAGGAGACACCCTTCCTGTGCCAATAATATCACAGTTCTAGTTCCCATCTCTGTCCCTACTATGTGCCAATAATTAATCTTTGTGTTGGCAGTACAAAGATGAAACTTGCCCAAGGTCCCAGGGCAGAACTTTAACTGTAATCCAATTATCTTGATTTTAAATTCAGTACACCTTCCTCTGTTGTATACAATCTCACAATATCCTTCCCAGCACACAAAATCAGGATATGACATATCATTCATCCTTCACTTACTATATGGAGGGCACTGTTACAGACATTATGGCATATAAAATTAATAAATTATGGACTCACCTTTAACATGCTTAAAATCTAGCTGAAAATCACAGGGTTTTAGATTCTGAAGGAATCTTATAACTTATTTAATTTGACTAATTTTACAGCTAAATAAATTTCCAAGAAATGGTTTAATTTTTTTTTATTTTTTCCTTTTTGCAGGGGGGTGGGCAGGGCAATTGGGGTTAAGTGACTTGCCCATGGTCACACAACTAGTAAGTGTTAAGTGTCTGAGGCCACATTTGAACTCAGGTCCTCCTGACTCCAGGGCTGGTGCTCTATTCACTGCACCACCTAGACACCCCCCCAAGAAATGGTTTAAGAGAATTGTCCAAGGTCAGGGTCTAGATGACAGTTCAGCCCTCAAGTTTTATTTCCAAGATATTGTGATGGCTTATGTAAAGGGAGGAGGTAAGACATATGTATAAATAATAAGTATGTTTCAATGCTCCTAGGGCCTGTGATTTTATCTGCATGTATATTCACTCAATTGATGCAGATTGGAGGTCTACAGCTTGGTAGATGTTCTTTCATCCACAACTGAAAAATAAATTATCCTTTAATCAATGTTATGAGTCTGTCTGAACTTAACCAGGCTGGTCCTGGACAGCAGATAATTAATCTGTCACCAGGCCTGCACTTGAAGCCATTCCAGTTTGTTAGAATTCATCTATATCGGTACACCTTCTAGAACACAACAGTCACCTCTATACCATGATGAGGCTTTGAGGAAGACTTCCAAGGAGTGCACTAATAATTATTCACATTTACCAATGCCTTAAAAAACTGTGTGTGTGCTTGGGCAATGGAAGTAACATTGCTCTCCTTTTGTAGATGAAGAAATTGAGATTCAGAGAGTTGAAATGATTTGCCTAAAGTGACATGGCTCATAAGTATCAAAATTAGCCATTGAGTGCACGCCTCTTCTTCATCCTGGCCATTTTTCCCCCTCTGCTACTGCTGCTATTGCTTCACCCTCTAAACTACTTCACCAGAGGCCGTGCCTGGGAGGAGCCAAACAACTCAGCTCTGTACTTCCTGAGACAAAACAGGTTCATATTTACCCTGATCATTTTCTGCTCTGATGCTCCATCTCTCTTTCCACCTCTTACACTTTAAGAACCATAATCAGATTCATACTACCGTAACTTCCTTCTTTCCTTCCTTCTTTCCTTCCATATCCCTTTCTTTTCCCCTTGGCAATCCCCTGCACAGCATTAAACTATCCCTCTCCCCCACTCTCCTCAACTCACAGTCACAAGTTGGGTTGTCTGCCTCCCTTGCTGGGTGCTTAACTCCACATACAGTGCCATTTCTACTATACTGGAAGAATGCTAAGAGCCATAAACAAAAGTGCTTTAGGGCTGGAGGAGGCAGTTAGAGGAGAGAGGTGCAATCAGGAAAGGCTTCAAGGAAGAAGTGGTTTTTAAGTAGGCTTTGGTAGATTGATAAGATTTTGCTAGGTGCATGTGGGGCTTACCTATTTTTTTTTATTTGGAGATAATTAAGTCATAATATTATTTAATGATAATTAAGTCATAGCTCAAACCTCTTAAACTGTTGCTTTCAACTATTGGTAGCTCAATGTAGTGGAAATCAGACTGAATTGAGAGTCAGAATATCAGATTTTTTAGTCCCAGCTTTGCAATAATTGGTTGTGTGACCTTGGAAAAGCCATATCATCTCTCTGGATTCAATTTGCTCATAGGTAAGGTAGAAGGAGGAAGCAGACTAGAGAACTCTTTGATATCTTCCAGACTTGTAAGATTGAGATGATGTTTATTTTGAAATATTTTTTGCTTTACAATTTTACAACACAGCTTTCTTTTCTCTAGAAATGTAGTGAAATGGCAAAACAAAAATATCTCAAAATAAGTAACATAGGGAAGTTGTGTCCCGCAATTCTGTACTCCTATCCTAATGACACTGCCAATTGTAGGAAAGAGAGAATGGGGTTTGTCATCAGAAAGTCTGTATTTGATTCACAGCATTACCCTTTACAACCTGCTTGTACTTGGGCACTACCTTATTAGGCATCAGATTTCTCATCTGTGAAATGAGGGAGGAGGAACAGATGATTTCTGGGGTTCCTTCAAAACCCAGTGATCCTTTAATTTGCAATTCCCTGGAATGTCACCAGATAAGAATGGTGAATTACTAGTCTAAAGTTTTGTAATTGGATTAACCTTTGAAATATTACTCTTAGATTGGAGAATCTAAAGATACCTTGGCCCTTTGTTTTATGGACAAGGCAACAGGATCCAGAGAGCTCTCTTTCCTAAGGTCTTTAGGAGTCTTTAGGATAGACGGATAACTCCCAGGTTTAAGGTAGCTCAGATAATAAGTAATAATTGTAAGTCAGACAAAAGATCTTCAAACTCTAACATTGGTCAGAGGTATAACAAGTAATTTTACCCACAAAGCAAGCAACACAAAACATGCCTGGGACAAATAGCACCAAACACTTGTCAAGTGGACTTTTTAAAGACAAGTTCATTTGGAGGGTTGAGGGAGAGACTGTAGGACAGTCTTATTTGAGGAAGACAGAGAATTGATAGGGTTTCAGCTGCCAAAACTTCCAAGGGGAGGTCATTTGGGTAGGGACATTACCTGGGGTGCTGCTACTAAGGGAGAAAGTTCCATCTGGTTCCTTCCTATTTTAACTAAAGCTTCTTATAATCTAGATCATAAGCTCTGTTCTTTCTAGTGGCTGAAGGACCACAAGTGCTAATAGAATTCTCAAAGTTTCAGTGTCTTACAGCAAAGTTCCAGCTCACTGCCCTGATTGAAGCACTCCAGTTCTGTGATTTGGGGCGAATGCATAAACCTTATTGAACCCCAGTTTTCTCATCTGCAAAAAATAGTGATAGTGACAGCTGTACTGCCTATCTGACATATATATATGATGTATATTGGACAAAATTAAAAAATTCCAAAGACTTTCCCCAATAATACTTTGTTTATTCCTTCAAGGTCTACTTTCTTTTAGATTCAGTTATTTTCATTGTCTAAGTGACTTCCATCTCTGGAAATTCAGTGAGTCAACAGTGTGATGTGACAACAGAAAAATAAAAAACAGTTAGTGTAATCTTAGTGTGCATTAATAGGAGAGGAGAGAGGTGCAGTCAGGAAAGGCTTCAATGAAGAAGTGGTATTTGGGTATTAGAAAGACAGGAGTTAATAGTCCTCTGCACTCTGCCCAGGCAGGAAGGGCACATCTGGAGTATTGGGTCCAGTTTTAGTAATCACGTTTTGGTAAGGACACTGACAAACATGAATACGTCTAGAAGAAAGTAGTCAGGATGATAAGGTGACCAAAAACCTTGCCATACAAAGATTAACAGATGATGTTTTGACTAGAAAAGAGAAGATGGTGTGGTGGTGGGAGAGGAGGAGAGTATGTATGTAATCTCTCTCTCTCTCTCTCTCTTTATCTCTCTCTCTCTCTCTCTCTCTCTCTCTCTCTCTCTCTCTCTCTCTCTCCCCCCCATACTCACAGACACACACACAAGCATACACGCACATATGTGTCTGTGTGCTTGTGTGTGTAATATGAAAAAGGTGTTGGAATTATTCTGCTTGATCCCCAAAAGCAGTATTAATAATAATGGATAGAAGTTACTGAGAAGTCAATTTAAACCTGATATAAAGAAAAACTTCCCTACAATCAAAGCAACCAAAAGTGCAATGGGTTGCTTTGGGAGGTGGCAATTTCCACTCACTGGAAGTTTGCAATCAAAGCTAGAATGATGACTGGGATGGGATAGGGTAGGGACTCCTAGTAAAATATTGATTGGACCCATTGACTTCTGAGCTCCCTTCCAATTCATATTCTGTGATTCTCCAAGTCATTTTATTTGTCAACCAGTGTCAATCTTTCATTCCCAATGGTCTCCAGAACAAGTACATTGGGATATCCTTTTCTCACATCAAACTCCACATGTACCACTCAAACTTTCTTATTGGAGTCCCTGTTTCTGTCAGTGGTGCTGCCATATCCCCAGTCACTCAGTCTCTAATCATTGTAGTCATTTTATACCATTCCTTTCTTCTTTCCCTTCACCATTTCTTCCTGTGTAATCTCTGTCTCTCATCCATCCTCTTTCTCCTTTACCTCTGGTGTGCAACAGTGGAAACAGTATTCTGTTTAGAATATTAGAATGTTAAAGCTGGAAAGAAACTTTAGATATTATCTAGTTTTTCCCCCCTCATTTTGCATGTGAGGAAACTGAAAACCAATAAGTGACACGTTTAGAGATAACTAGTCAGAAATTCAAAGGCTAAGAAAGCTGGAAGGGACCTCAGAGGTCATTTGGTCCAACATCTGCCTGAGCAAGATTCCCCTTTGCCATTCCACAAGCGGTGGCTTCCCTCCTTTGCTTGAAGACATCTAGTGAGGGGGAACCCAATATATCCTAAGGCAGTCCATTCCATTTTTTTGATGCTCTAAATATTAGAAATATTCTCTTCATGCAAAGCTGAAATTCACCTCTCTGCAGCTTGTATCCATTTGTTTCCTTTTGTTCTTTATGGGGCTAGGTACAATAAATCTAATTCCTTTTTTCATAAGGCAGTCCTTTAAACACTCAAAGGTAACAAATGCCCATCTTCCTTATATTTCCTCTTATCCAGAGTGAACATCTCCATTTCCTTCAGCAAGTCCTCTGATTTCATAGTCTAAAGGCATCTTGGTGATCTTTAGCTTATATATATACACATGTGTATATGTATGTATATGTATATGTGTATGTATATAAAGTAGCTGTCAAGAAGGGAATATCCTGCTCCAGATGTAGTCTGACCAGGGATGCATACCATGGAATTATCTCTGTTCCCTACATGGTTACCGCCTCTCTAAATATAGCCTAAATATCTTTTTTGACTGCAACATCACTGTTGACTCATTCTAAGCATAGGGTTGAGATCTTTTCCATTTATACTATTGTCAAGTTGTGCCTGCCTCTACCTTGTAATTGTGAAGTTGGCAACTTTTTTAATCTATTGTTGGAGTTTACATTTATCTTTAATACATTTTACTTTCTTCATTTTGGCCCATTGTTCTAGCCTGCTGACATCTTTTGAATTGTACCGCCCTTTTAATCTTTAATCTAGAGACCGAGGATTGGTTCTGTTTTTTGCAACTAATTAGCTGTATAGCCTTTTACAAGTCACATCACCTCTCTGAGTCTCATTTTCTTATTTGTAAGTGGGGATGAGTTCTATTATCTCCCCTGCATACTACTAAGTAAGATGTAACAAAAAGGAATATTAATTACATTTTCTCAGCAATTTTCTCTCGATTTCAGAATTAATCATTAAACAAATAATTAGTATTTGGATTTTAGTTCTAGGGAATAGAATGATTTTCTAGCTTTGAATGAATTAATGGAAAATAATAAACATCAATAGGATTATTTTTTTCACCTGTGCTTCTGGAAGAGGTCTGACTCACACTAACTCATTATGAAACAGGAGTGTGAAGACTCTATTTGGGGGCCCATGCTTCCAAACAATTCAGTCTAAGAGGCTGCATCAGTTTATCATAGTCAGTGATTTTGTCGGATAAACTCATGCCTCCTAGGTTGATAGGATGTTGTTGTTGTGTTTGTCCTTCATTTTCAAAGAGGACCATGGCATCAGGGAAATGATGCGGGATAAACATATATATACTGTACAAAAATTCTTAACAATACTACTAATAAATACAGATAAAATTATTTACTGCTATTCCTAAAACCCAATTCTGATCATGTCATTGCCCTACTCAGAATTTTCAGTGGATCAATATTGCCTCTAGGATAAAATACATACTTCTCAACCTGGCATTTATAGCACACCACATTCTGGCTCCAACTTGACTTTCCAGATGTGTTTCATGTTATTTTCCTTCACAAACTCTGTGTTGTAAACAAAATGACCTATTAACTACTCTCTGAAATCTAAAACCACCTTCATGACTTCTCTCATTCCAGTGGAGAGGTTTATGGATTCAGAGCTGCCTGCTATTTCTGTTCCCATGTCTTTTTTCTGATTTGACATTGACTTGGAGGAAGGGAAAGTTCTCTTGAGTTTTTGAAGTATGCTGTCCTAAGAGAAGGTGTCTGGCTCCACCTTCCACATGCTCTGGTGAAGGAGAAGAGCCTCTTTTTGTATTTTGTCCTGCCCTTCCCAATAATTCTCCTTCATGAACCACAGCCACGTGCTCCTATGCCTCTTGTACCAGTGTGGCACCTCTAAATTCTACAATATCTAGGAAAAGCTCCATTTATCCCCCTGGAGTTTCAAGTCCACTGATATTCTAGGTCTGTTGAGTGTCTTGAATGAAAGACTATACAGAAAGTGATTTTTAAACTTTAAAGTGATATGAAAGTCAGTTATTGTTTTAATGTGAGATCCAACCTAACAATGAACAACTGTTACCACTTTTTGAAAAACTGAGCCAGATCCAAATGGATATTTGCTATAAATGTAAGTAGGTAAGATAAAGAAATTGCACTAAAGGCAACCCCAGAGAGGCAAATAAAGGAGTTGGTAGAATATGTTTCATCACATATCCAAGGGTAACAAGAAACAACATTTCATAAGACTCTTGATCATCTTGAAAAAAAAAAGCATACATTAGTAAACCAAGGAGATAGATATAGTTTGCACATCAATATTTCTTGCATGGGCAGCTAGGTAGTCCAGTGGATAGAGCACTGGACTTGGAGTCAGGAAGACCTGAGTTCAAATATGACCCCAGAAACTTACTAGCTATGTGACCCTGAGCCAGTCACTTAACCCTGTTCACCTCAGTTTCCTCATTTGTAAAATGAGCTAGAAAAGGAAATCGGAAAGCACTCCTATATCTCTGCCAAGAAAACTCCAAATGGGGTCATGAAGACTGAGACATAACTGAAACAATTGAACAACAACAACTTCTGTATAGGAAGAGGCCATGTTTCCTCTAAACTTTCTGTCTCCCCCAGCACCTAGCACAATGCATTGCAATCCCTAAATACTTATTTAGCATATGTTGACTTGAATTTGAAATACATAAGTCTAGATGGTGAAAATGGAGAATTATAGAGGGAGGGATAAGAAAGAAGTCAAGTTATTTTAAAAACTTTTCTTTCTTATAAAATTCTAATATCATAGAATCAAAGAATCACATAATTTAGAGTTGGCAAGAATTTCAGCAGCCACCTAAAGTGAGTCTAAAAGAAACTCTCACTATACCATACCTGACAAGAGATCATTCCGCCTCTGCTTGACAATCTCCAATGAGTGGGACCTTATTATTTCTAGAATTAGTCCCTTATATATTTAGACAGTTCCAAGGTTTTTCCCCCTGTTATGAAACCTAAATTTACCCTCTTTGTAACTTCTACCTGATTATTTTTTTTATTTGTTTTTGTTTTTCTGGTTTGGAGCCAAATAGAAGTCTAATCTTTCTTCTGTGTTCTTTGAATCCGTTCTGGGTTAAAGCTCCCTGGTTGCTTCAGTAGATTTTTCATACATCCTGGACTCAAGGCTTTGCAAAACATGTTTCCCTTTTTTGTATGTTCTTCTCTAATTTCCTGCCTATGCTATGACTCCCATAACTGAAAACAATACTACCAATATGGCTTGACTAAGACATAGAGGAACTACTCCATCATTATTTACAGAAACTGTCTTTCAAAAAGCATGTAGGTGGTGCAGCCTTAAATGAGGAAGACCTGAGTTCAAATATGACCTCAGGTACTTACCAGCTGTGTAACCCTGAGCAAGTCACTTAACTCTATTTGCCTTAGTTTCCTCATATGCAAAATGAGTTGAAGAAGGAAAAGACAATCCACTCCAGTATCTTTGCTGTGAAAACCATAACTGGAGAGTTACGAAGAGTCAGATGCAACTGAAAAATGACTCACCAACAAATGCCTCTCAATTAAGCCCCAAATCACATAAGTTTTTTTTCTTCTTCATTTTTTTTTCTGGCTGCCACATCACACTGTCAACTCATATTAAGCTCCTAGCCCACTAAAACCCACAGCTCTTTTTTAGGTAAACTACCATCAGCTCAAGTATCCCTGATCTTGTCCTTGTGAGACTAATTTTTTTTTAAAACTAAGTGTAGTCTTTATTTTTATCTCCATTTCATCTTATTAGGTTCAAGCCAATGTTCTAGCCCATTGAGATATTTTTGGATCCTTATTCTGTCATGTAATGTCTTATCTATCCCTTCTAGATTCACATTATTAGAAAATTTGATGACATCTTATCATATGATCACATAACATCATAATTTTAGAATGATGAATAAATATTTTAATAAAGTCTTCAAATTTTTTTTTTTTGCTTTTTGGAGGGGAGAAGGTAGGGCAATTGGGGTTAAGTGACTTGCACAATGTCACATGGCTAGTTTTGTGTTAAGTGTCTGAGGTCATATTTGAACTTGGGTCCTCCTGACTCCAGGGCTGGTGCTCTACTCACTGTGCCACCTAGCCACCGCCTCTTCAAGTCTTCTTATCAGATTTTTATTACTTTCAAATTATTTCTAAAAATCTATGTATAAGAAAGATTTTTATTTAAAAGAATTTGTAATCTGAAACCCAAGAGATTGTGGAACTGAATCTTGTAAATTAAAAGTAAATGAGTAAATAAAAAATAAATTTAAAAAAGAAAAAAAAAAGAATTTGTAGTCTGACAAATAAGGATTCCTTTATACGGAGGTTAGGCAATACCTGGGAGAGATAGCTAAGACACTGTTCTACATTATCCTCAAAGGTAAAGTCTCGAAGAAATCCTCCTTCCAGAAATCTACAACAAATAAAAGAAAAAAGAATTCTACATCTTTGTCTAGAAGACTTTCTAAGAATTTGCTGCTTTTAAATCTTGCAATCAGTGATTATGTTCATGAGTTTCTGATAAGAATGCAAAGAGCTGGGAATGAAATAGAAATTGTCAATAGCGTTTCTTTATTATTCACTTTGGTATATTTTTACTTATTCACATTCCTTTATGTTTGTAGATATTAGAATCAAGGACCTAATTGCTCAGATTGCTCAAAAGGCTCTGGACAGGGAAGAATAAGAGTAAATCTATATGTTATAAAATTGTACTAAACAGAACCTTCCTTACTGCACCTACTCTACCTGTAACTAAGCAGTTGGCCTGGTAGTTGATACATTAGTACACCAGTATGCTAATAAATATTTAAAAGATATCTGGAAATAGTATGCAAGATCACTGTTTAGATGTGAAGGGGATGTAATCATTACCTTGGACAAGTCATGGCACCCCTCTGGGTCTCTAATCTGTGAAATGGGGTCAGTGATCATTTCAATCTCTACCTCACAGCATTTTAATGAGGCTTATTGAGATGATGCATAGAAAATACCCTATTAAATTAATGTAATAGACTTTCACGGAGCATCTGATACCCATTATCTCATTAAGATAATGACCCTAGGAGGTAAATTGTATTAAAAAATTATTATTCCCATTTTCCAGAGAAGAAAACAGGCCCAGAAGTGAAGCAACTTGCCCAAGGTGCTACAGGTAGTAAGTGGCAGAATTAGAATTCAAGTTTGCCTTCCCAGTTGAAGTTCATATGTGGCTGTTTTAGGCTATCTGGAGTCTGATCAATTGACTAAACGACTGGTGATTCAGAACCTAGTGACTGCACAAACCTTAGATAGTGAATACATCTATGAGGAAACATCATGGTTCTGTTGCTATTGTTCTAGGGCTTCCTGACTTTCTATCTGTCCAGAGAAGAGGCCTCTACTGGAATATACTGAATAGGATGTGTGGTCAGAGACAAGTAAGAAGCCTACTAGATCCAGTGTCTGATTAGGTAGGTAGGGTCTAATGGGAGAGCTTGAGGAGGCAAGCTATGCCCCTCTAGATGAAAGCATTAAAAGCCTGCCTTTTTTCTTGATACAGTGACTACTTCCAGGTATCTCTCTTAGCTGCTATAGCTGTAGTCCTCAGAGAACTCAGCTTCACACCTAGCCCCTTTTGCTGCCCTATAGACCGCCTGGACATAACCCTTAGACCCTTTGACAAAGCCTATACCTCTGTACACTTGCCTAGCTATTTGAATTTGGAACAACTGACCCAGCCAATCATACCATGACCTTGATTTGTCCATATCCCTTAACCTCTTCATGTCCTAGAGTAGATACTTGGAAACTATATAACATTTATCCAGGACCACTAGGTGTGTGAAAAAAAGATACAATATTTAGAGATTCATATGTCAAGCAATAACTTTATCCAAGATGGTAGCATTCTTTACATTTCTGGGTGAGACAAGATCTTTTCAGGCAGAGGTCCTGGCAAAGCTTAGAATCATAAATTTGGAACTGAAAACAACCTTAATGGTCATTGAAACTGTGGGTTCTATACTGGAGTTCTATTAATTTTAAAATATTTTATTAATTAAAATTTAATTAAATTAATTAATAATTTATTATTTTTCAATATAATCAGTTTCCCTTATAATAGCACATTTTTTATTTTATGCACTTAAAACATTATTCTGAGAAGGCATTGCTAGGATTCACCAGACTACCAAGGGGTCCACAATCTAAAAAAGAACTTCCAAGTCAGCACAACCTCCCCATCCTACAAACAAATGAAACTATTAGTGCCTAAAATTACAGGGTAGTATTGGGGAGAACAAGGAATTGAACATAGCTCCTCTGACTCTAAATTCAATGGTGACATGGTTCAATGGGAAGAGTGCTGGATTTGGAATCAGGGAGATCTGAGTTCAAATTCAGCCACAGACATTGTCCAATTGTGTGTCCTGGGTAAGTCACCTCATTCCTCTGTGCTACAATTTCTTCATCTCTAAAATGAGGATGACAATAGTATCTTACCTACCTGGAATGTTGTGAGGATAAAATGAGATGATATTCGTAAAGGATTTTTCAAACTTCAAGGCACTATACAAATGCTAGGTATTTATTATTGAATTATTAAATTCAGCATGCTTCCTATTAAATTCACTCAGCTACCTCTAGAGTTATTCTAGTAATTGTGATCCTATCTTGAGCTCATTGATTTTAGCCAAAATTGTGACTTTCTCAACAACATAGAGCAGCTCAGTGAAAGATCCCCTTGGTTTGTAATTTGAGTTGAGAAATTAAATTGTCATCAGCTCCCCTGAAAGAAAAAAAGAACCTTGCACATAGAAAGCACTTAAATATTTGTTGAATTGAATTAAAAAATGAAATTATATCTAAGTCTATTTTTAAAACTACTTCTATTTGTTAAAAAAAAAAACACAACAAAACAACCTTACTAGATCATGCATTTCAAACAAAAGCAAGCAGAGTTTGTCTTGGAGACAAACAAAATTACTGAGGAAATACCCCACTGCAAATGCAATTAAGAGATCCTTAGCTATGAGACTGTGTGTGCTTGTAATGCAGACTTCCATGATACCCCTTTCTTTCCCTTTCCCCTTCCTATATCCCTTACCTTTCCTTTTTTTTTTTTAACTCTTTCTCTTCCTTCCTTCCTTTCTTCCTTCCTTCCTTCCTTCATTCCTTCTTTCCTTTCTTCCTTCTCATAATTCATAAGCACTGACATGTTTATCTTTTTTTATAATCTTCTAGAGGACAAACCTATTTCAATCTAAAGATGTTTACTGAAATAACAAATTGAGATGGGGAAGCATCATGGTTCAGTGAAAAACAAGACTCTGGAGTCAGAGAATCTGAATTTAAGTCCTGCCTCTGATGCTTATGATTTGCTTGGCATTTAAACTCTCTACACCTCTGTTTCCTTATTGCTAAAACACTGTGTCTAAACTAGATGGGCTCCGATGTTCCATTTAGCTCTAACTCTAGGTTATGACTTTGACTAGTCTATTCATGGCTGCTAAATGCCCAGGATGGATTGGGGGAAATAATAGTGACTGCTTAGTCATTTTCAGTCCTATCTAACTCATCATTACCCCTTTGGGGGTCTTCTTGGAAAAGATACTGGAGTGATTTACCATTTCCTTCTCCAGCTCATTTTGCTCAGATGATGAAACTGAAGCAAACATGGCCAAGTGACTTGCCTAGGGTCATGCAGTTAGTAAGTGTCTAATGTTGAATTTAAACTCAAGTCTTCCTGACTCCAAGTTCAGTGATTTATCCACTGCGCCACCTAGCTGTCTATGACTAGTTGATTATATTTAGGATTTTATATACAAGACTAAAACATCTGAATCAGACACACAAATAAACACCAGCAGTAGCTCTGGTTCATGTACAGAGCAGAGAAGAGGAAATAGCATACACGCAAGTTGTTTTGATCATTATTCTATAGAGAGCAAATTATTTGCTTAATGAAGGCCTTCTGTCAGTATCAATATTGTTGTCTTGTGAAATGATTTGCTGAGATGGGTAGTCAACTTGCCATAAAATGTATCATCTTTATGGGGGAAAAACTCCATTAACTAATTATCTTAATCAAGGCCAAAGACTCTATTTAAACAATTAGCATCAATGAAAGGCATACAGAGAAACACAGTTCATAAATTAGATAATGCTTCTTCCATCTGTGGACATTAGGGTCTATTTATGCTTTAGGTATTCATTTGCAAGGTCTGCTAAGACCAATGAATTTATTTTTTTGGACACAGACTATAATTTCATAGGTATATGGAACTGTGAATGAGAAATTTCCTCTACCAATGTAGAATGGGATGTACTCTGCAGGGCCACCCTTATAGAGAAGGAGGCTCTTTTGGACCAACCACTGAACAATTGATAATCAGGGGCAGGTAAGCCCAGTGCCCTGAGAAGAGCAGAATTTCTCAGACCAATGACCCTGCTTCCAGCCCTCTGGGGGAGCAGGATTGACATATGTAGATCTGACACTATTACTGTCACACAGATGCCATAGCTGTTTCCTTCTATATGTCTACAACTATTGAAGAGCTATAAAAAATAAATTTTCACTGCCAGATCCTTGGCATTGTAAAATTGCTTAACATCACAAATAGGTGTGGTTTTATCATTGGAAAGGACAATAAGAAAGATGCATTATTATCTGCTTTGTCGCTGCATGCTAAGGACGGCTGGGTCATTCCATCTGAAATCTCTGTCATATATTGAACTCTTAATGATTTATGTTCATTCATCCATCCATCCATTCATAGTCTTAGTGAATTGCCCGGGGAAGGAAAGAAGGGTACAAGCATTTATCAAACACCTACCAGGTGCCAGACCCTGTGCTTTGTTGTTCAGTCATTTTTCAGTCATGTCCAACTTTTCATGACCCCAGTTGGGGTTTTCTTGGCAAAGATACTGGAATCCTTTGTCATTTCCTCCTCCAGATCATTGTACAGAGGTAGAAACTGAGGCAAACAGGGTTAAGTGACTTGCCTGGGATCACATAGCTAGTAGGTGTTTGAGACCAGATTTAAACTCAGGAAAATGAGTCTTCCTGACTCTAGACCTGACACTCTATCCACTGTGCCACCTAGCTGCCCACTATAGAAATATTATCTCATTTATTCCTCACTACAAGAGCTAAGTACAGGAGGTAAGTACTGTTATTATTTCGATGAAGAAACTGGAGCAGTAGAAGGTAAATGCTTTGCCCAGTGTCACATGGTCACTATATATCTGAGGCAGGACTTGAATCTTGGTCCTTCCAATACTGGGGACATCTTTATATGTACCATGTCACAGCTGCCTCTGATATATGCAACAAATAAGTACAGATAAGTGGGGAAAGAGCCTCAGCCAGAAAAGTGATGGTACAAAGTGCTAGGGGACTTGCGATTGGTATAATATGTTTCCAGTGGGAGTAGATAAGAAACTAAAAGTGACTAGGATTAGTTGTCCAAACTAGGTTTGGTTGGAGGTGATTGAGACTCAGAGACCCACTAGACCCAATGCGGTAGGACCAGCAACCAACACAATTCCCTGGCATGCAGGAAGATCATGTACCTACATCAGCACCTGCTGCTTGATAGCCTCTTGTCCTGGTCAGCCTCCCTTCAAACTTCAACACAATCTCTTTAGCTCGTCTGCAAAAGAAGGAAAGGTCATCATGTCCAGACAACTGCATTTTATTACATTCTGAACTCTGGGCCAAACACATTTGAATAAGTAAAGCAGTAAACAGTTGTCCCAGAACCTATAAAATGTTGCTGTGGATGATGGAATTATGTAAATGTTTCCTTGAACCACTTTGTGATGATCAGGAAATTCAATTTTTCCATGACCTTTAACTTCTCCCTGGTTCCCTCCCCCCTCCCCCAACTCCAAGCCTGCAAGGCATCTTATATTCTTCCGAGTACTGATATTAAATGAAGTTTTCTCAAGTAAAAACCTCATCCCTCTGATTTAGGGTATAGAGGGGGAAGTTTGCTCATTAGCTTTGGAAATCGCGTGAGCAGAATTCAGTTGTCTCCCTCAGAGTCAGCCATATGGCCATGCAGGGGCTATAGCTTGAGATCATAGCTTATAATGGAAAGGGACCTTCGAGGTTTTCTGTTCCAACCTCTTGGTTTGGCAAATGGGCTCCAGAGAAGTCAAGACTTGCCAAAGGTCACATGGACAGAAAGTAGTGGAGCCAGGATTCATCTCCATTGGATACAGGGCATTTCCCACTGCAACAAATGGCTTCTTTTATGTCATGAAGACCTCATCTGAGCAGGAAAGCCAAAACCACTGCTAGAGAGCCACACCCAGGAAAATATGATCATTGATGACGGTAATAGTTGCATTTCTATGGTGTTTTGAGGTTTACAAAGTGCTTTATAAATATGTCACATCATCTCCTGGGACATAGGTAGCATTATTATCCCTGCTTTGTAGATGAGGAAGTTCACGTAGGCAGAGATTACGTGATTTGCTCAGGGTCACAAAACTGGTATTTGGGTAGACTTTGAACTTAGGTCTTCTTAATTCCAAGTCCAGATCTTTTTACATAGCTACCTCTGGCAGGTAGATATGAGCATTGAAGTTCTATTTGCACAATCTCAGGGCAGCTAATTAAAACAAACTGACAGTTATTATGAAAAGACCGAAAGCTCAAAATGAATCAGCTGCATGATACATGGTGGCTGACAAAGTTAATGAGAATCCAAGGCTGGGTTGGGAGGCCTAGGATGATGAAATAAGAGTCCTGGTATACTTTGCTCTGGTCAGACTAATCATATTGGGAGTGTCGTGTACAATTCTAGTATTGCAATAGGAAAACACTGACATGGGGTGGCTAAGTGGTGCAATGAACGGAGCACTGGCCCTGTAGTTGGGAGGACCTGGGTTCGGGTAGGGCCTCAGACAACTTAACACAGAAAACTAGCCATGTGACCTTGGGCAAGTTGCTTGGCCCCAGTTGCCCTGCCTTGTCCCCTCCAAAATGCAAAAAACAAAAAAAACAGCACTGACAGGGGCTGCTGGGTGGCATAATGATTAGAATGCTGGGTCTGAAGTCAGGAAGACTTCTCTGCATGAGTTCAAATTTGACCTCAGACACTTACTAGCTGTGTGACCCTGGGCAAGTCACTTAACCTTGTTGCCTCAGTTTCCTCATCTATAAAATGAGCTGAAGAAGGAAATGGCAAACTACTCTAGTATTTTTGCCAAGAAAACCCAAATGGGGTCACAAAGAGTTGGACATGACTGAAAATCACTGAACAACTGACAGATATCCAGAAAAGGTTTACCAGGAAGAGTAAAGATCTGGAGGTCACATCATATAAAGACTGATTGAAGCAACTTTGGGTGTATACGTTGGAGAAAATCCTTTCTCTCTGTGATGCTTTCTTTTCCCCACCCCACGGTAAATCTGACCCACGACTATCATTACGGATCATGGATAATAGAATTTAGAACCAGAAGAAAATTTAGTTACAGTTTTACAAATGAAGTAACTGAGAGCCAGAGAGGTTGTCAGCTTGCTGAAGATCAAATATACATGTTAAAAGCAGATGAGCAAGGATTCAGACCCAGAATCTTAGAGGGAACACGATAGCTCTTTTCAAGTGTCAAAATAGATAGAATGTTGGACTTGGAATAAGGAAGACCTGAGTTCAAATCCAGTTTCAAACCCTCACCAGTTGTGTGACCCTGGGCAAGTCATTTAACCTCTGCCTTCCTTGGGCCCTCCCGGCTCAGAGTGAATGTAAATAGTAACTGTTTCTCTTTTGGCCAGCCACCCTGAGGGTCTTCCCTTCCTAGTTTTATTATTATTATTTTGGTTAAAGGGGCCATCCTTTGATTCACTTTTTAAAGAGGCCGATTCACTGAATGGGTATTTCCTTACTCAAAGTGAGCACTCCAAAAGACCTTAGCTTAAAAGGGCCAAGGTCTCCCATTGCATATTGGGTGATCTCCAGTCATCCTGATGAATATCTGGTCACAGGACCCAGATGGCTCTGGAGGAGAAAGTGAGGCTGGTGACCTTGCTCAGCCCTCCCTCACTCAAATCAAAGTCAACCGCAGGTAATGTAATCATCTCCCTGATATCATGGTGCTCTTCTAAGAATGAAGGACGAATCCTACAACCTTAGTTGCCTCATCTATAAAATGAGTATAATAATAATGCCTAGCTCCCAAGGTTGAGGTGAGAAGCAAATTAGATAGTATTTGTAAAACATTTTTATAAACCTTAAAGGGATATTTAAAAGTTATGTCCTTAGGATCACAGGATTGTAGATTTAAAGTAGGCTTGTACCATGATTAAGGTCTAGTCCTACCTACCGTTTCACTAATGTATTAATATAGTTCTTTAAGGTTAGTAAAATGATTGATACAGGTTATCTCCTGTTATCCTCACAAGAATCCTGTGAGATAGGTGCTATTATTATTCCCATTTTACAGATGAGGAAACTAAAATTAGTAATGCCACACAGATTGTCAGTGTCTGAAGCAGTATTTGAACTCAAATCTCCCTAACTTTCTCTTTCATTTTGCTTGTTCTGTTTGACCTTGGAGGGCTGAGAAAGAGTCTCTATTGAATTTGCACAGGCAAAAAGCATCTTTAATTCAGAAAATCCTAACAATGAGAAAATTCTCAAAGTGGAATGGGTTGCCTCTGGAGAGGGTGGCTTCTCCCATTTGGGAAGACTTCAAGTGGATGCTGAAGCCCACTTGCTAAGGATGTATAATGGCAAGCAAAGAAGAAGTTAACACCTTGTTTCAGGTATTTAGCTGACACCTTGTTTCAGTTGAAGTTTCTTCTGAGCCTTGCCCATGATTAAGAAGCAGAACTTGTGAAACCCACAAGTTGTGAAGCCTAGAACCTGTGAACTCCTGTTGCTGATGCAACAGCAAGGGAGGAACTAATAACCATATATAAGGAGAGGCCCAGGGTAGAGAGAACAGAATGTAGAAGGAGAAAACTTGTGGTATCCTGGCATTCTATGTTTGTCTGTTCTGTCTGCGCTGATGTTTGTTTGTGATACTTTCTACAGAAGCCCTGGGACCTTACTGGAAGCCCTGAAAGAGGACGTTCTGGTTGTCTGTTTACAGAAGTCCTGGAGGAGGGTTTTGGAGGTCCTGGGACTTTACTGATGATTTGTATCGACCTCTTGGACCTTGTTTGTGGGTCTGTGCTGATTTCTATGTTAAAGATTTGTGTTGAGTTGTCAGACCTTGTTCGTGGGTCTGAGTTGATTTCATAGAGAGATAGTGAATTGATGATAGTGCCACCAATGTATATGAATGTTGTTTTGGCTCTGTTAAGCTTTCTTTTCCCAGAAACAGCAACTGGGAAGGACTTGAGGTGGACTGGACACTGTGAGTTTCAATATGGAATGGAAACTGGACAAAGAACTGGATGAAGAACTGGACAAGGAACTGAGAGCTATCTGCTTTGAACCCAGGTGACAGCTATGTAGATTCAGGCAGGAACTGGGACTATGGAAGAGGAAACATGGAAGTTGAGGGCCAGCCTTGAGTCAAGATGAAAAGATCTCTTCTTGGGTACCTGATGCTTACTGAGAAGATTATGATTTACTATGACCTGGGGTGGAAAACTTTGACCTTTGTACTTTGTTTTCATTAAGGAGACAGGCCTCCTTAAGGATGATTGAATTAAGGACTTACTAAATGATTGAGTTACTAAATGATTAAGTTACTAAATGATTATACTTTGTTTAAAACTATATGGCCACTTTGGTGAAAACTATGTTGTTATATATATAAGTTATATATATAAGTATAAGTTGTTATGTCATAACACTGTGAATGCTATACTTTGATTTCTGTGAATGTTTTGCCTTAATTTACTGCTGAATAGAGAGTTCACTGTACTATGTAATCAGAACCTTGAAGCTGTTCACAGTAGAAGTCCTCTGGAAAGCTGCTCCTGCTTGTCTTTATAGGATGTTATAAGGGATATTCCTGCTCATGTAGGGGTCCACCTAGAAGATCTCTGAGTTTCCTTCCTAGACGGGGAATCTGAGATTCTCTAACAATGAAAATAATCAGATAGTTCTTTATTTGGATGAATTGACTGGCTATTTAGTCTAATCTGTTTATTTAATAGCTCTATGGTATTAGGAAAGGCCTTGAAGGTGTACATGTATGTGCATGTGTGTGTGTATGGGTGTGTGTGTGTGTGTGTGTGTTTAATTACAGTTAAAAAAAAGGATCTAAAACAATAATGGAAGTTAACAAAATGACACCAGGAACAAATGAACAAAATACATTTGCCTTAAGCTAGGACTGTGGATCCTCACATCTTCTGCAGGATGGTCATCTCCAAAGATTCTGTATCCCAACCACAAAGGAAGAACATGAGTATCCTTCCCCATTCTGAGGGATTTTAAACTCTAGATTCTGTTAAGGTTGGTGTATTGTTAATATATTTTTGCTTAATGGGAAGATCTTTCCCATCCAGTAACAGGCCCATGTGACCTGCTTGAGTCACCTAGACACCTGAGTCACATGAGTCTGTGGTGGGAGGAGCTTGCCAAGGGAGTGGAACAGGAAAAGGCAGAGTAGGAAGGGGGGAGCAGAGCCCAGAGGAAGTTGGTCAGAGCAGTTATAGGTGAGGGAGAGAGAGGGAGCAGGCAGTGAGCTGTGAGTGTTTGTTTGTGGGAAGGCCCTAGCAAAGGGTAGGCTTGGGCATGGTGGTACTCTCTACATTGTTATTGCATATAGATTTCTTTGTTAATGTGATGGATTGGGCTTTATGGTGCTGGGATTTAGCTTTCTGGTGTTTGAATAAATGTTTTGTTTCTGCCTACCTTATGGAGAGTCTGTTATATTTTTCAAGTGCTATTTTAGATAAACTTGACACAAGAGGAAATCAAATAATGAAGAGGTTTGACACTTGGTACAGATGGGACAATGATAATGGAGAGAAGATTAGAACTTTATTCCTATTTTGCTTCTGGAGAATGATCTTCAGATGGTTGCATACAGGCCCAAAAAAACGGTTACTGAAGAAGTGAAACCCAACAAAATGAGGAGATGGTAAGAAAACATTTAGTGACCATCAATAAGTTCAAGCCTCCAAGACCAGAAAAATTATGTCCCCAATACTGAAAGAATTAGCTAACGTGATTGGTGAACCGCTACTGTTGCTCTTGGGAAAAAAAAATGGATATGAGGAGAGGCTTACAGGGCTATAGGTGGTCAAATTTTCCTTTATTGCAAATTATAAGCAACAACTACGTCAAATATTCAACCAATTATCAGAAGTGTATTTTGTTCACTCTGAGGTGGTGAGTTTGACTTCAACAGCTGGAAAAGTTCTAGAATTAATTATTTAAATGATGTTTCATTAATTCTTAGGAAGGAAAACTATGATAACTGTGAATCTATAAGATCAAGTGATACCAGAGTAAATGAATTTCCTCTTCTGACAAAGTAGAATGGTAGATCAGGGGAATGTAATCATTTATGGTTGGATTTCAGTGAGGTATTTGACAAAAGTCTCTCATGGTATCCTTGTGGATAAGTTGAAGACAAATGGACTGGATGGTAGCAGCCTTAAGTGGATTTGGACCTGGTTGAATGACCGGGACCAAACAAGTGATGATCAATGGAACACTGTCATCTTGGAAGAAGATTGCCAGAAGATGGACACAAGATTCTTTCTAAGTCCTTGGTCTGATAAATATTTTTAATCAATGACATGGATAAAAGCATATATGGAATGTTTACCATATATTTGTATGACATGATGCTTGGAATGATAGCTAACATTGTTGGATTAAGATTTGAAAAAATTAGCCACTGTGCTGGGCAAAATCTAATAAAAGGAAAAATTTCAGGGACACGTAAAATCCTATACCTTGGTTAAAAAAAATGCACAAGCACAGGTTAGAGAAGACATGACTCAACATTATTAGATGTGAAAGGGACAGAGAGAGTTTTGTAGACACACTGCAATGTGTCAGCTAAAACAAAAAGCACAGTGAACAAAATTATTGAGATGATATTACCCCTGTACTTTACCCTAATCAGACTACATTTGTCCTCTTTCTGGGTGCCATATTTAATGAGGATATTGACAAACTAGAATATATCCAGATAAAGACCATGAGGGTCAGGGAATTCAAAACCATGTCATAACAATATTGACTGTAGGAACTGGTTATGAAAGAGAAGACAACTTGCCAGTACTTAAAGGGCTATTGTGTGGAAGAGAAACTTGATTTGTTTGGTTTGACTGAAGGGATAATAGATAGATGGCGTGAGATGTGATCTTTAGTTCAATAAATAAAGAACTTTTTAATAATAGTCATATCGAGATGGGCCAAACAGAAACTGAGTGGCAGAGTTAGGATTAGAATTCAGGTCTCCTAATATGCAATCTAATGCTTTTTCCATTACCTTTATGCTGTCATGCCTAAATGTTCTGCTCCAACTTTAAGTACTTTATTCTGCTAAGTTGGAGGCAGGGGGTTCACTTTAATGGGTCTTTTTTTTTTTTAAAGCACCTTTGATATATAAGGAGCTGGTTCCAGAGTAGAGATATTGAGATCTTCCTGTTCCAAATAGGTTCAGAGTAAACCGCCACCCAGGGAATAATTGTCCCTTAACTAGCTAATTGTCTAGTCTCCTCTTAACTAGTTAATTAGTTAATGGAGATTAATCTCCACTTAACCATTACGTTATTAGAAAGAACATAATTTCAAATATATGAGAGCTTGGATTTCCTTAAAGAATTGGACATATAGGACTTATTTTAGTCTGACTGATTTCCCTGAGAATTATTGGATTTTAGATTAAGAGCTGAAAGATATCTTAGAGGTCACCTAGTACAACTCCCTTATTTTAAAGATGAGGCTACTTTAGTCCAGAGAGGCTGATTTATCAGCAGTTATATAGGTCGTAAGTACCAGAGCTAGGATTCAAACTCAAGTCCTATGATGTCCAGTTCAATACTTTTATCATCTCTATCATAGTCTCCCTGGGTTTTCTAATGAGCACATAAAGTTCAAAAAATAAAGTCAGAAATTATAACAAATATGCTAGTGAGAACATATTTTGGATTTTGTAGCATTAAATAAATACTTAGGCATTGTTTGATTTTGCCCCACTGTAGTCATCACATAACAGTCTCAATACATGGCTTCTAACATGATTAGTGAAAAGGAAGTTTATGTCCATTTAGTTCATTATCTCCTAAGTCTAAACTGGGCCATTAATCCTCATATACACAGAGGATGGATAGTCATTCATTCTTTAATTGGTCATTTTGCTATGTGACCTCCTTCCATTGGTCAAAGATCAGAAAGGATTTGAAAATGCTCAGTGATGAGCTGTCTTTACCTGAGAGCTTTCAGCTTTTGCTTCATGGGCCATGGTCTGCAGCGAATTGTGGCCATGAGGTCTTTCTGGAACTGTATGTTCTGGAAGATTTGTTCTGGATCATTACTATCTCCTCTTTCATCATCACTGTCATCTAAGTTGCTGAGTTTAAGAAGACATTGAGGGAAGAAAAGAAAAAAAAGGATTATTCTGATATACTCTTTCCAGCAAAGCGACTGTAACTCAGTCTGATCCCAGTATCTTATCATCATAGTGTAATAGGTTCCAGTAGGCAATAACCTATTCCCGCCCACTATTGCTACAAGGGTTCACTTGAGTGGACTTGTTTCTCCAGGTGAAACACATCTGAGCATACTGAGAAAGAAGAGGGGAGAGGTTTATACTTTCTGAACTGTCTTTGGTGTAAGTGCAAAATGATTCCTTCTAGAATAACTTCACTAAAAAAAAGAGGAATTTATCTGTAGGGATAGAACTGTTTCTTGGGATAATGTGAGCTAAATAAGCAAAGAAATATAGCAAAATCTCATTTATGCAATCTCTTATTAAGAATTCAAGTTAATTGTAACAACTGGTCTTTGACTTTTTCTGTGAAGAAAGGTTTGGCTAAGGAAATGTATACTGGAAATGAGATTTCAGGGGAAAATATGCTTAATTGATTTCAGAGAACAATTTCAAGCATTTGTTTGCATATAATTAATACATTCATTATAAATGCATCTCCTCTTCCTTAAAGTCAGCTCAGGGGGATCTCCACTTGAGAGTCCTTTGTTAGTAACTTAATTACAGTCTGTGTTTGAAAGTAATAAATGGCATCTCTCGAAAATTATTCTGATTTTCTTCAAATTAATCTAATAGTAATAATATAAATGATAATAGTGTACATCACATTTTGTGGTTGTGAAGTATTTCTAATTTCATTTCTATTGGTGAGGTTTTAGTGTATAACATTTTATTAAATAATTTTACTACCTATTCATTTGAAGCATTTTGTGGGCATCATATTAATTCTTATATTATCTCTATCGTTACTATTTCAATTCTTTCTTTTTAGAAAGTTAAAAAATAACACTCAGAAATGATACTGGGATTAGAACACAGGTTTGGGACTTCTAGAATGCTCTCTCCAGTTTTCTCTGTCTCTGTCTTTTTATCTCTACCTGAGTCATTATCTTTTTCTCTTTCTGTTTCTCTCTGTTAATATTTCCATATTAGTCTTTATGTTTCTGTCTCTGTATCCCTGTTTCTCTCATATTTTCTCTACCTGGCTCTTTCTCTTTGTCTCTATCTCTCTGTTTCATTGCCTATGTCTGTCTTTTTCTGTCTCTTGCCAGATCTGTGTCTGTTTCTGTCTTTGTCTCTGTATCTCTCTGTCTGCCTCTCCTCTCTCTGGTCTGTTCCTAAAGCATAGGTGACACACAACAACAAAGATTTAATGAAATCCCACTATGCAAAAAGTCAAGGAAACACTCACCTGAACTGTAGTGGCTCCCTGTAAGGGTAGAGTTGACTGGCATTCCTCTTGATGCTTGTATAGCGCCTAGACAACTTTGAAGACTTCATGGTAGCAGATGGATTCACTGTTACCATTAGGGTAACAGCAAGGCATTCAGAGAGTGGGCAGGCAGAAGGATTTGCATCAGTCAGTGTTTCCTGGACATGAGCTCAGGGGAACAGCACTGCTCTCCACCACTTTGAAACAGAAATCCAAGCTCCTACATCTGGTACTCTCACAAGGTTGCTGCTGGTCATGCATATGTAATTTTAAGGTGGCAGCACACAGTATAGACTGGAAAAGATCCTGCTCAGGCAAAGGCTCAAGCTGCAAAATCAACAGATATTGGGATGCTTGTCACAATCACGAAGTTGTGATTTCCACAATAGCTGCTCTTTGAAAGAGACCCCTGTCCCTGATTCTGTAGCTAGATCCAGAGCATATCAGGTGGGATTTACAGGCAGTTCAGACCCTTTAGTTTTATGATTAGGACTACATTGCCAGGGGATTCAGAATGACTTTGGGTCTATTGTGGTTCCAGGATAAATAGATCACTTCCACCAGCCATGAGGCAAAGGCATCCCTTAAGCTGGTAAAGACTCTCAAGCAAAGATTCTCATCTTGACTTCCCCTTTTAGCTTCAGATTATCTTTCTGCTTCTACAGGCTAAGGATGAGAGTAAACTCTGCATTAGGGGTTGTGTCCTTGCCACGCACTAGCTGCATGACCCTGGACAAGTAACAAGCCCCCTCAGCCTCCTCCTCAGCAAAAAGAAGAAGTTGGACTGGATGACCTCTGAGGTCCATATCTAAATCTATAACCCTGTGATCCACTGAGAATGATCTTTCTGTTTCCTTTGATGGTCCATCTTTCTTTCACCTAGTCCATTGTAGTCCAGCACTCAGAGGTTGACATAAAAGAATTCCAAGGTACAAAGTATATATAGTGGAGACATCTCACAATTACAATTTGCAGGACCAAGTTTGGTGCACTATTCATTCCTTTCCTAACCCTCAGAATTATGGTTGTTTGTACTTCATTTATTCAATGCGCTATGTGGTTACTATGCAACAAGCACTGTGCTAATGACTAAGGATACAAATATATGCCCTGATTTTATACTCTTGGATAAGGGCAAGTGATTTTCTTTCATTCTTCCTTGATCAAGTATCACCATTTTCGGGCCCTGGTTGAAAAATTCATATGCATAATTCTTATCAACTTTTTGGATGTTCCTTAGGGTTCCATCCATTGCAAGCTTGTTTCATTTCTACCCCCATTTTTGAACCTTCTTATCCTTTTATCCCATTTCAGTCCCTTAGCCTATCTATACTGAATCAGTTTAACCTGAATCTTATTTACCTTAGTCTTCCTTCCTCTCTCAAATTCCATTTCCTAGCTAGCAGTCATGCTATGTTGTCATTACCATTGTCACATATGTTCTCAAAATATTTCTATACAGAAGTAAGAAAGGACTTTTGTTAGTCTAATTTTACAAATAGAGAAACTGAGTTCTGTAGTTTGACATCACAGGACTGATGAACTATGCCTAGAACTCATATCTCTGAACTCCAAGCTGAGCATTTCACTAGACTAGTTTTTCAAAAAGTGTGTATCAGAACCCATCAAAGTTCTTAGTTAGTTTACGTCCTGGGTCCATGTGAGAGCAATAAAAAGATTTTTGTAAATTTTCTTGTGATTCGATTCAGGGCGATAATTAGCCTGATTAACTCAATCTCCTCCTCCTTCTTTTCCTCTTCCTCCTTCATAATAGCTTGGACCCAACTTATTCATATTATAAGCTCAACTCTTAATTATCGTTCATGTCTGTATACACAGAGACATAGAGCTACATGCCATAATGTGTGTAATTATGTATACATGTGTATACATATATTCTTCTAGACATCTATGTGTATATACACATATATACATCTATATTTATGCAATACAGCTAGATGACCCTGTGAATAAAGTCAGAAAGACTCATCTTCCTGAGTTCAAATATAGCCTTAGACACTTATTAGCTGTGTGACCATGAGCAAGTCATGTAACCCTGTTTGTTTCAGTTTCATCATCTGAAAAATGAATTGGAGAAGGAAATGGCAAACCACTCTAGAATCTTTGCCAAGAAAACTTCATGAAAAGTTGGATACGACTGAACAACAAGCACCACAACACAAAATACAAATTAATATGTGTATACTTATTCATGTATACATATGTGTATATACATGTTTATGTATGTGTATTAAGAGAAAGAAGATAGGAAAGGAAACATAGTAGGGAGAGAGGAGAACATCTGGTTCCTTTTTATAATCAATGTCTTTTTTTTTTGCCAAATTAATTTTATATTGGCAGCCCCCAATTTTTTTTTTATAGCAGCAACCTCCAGATATCTTAAATTTCAGAGGGAAAACTCTTAAGTTCCCCATGCCATTTACTTTAAATTCTAGTCTGGAAAAGTTTCATAAATAATATGCTAAAGTTTGTATGAGAGCTTTCATCCCAAATAAGCCTTATTTCACTATGGTAAGCCTTTGTCAATTGCCAAAGGTTCTGCCCTGGCTTATTAACTACAATAGCTCATTTCTAAAGATGCATTCACAAGCCTTTCATGTTGTTTGTGAGGATCTGAAAAAAGTTTTCACTTTAAACTAAGAAAAAATAATTGGAAGCAATGTCCTGGAAATTATTAACCAAAAAAAGCCAGAGAGAATAGATTATATCAAGTTATTTGGGAAACAACTGAATTAACTTTGACATAAGAACAAGCATTTCTTAGCATTTTTTCCAAGAAATTATCTTAGGCAATAAGCTTGAAACTGGCCAGATGCTTTATGATTTCTATTAGAGGGAATACAATGCTCTATCTGTTATTCATTTAGAAAGTACTGATGGATTTATATGATGAGAAGAGAAATTACTAGGTATAGCCATTACGTATTTTGAGTGGAATCACACTGGAGGGAAAATGTCTGAGTTCCTATGAGTGAAACAACAATTAATTGACAACTAGCTGCAACTGGGACATAAAATGTGGCATAATTTGGCTAAGATCAGTATCTGAATTTAATCCAAAGGGATGATTTCCCCACCTTCCCATCCCCAAGTCTTTTAGCTCCTCCACAATTTAACTGTATTTCAATCTCTTACTAATCAGTGACTGTCTATTCACACTTTTTTTAGGCAGTTGATTCCAGTGTTTGTAACAAGTTAACATTTATTTGAATCATTGTTAGACAAAATCCACCCATTTAAGAGAGATAGCTTTTCATCTAAACCTTGATATGGTCATCAACAAATTGGATCCTTAAGATTGTTTAGGGATGCTACCTCAAGAGGAAATATTCAGGAAAAAAATATAAGATTGGAGAGTTATTGTATTTTCTACTTGTGTCAAAACTCTTGCAAACATCTTGACCTTGAATTCTTCTCATCCTCACTCATCCTGGTCCTCTAAGACAATCTAGAATCATAGACTTTTAGCTAGAAGAGATCATTTACCTGAAACATTTCATGTTACAGAAGAGGATACTGAAACCCAGAGAGGTTACTTTTCCAAGGTCATACAGGTTACTAAGTAGGAGAGCTGGGATTGGATACCATGGAATCCTTGATTCCCTATCTAATGCCATGTTCATGTATCATGAGCCATGGTGGTCCTCCCAATAAAGAGCTTGCAAAACTTAACCTTCTTTTCATTTGTATGACATGGTCTTTATTTATTTTATTAATATTTTGTTTTTCCCTAATTACATGTCAAAACAATTTTTAGCATTCAGTCTTATAAAATTTTGAGTTCCAAATTTTTCTCCCTCTCTCTCTCTTCTTCTCTTCCAAAAACGGTAGGTAATTTTATGTAGGTTATACATGTGCAATCATGTAAAACATGTTTCCATATTAGTGACTGTTGTGAAGGAAAAAACAGATCAAAAGGAAAGAGACCATGAAAAGGAATAAAGTAACTGAAAAAAAAACTTGCTTTGGTCTGCTTTCAGAGTCCATCATTTCTTTATCTGGATGTGGATACATTTTTCCTTCATGGGTCTTTTGTACTTTTCTTGTATCATTCTGTTTTTTGAGAAGAGATGAGTCATTCATAGTTGATCATCACACACTGTTTCTGATACTGTGTGAAATGTTTTCCTGATTCTGTTCATTTCACTTTGCATCAGTTCATACAAGTCTTTCCAGGTTTTTCTGAAATCTGCCTGTTCATCATTTTTTATAGCACAATAGTATTCCATTACATTCATTACCACAACTTGTTCAACTATTCACCAATTGATAAGCACCCCTTCAGTTTCCAATGTTTTGCCACCATGAAAAGGGCTGCTATAAAAATTTTTGCATGTGTATGTCCTTTCCTCTTTTTTATGATCTCTTTGAGATCTAGTAGTGGTAATTGCTGGATCAAAGGATATGAATGGTTTGGTTGCCCTCTGGGCATACTTCCAATTCATCCCCAGAATGGTTGGATCAGTTCACAACTCCACCAACAGTGTTTTAGTGTCCCAATTTTCCCACATTTTCTCCAACATTTATCATTTTCCTTTTTTGTCGTATTATGCAAGCTGATAGATATGAGGTAGTACCTCAGAATTTTTTAAATTTGCATTTCTCTAAACAAAAGTGATTTAGAGTACTTCTTCATATGCCTAGAGATAACTTTAATTTCTTCATCTGAGAACTGCCTGTTCATATCCTTTGATCATTTGACATGTGGGGAATGACTTATAGTCTTGTAAATTTAACTCAGTTCTCTCTATATTTGAGAAATGAGGTCTTTATCAGAGATACTTACTGTAAAGATTGTTTCCCAGCTTTCTACTTCCCTCCTAATCTTGGTTCCATTGGGTTTTTTTTTTACAAAAGCATTATAATTTGATATAATCAAAATTATCTACTTTACATTTTGGGATGTCATGAATTCTTCCCTTTTGCATAGGTAGAATATACCTTGGTCTTCTAATTTGCTTATGGGTCACCATTTCTGTCTAAATCATGCACCCATTTTGACCTTATCTTGGCATATGGTATGAGATGTTGATCTATACCTAGTTTGTGTTCTATTGTTTTCTAGTTTTCCCAGCAGTCTTTGTCAAATAGTGAGTTGTCCCAAAAGCTGGTGTTTTGGGGTTTAATCAAATGTTAGATTACTATGGTTATTGACTGTTGTGTCTTGTGTACCTAATCTATTCTGCTATCCACCACTCTATTTCTCAGCCAGTACCATATAGTTTTGGTGACTACTGTTTTATAATGTAGTTTGAGATCTGGTATTGCTAAGCCATCTTCCTTTGTATTTTTTTTAAAATTAATGCCTTTGTTAGTCTTAACCTTTTGTTATTCCAGATGAATTTTGTTGTTATCTTTTCTAGCTCTATCAGATAATTGTTTGGGGGTGTAGTTTGATTGGTATTGCACTGAACAATTAAATTAGTTTAGGCAGAATTGTCATCTTCATTACAAATAATGCTTGCTGATGGTTTTAGATAGATACTGCTTACTGCTTAAGGAATGCTTTGTTTATTTCTATGCCTTTTAGTGTTTTTGATAGGAATGAGTGCTGGCAGCATGATCTTTAAAATGGTCTCTTCGTTAAATCTGGTTTTCATTTGGACAAAATGCATATTGACTTGAATATCAGCTCTGTAAATAAAAAAATGGCAACAAGAAATGTAACAGCTATATGGAAGGTATTGACATAACTTTATGTCTTTTTTTTAGTTTATCACTATTATTTGGGTATATAATATTGAAACAATTTTATTTATTTGTTTAAAGTGCCTTTTAAAGTTTTCAAATCTTAGCTTTAGTTTTTTTAAACTTAGCTTTGTTTAAAAAAATAAGTATTCTAGGAGAGATAATAAGATTTTTCGAGTAGGAAGGGACTTTAGAGGTCATTTAGTATGATTGCCTCATTTTATAAGAAAACTGTGGCCCAGAACAGAGAAACTGTTTACCCAAAGTGACACAGATTATTGTCCTAGAACTAGGATTCAAACTTACATCTTCTGACTCAATATTTAAGGCTCACAATGCTGCCTAAAAGTTATTGTTTTAGAAAATTATTTTTGATAGAACCCTTTTTTATTTTGTTATGTTTCAGAGGTAACTTTAAATCTTGATTCTGTAGTATATAAAGTTTATTGCTAAATTCAAATAACATTACACTCATCCAAGGCATTCATAAGAAATGATAAGAATTTAGAATAAATCTATAAGAATACAAGTCATTCCCCAATTGATAAGTGGTCAAATGATATGAACAGGCAATTTTCAGAGATAGAAATTAAAGATATCTATAAGCATATGAAAAAATGCTCTAAATCACTAGTCATTCAAGAAATGCAAATCAAAACAACTCTGAGGTACTACATCTCACCAGTCAGATTGGCTAAGATGACAAAACAGGAAAATGACCAATGCTGGAGAGGATGTGGAAAAATTAGAACACTATTGCATTGTTGGTGGAGTCGTGAACTGATTCAACCATTCTGGAGAGCAATTTGGAACTTTGCCCAAAGGACTATAAATAATTGCATACCCTTTGACTCAGTAATACCACTTCTAGGGCTGTATCCCAAAGAGATCATAGAAACAGGAGGAAGACCCATATGTACAAACATATATTGCAGCTCTCTTTGTGGTGGCAATTGGGGAATGGCTAAACAAGTTGTGGTATATGATGTAATGGAATACTATTGTGCTATAAGAAATGAGGAGCAGATGGACTTCAAATTTACCTGTGGAGGCTTCTATGAACTGATGCAAAGTGAGAAGAGCAGAACCAGGAGAAAGTCCACAATGACAGACACAACATATGTGTGACAACTAACTTTGATAAACTAGACTCTTTTCAGCAATGCAAGGTTATAAGACAACTCTAAAAGACTCAGGATGGAAGGAGATGTCTACATTCAGAGAAAGATCTAGAAAGAAGAGCGTTTAAATGCAGACTGAAGCAAATTACATGCTCTCTTTCTTTTCCATGTTTGGTTTTGTTTCCTCTTTCCCTCCATAGGTTACGTATGTTCACTCCATAGGTTACCACCCTTCTTTACAACCAGGCTAATGCCTAATGTGAAACTATTTGCAGATCTTCTACTTGATTGCATGCCACCATGTGGGGGGTGGGGAGGAGAGAGGAGAGAAAATTTGAAACTCAAGGGATTGTGGAACTGAATCTTGTAAACTAAAAGTTAACAAACAAATCAATAAAAAAAATTTTTTTTAAAGAATTTAGAATAAAATGTCCTGAAATAAAAATACAATAAATCAATCAATTGAAAATATTTGTTAAGTACCTTCTATATGCTAGGCACCATGCTAAGCCCTGGGGATAAAAAAAGAAGAAATAGTCCTTGCACTCAAGGAGCTTCCAATCTAATGGGGGAGACCATAAGCCAACAAATAAGTACAAAGAAAGCTTTGTACACAAAATAGGAAATAATTAACAGAAGAAATGCACAAAAATTATGTAGAGAAAAACTTCATGTGGAAGGTGAGATTTTGGTTGATACTTAAAACAAAGAAGTTGTGGTAGAGATGCATGAGTTAGGTATTATTTCTTATTATTTTTGTCATCTGCAGGGAAACTGGAACAGAAATCAGGAAAACTGGAAGGAAAAGGGGAGGTTTTTCCTCTATTTAGCAGTGATTAGGAATATGAAAGACTTTCAATAAGGAACTTAATTCATCTTTGGATTCAAAAGAAAGAAACAGTAGTAGGGATTTTGACAGCTGCTGAGGCTACAAAATCCCCTGAGTTATACACATCTTGGGATGGTTTTGGTATTCCACATCAACAATATCTGTGTCTGATGATCATGGCAAGGTTTGGTAAAACAGGTACCAAATTGTACTTCGGTCTTTATAGGGTCTTGCTATTTATTTCTCTCTCTTAATAATAATGATGATAATGATAGCTAATGTTTATGTAGTATTAACTATATAACTATTTGGGTACCATGCTAAATGACTTACAATTATTATCTCATTTGGTCCTCATAGCAACCCTATTGTTATCCCCATTTTTCAGATGAGAGAACCGAGGCAAATAGGGGTTAAGTGATTTGCCCAGAATGACATAGCTAGTAAGTGCAGGAGGGCAGATTTGAACTCAGGTCTTATTGACTCTAGATTGGGCAGTCTATCCACTGTTTTACCTAGATGCCCTTGTTTATATGCTGTTAGTCATATTTTAGTCACGTATGACTCTTTGTGACCCCATTTGGGGTTTTCTTGTCAAAGATAATACTGTGATTTGCTATTTCCTTCTCCAGTTCATTGTACTGAAGAGGAAATTGAGGTAAGTATAGTTAAGTGACTTTCACAGTTAGTAAGTGTCTCAGGCCAGATTTGAATTTTGGAAGAGTCTTCCTGATTCCAGGTCTGTTACTTCATCTATTGTACTATTCATATTATGTTAAATACTATAACATAATAACTATTTAAATATGATATTGAATTGAAAATGTATGGTTTATATATATATATAAAAGTTAGCATATGTTTTAATGCTGGCACCATAGATCATACGACCAAGGCACCACTATTATTTGAGATTAGCTTAGGTTTATCACAAAGAAAGTCTCTGAAAAGATGCTAAGAAGAAATAATCAGATTTAAAGGGCTAGATTTATAAACCTGAGCAATCATCATAATACTGTCACAGTAATAGACAACAAGTATTTATTGTGTCTAAGTGGAAGATTCAATCATTTTTTACATGGAAGAAAAGGCATACATACATGAATGCATTGTAAAGCAAGGCAAAGCTCCCCGAAGGAAGGATTTCTTCATTTATGTCTTTGTTTCCTAAGTGTGTAGCACTGTCCTTGGCACATAGTAGGCACTTAAATAAATGTTTGTTGATTCATTTATTATTGAATGTGCAATTCAGTGTTTTGCTATAAGTATTTAAAAATTAAACACAGTGTATATGCAGGACTCAATTCGTGCAGCCAAAATTAGAAGAAAAGCAGAAAACTTGGGAGAGGGGATAATTTATAGCAAGTTTCTCTGATAAAGGTCTAATTTCTCAAATATATGGGGAAATGAGCCAATTAAAAAATGAGTAATTGCCTAATTGATAAATGATCAAAAGACATGAAAGACTATTTTCAGAGGAAGAAACCAGTTATCAATTGCTATATAAAAATGCTCTAAATCACCGATTATTAGAGAAATGAAAATTAAAACAATTTTAAGGAACCACCTCACCCCTATCAGAGTGACTAAAATGACAGAAAAAGAAAATGACAAGTGTTGGAGGGGATGTGAGAAAAGAGATGCACTAATGTAGTGTTAGTGGAGTTGTGAACTGGTCCATCCATTCTGGAGAACAATTTGCAACTATGCTCAGGGGAATATAAAACTACACATATCCTTTGACCCAGCAATATTGATGCTAGATCTGTACCCCAAAGAGATCAAGAAAAAAGGAAAAGAACTCATGCGTACAAAAATATCTATAGCAACTCTTTTTTATGGCGGCAAAGATTGGAACCCGAGGTCCATCAACGGGAATAACTGAACAAATCATGCTATATGAATGTAGTAGAATACTATTGTGCTGTAAGAAATGATGAAGGGAACAATTTCAGAAAAACCTGAGAAAACTTATAAAAACTGATGGAAAATGAAGGGTACAGAACTAGAACATTGTGCACAGTAACAGCTGTACTATAATGTTAATTAACCATGAAAGACTTAGCTATTCTGATTGATACCGCAGTCTTAGACAATTCCAAAGTACTCATGATGAAAAAATGCTACCCATCTCCAGATAGAAATATAATGCATTCAGAGTACAGATTGCAACGTATTTTTTTCTGTTTGTCTTGCTCTTTTCTTTTCTCAGAACATTGCTAATGTGGAAATATGTTTTGCATGACTTTATCTGTATAATAGGTATCATATTTATTGTCTTCTCAATGAATGGGGGAGGGGATGAGAAGGAGATAATTTGGATCTGAAAGTTTTAAAAAACTCAACAACTTATAGTTGGCATTACAAAATAAAAAAGTGATAGTCCAGAAGATATAGCGTATTTCCTCACAGAACTGCAGAGTTGAAAAGGACCTCATATACTATATAGTACAACCAATATTTGAACAAGAATTCCCTCCACAACAAACCCAGTGAATGGACATCTGGCCTCTACTCCAAATTCACTTCCTTTATAGGCAACCTATTCAACTTTTGGGTAGCTCTCACCGTTAGGAGGTTCTCTGTCCCTTCCACCCAGTGCTCCTAGTTCTGGCCTTTGGGGTCAAGCAGAAATAGTCTCCTCTCTTCCATTAGACAGTTGTTCAAACATAAATATAGTTATTTTGTCCCTTTCCCCTTCTGTATTAATTCCTTCAAGTAATGATCATATGGTTTGATCTGGAAAACCTTCATCATCCTGGTTGCCATCTCTTGGATGTTCTCTTGCTTCCCAACATCTATATTAAAATGTAGAGCCCAGAAAAAAAATATCCCATTTGTGATATGACTGAGAGAGAATCTTGTTGACTTTCATCTCACTCATTCTGGATGTTAGAACTCTCCTAATATAGCTTAATCCAGCTTTTGGTTTTTGGCAGTGACATCATGTTGTTAATTCATTTTGAGCTTTCCCCCCACCCTGCTCTCCTGTCCCTCACCCTAATCTTTTTTTCACATGCATTGTTAACTAGTCATACTTCAATGATTCTAGACTTAAGAAAAAGATGCATTTTTCAAATAAGGTTTTAAAGATATAACAGGTTACAAATCAGATGATCTAGGACCTCTCAGGTAACCCCTTATAATCATAGCTAGCATTTAATGTTTGCCAAGCACTTTACATGTGTTAGCTCATTCGATCTTCACAAAAACCCTGTGAGATAGGTTATCTATTATTTATTATGTTATCATATAATAGACATCTGAATATATATCTATTATCTGTTATCACTCCCAATTTACAGATGAGGAAGCAGATTGAAAGAAGTTAACTGACTTGTTTAGAGTCACATAGCTTGTAAAGGTCTGAGGCAGGGTTTACACTCAGGTCTTCCTGATTCAGTGTCCAATGCTCTGTGCTGCTTAACTCTCTGTAACTTACTTTTAACAACTGAAAGAAACATTGCAAAGGGCCTTAAGGAGCAAAATCAATGCTAGCATCCTGGGATAGATTTCCTTTTTTAAATAACTATTTTCAAAACCAATTCTGAACTTAAGTGTCCTGTTAATGTCTATAAACATTTAATGATGTCAGATGACAGTGATCCTCTTCTTACATAGCCCTGCTCCATCTCTGAAGATTGCTGTCTATTTCTCTTTGGGGTTAAATGGTAGAATAGGAATACTGTAAACATATTAATTTCCCCTAGGATTTCTGAAAGCATTCTAACTACATTATTTTTCTTTCAAAAATGAAGTATAACAAGACAATAATTGTGGAATTGGGTTCAAATACTTTGGTAATGGCTTCTACATACAAAGAGTGGTCATCAGTGCTGGGACAACAGGAAGGAAAAGAGCTCTCTTCAGACTATTGGATGATATTGGATCCATCTTTGACATCTCTTTTCCTTTATGCAGTCAGTTATGATATCCATTGATTCTTCCTTCAAAACAACTCTTGGGTTCATGTTGTTCTCTCTGTTTCAGTGCCCACTAATGACCTTGCTCTTGACTACCTTCTCTACCCGCTCCAATCCATCTTGCATAGCTAACAAATCTTCTGGAAAACTATTTGTCCAATTTAAGTGTAAAACTCCCAAGGGTAGGGCCAAATTCACTCCCACTAGGAAGGTGATCTGGATGGTAGACTGTTACAGGGAAACAAGCAATAAGCCCCATTAGGCATAGGCAAGGGTTGAGGTCAATTGGAAGTCTTGAATTCAAGATGGTCAGAGTCTAAGAGAATCAAAAAGTAGGGAGACCAAGGATCTAGGCATTGGAAGTTCAAGATGAGTTAAAAGTCTAGAAACGCAAGGAAATAATGTTAGGACTCAGGGTCAGAATCTCAGCAAGTTCTGAAGAGAACAGAGGCCTGAGAGATGCAGCAGAACTGATATTGATCACTATTCACATTTGATTACAAATTTCAGATTCTACAAAGTAGAATTCATTGTTCAGTACAACATCCCTGTGAGGGAGACTCATCTTCATCCCCACTTTACAGATAAGGAAAAAAGTGAGACTCAGATAAGTTGAATAGTTCAGGGTCACTAGTAAGTTTTTGAGACAGAGATTAAAATTAAGTTTGTTTTTCTCCAGGTTCAGTACTGCATATATTCTTAGCTAACATTTACATAGTGCTTATGATGTGCCAGGCACTCTGTTTTAGAATTATCATCTTATTTGATTGTCATAACAACCCTGGGAGATAGGTGCTATTATTATCTTCATTTTACAGATAAGGAAAGGGAGGCAAACAGGGGTTAAGTGACTCACCTAGGTCTCACAGTTAGTACTTATCTGAGGTGAGATTTGAACTCTGGTCTTCCTCACTCCAGGCTTGGAGCTCTCTCCACCATGCCATATAGCTGCTTGCATTCACCTCTCCACTGGCATGTTATTTCAGACTACTTCAACATGAACCGAAGTTCAGATGAAAGAGATGGTGCTTATAGATTTTAAAGTATTCTTTCCTTTTTCTGTAATGAAAGTTCCTTCTGAATAGTGTCTACCAGGGCTTATCTGCTAGTTTAGGTATCAAACCTCAGGTATTTTTTCTCACAGGTAGAAGGATAATCCTGAGGCTTCTGCTTGTAGCTGTAGAAGTACTTCGTGTCCTGGAGTGCCACAGGACAGAAGGGTATGTCAGAGAAGGATGAAGTGGGGAGAGGGGCATGAAAGGATTGAACAGAACAAAAAGATGCTTCCAAACTTTGTGAGCTGAATGAGTGGCTTCTCCCTTCTCCTGGGATTCTCTACCTCCTCAAATCCTCCTCAACTTCTCTGCATTCCTTCATATCCCAGATAAAATTCCATCTTCTACAGAAGCTTTTCCCAATTCATCTTAATTCTAACACCTTCCCTGTCAGATATCTCCAACTGACTCTGTATATATCTTGTTAGTGCAAAATTGTTTTGATATCATCTTTTACATTAGGTTGTAAGCTCCTTGGAGGGCAGGTGCTGTCTTTTGGCTTTCTTTGTAGCCTCAGTGCTTAGCAAAGTACCTGTCATGTAATAGGCAGTTAGTAAATACTTGTTCACTGACTGATTTCTCCAAACAGAAACAGCAATTGAAAAAAAAATCCAGCAAACAAACAAAAACAGAGAGGTTGACACCCTGAAAGACTTGTGGACAAATAGAACCTAGCTTTAGGCGTAGATGGAAGGACAGCTCTGAAATGCTCAGTAAATGTTTTTGTTAATTTGTGTTAATTATTGTGATGGGAGCCTCTTTTTGTCCTGTTTTTTTTTCTTTGTCTGTTGATCCATTTAATATATGCAAGACCCTCCAATATTGACTGTTAGAGTTGAGTTGTCATGTATTTAGTGGTCTTCTTTTTTTTTTTTTTTGGTACCTCTTCCATACCTAAAGCATGAGGCCCTTTGTCCAACCTACCAAGGGACATTATAGTAGAGAGGTGTTGTTGATTAGTCATTCAGTCATGTCCAATTCTTTGTGACCCTCAGTTGGAGTTTATAAAAATCTCCATTTTACAGATGAAAATACACAGGTCTATTGAGTACAATGGTTTTGTCAAAAGTCACACAGCCAGTAAGTCATAGAATGAGACTGGAACCCAGGTCTCCTGATTGTCTGGAATGCCTTTCAATTCAAGGAAATAATATTTGCATTTTTAATGTTAAAAAAATTATGACAGTAAGTTGTAAAAGAAAGTCTGGCAACTACCTTGTCTTAATTCAATAGAATGTGCTTTTCAATGTATCATAGTACTAAGAAAAGCCTTAGATATTGCTAAATACCCATCATGTTCAGATGAAAGAGGCCTCTATGCTATGTTGTAATGAGAGTGATCACATCTCCAAGTCTAATCTCAATCACTTATGGTTTGGGAAAGAGTGAAATTTTTGTGATGAAATTAAAAAAAAAAAACAAAACAAAAGCACTGATATATTTATTAAAAAAAAAAAAAACCTACCTTCTTCATCCCTGAAAAGATACACAGATATGGAAGGATCTGCATTTTTATTGGGTTGAGGGAATTCCCATGTGGTAACTCCCTACTCTAGCACACATTGCAGCCCTTTTATGGCTTAGTAGACAAGAGCTAGGAAGATGCTTGAAGCACATAAACATTAAGCAATGTGTGTGGAGGCACACATATACTCAGTATCAGAGGGAAGTTTTGTAACTAGGTCTTCCCAAACACAATTCCAGCACTCTATCTACCAAGCCATACTGCTTCTATGCCTAAATGATAGTTATTGAATACTGATTATTCTTTATCCCATGCATATGTATATGTATGTGTATACTATATATAGCTCTAAATGATCAACTATTTCCTGGTGAAGAGATGAGAGGGCAAATGGTTAGCTAAAAAGAGGTAAGCTAAGAAAGCCACTGCTATAATGTAGGAGTTTTGGATAATAATCTTTCAGAGTTGGAAGGTAGCTAGAGATGTATCAAGTACTTCTCATGTTTTCATATGAAGATACAGCTTAAAGTTCTCTGAAAGCATCTAGTGATTTCTCATTACTAAGTATTCCTCAGGGATTGGGAGCATGGACCAATCAATCACACAATCAAAAAGTATTTGTTCAGTGACTGCTGGGTACCAGGCACGTTGGTAGGCATTGTGGATACAAATAAAATGAATGCATTGATTGCTTCTCACAAAGACTTTACATTCTAATAGGAGACACAAATACCTGTATAAATATAAGGAGAACAAATGCAAATAATACAAAGTATTTAAATATAAGGGATTTAGGGAAGCGGGGCGGGCACTAACAGGTGCCCTCAACAAAGGCTTCATGTTGAAAGAGGTGCTTGAGCTGAATCTTCATGTGAGAGATGGGACTCTGTGAGGTGGAGATGAGGATAGAATAATTCCAATTTCTGTGGAAAACCCATTGTAAAAGCATGGAGATGGAGACAGAGCTGGGATGCTTTGTATGAAGACCAAGAAGGGCCAGGACCATGCACAATGAGACTGGGAAGGTAAGATGAGAGAAGATTTTCAGGGGCTTTGGAAGCTAAATAGAGGAGCTTTTAATTTATCCTGGAGGCAATGGGAGTTTACTAGAAAATAGGCAAAAAAAAAAAAATCTGAAACAAAGCAAAACAAAAAACCTGTGCACAAGTTATCCTGAATCAATTTAGAATGAGCTACACAAAATGATTTATTGTTAGATGATCTTAATAAAACATTTAGTAAGTGTCAGGTATGTTGAGGTCTGTTTTGGTTTCTTGGGACTAGACTTTCTCATGATAGGCTATCTCTGCTCTCTAGACTCATTTTCTTACATATTCATCCTTCCCCTTTTGGGAATTCCCCCATAATTACTTGGAAATTTCCAGCCCAAAGCACTCTCATTGAATGGCACTTTCCTGTCTGTGAAATCAAAGTTGGAAAACCAATAAGATGTCCCTAATAAGATCTATTCTCACTATAAAACACATGGCCCTTTTCCACATGGCCTCCCTGGGCCTTCTTGCGTCTCACTGGGAGGGATGGTGAGAGCCTCTGGTAAACCCGAAGGTCCTAATCTGAAGGGAACCTTCCTCAGATTTATTAGTCCCCTTGATCCTTCTGTTGTGGACTGAAAATCCTTACATCCAAGGCTGGAATTTCAGAAAATGTTGACAGAACGAAGTGAAAAAACTCAGGCAATGTGAGAAAACTTATTTTTGTTCGGGTGAGCTATAATGAGGAGAGATCAATTCTGCATAGAAGTCTGACTCCTAGGCTCTTTGTGCTTTTTACATCTTCTTCTGAAGGCACAGGCTGTCTAAAAGATTAAGGGTAGACCCCTCAGATGGGTGGGGCTATTTGTAGCTACAGATCAGTTAATAAACTGAGTATTTAAAAAACAGGCCCTGCCTCTGTGGATTTTCACTTAATGGGATATGCCTAAAGCAAGTTCCTCCCATATTTGGAAAATACATTTCCTTTGATGAAGACTATTATCTGAAAGAATTTTAAAATGCTGTGAGCACCCTAGGGAGATATAAATATTTACTATTCTCAATTTTAGAGCACTTAAGGATTTTTTTAAAGCTTTGAAATGAATCTATTATGCATTCTTTCTAAATGGAACTATTGTGAAAAGCTTAGCATTATTATTATCCAAACCATATGTGCTTTGGACATCTTCAGCGCTAGACGTGGAAGCCGTTGTCTCCCATTCGAGGGTGAAATATTGAATTTCAAGGATTGTTTTAATTTTCCCAAAGGAAGGTACTGAGAGTGAAGAGGACAGTGTTAATATCAATGATCTTTATTAATGGCTATGGTTCACATAATGTCAATGGCCCCTGTTGGAAGAACTCAGTGTTTTAAAGTAGTTCTTCAGTAGTTGCTCTGTAGATATTACTGAGTAACAGTGTTTCTTCAGTCCCTCATAGATGTATTGACAATATTGTGTTCGATTTTCTGGAAGTCTGTTTGTTTGCCCAGATTTGGAGTAAGGAAGGTGAATTTTAAGTGAATTAGAGATTGCTTATTTTTCAATAGTGGATGATATGGTTGTAGTGTACACTCACTTTCCTCCTTTAAAATGTCCCCCTTTTGGATGAATGCTTTCAACAATCCTCCCCTAGAGCTCCGAAGTTCTATTGGCATCCACTGTATTTTATACTAGAAGAAACTGTGATTTAAATTCATTGTGGTCTCCAAAGGACCACAGAGCAAATCAGGTAAGGAATAGGTGCCATGGAGGGTCTTACTCAACTGTGTAAAAGCAGAGAGGAGTATAATGGGAAGAGTTATTAATTCAGATTCAGGAGACTTGGTTTCAGACTATAGGCCTGTAACTAAGGTTAATAGATGTTCTATTTTAGAGGAGCCTATTCTCCTCCCTGAGACACAGTTTCTCATTTGTAAAATACTTTGCCCTCCCAGCCTCACAAGGTTGTTTTAAGAAAAGTGCTTTTGAAAATTGTTAAGTGCTACATAACTATAACTTATTTTTGTTCTTGCAATTTAGCCAATTAAATTTAGAGAAAGTGAAATATAGTGTGGATTTTTTCCCCCACACAATTTTTAATTTTTTAATTTTCTTTTAAACATTTTATTGATCCATTTTATTTTTATAGCATGATCTTTTATTTTATTCCCTCCCTTGAAACAAAAGAAAACTGTAAATTTAAAACAAGCAAAGTTAACTCTACATGACAGTGTATACAATATTCCATGAGCATAGATACCCCTCCCTCCATCTCTCTACAGAAAGAAGAGAATTCTGTTTTCTCATCTATGCATCTATTATCTTGGACCAGAATTAGTCATTACTATTCATCAGAGTGTTGCTGCCTTTTCAGTGTTATTTTTCTCATGATTGCAGTCACCGTATAAATTCATGCTCTCACCTTTAAAAGGAGAAGAGTTAAAATATGAAACCAACTACTTTTTCAAGTGTCAGATCATTCCCTTTACCTCAATATTCATCTCAGTAGAAAAAAAGCAGAACACAAGTTGATTCTAACTAAACAGCAAACACTCTGCATCTGTTGGCAGAATGAACAACCAATTTCTGTACAAATCATCTCAGCTCAATATTGGTTATACATAGTGAAAAGCAACATTTTGCCATGGGTGGAACCCTCATATTTCCTTATGCTATGCCTGCTGGATAACCTTGAAAGAGAAATCACTGGCAGTCCCTAATCCCAACTAGATGTTCTAAATCTTACAGTGTCATGTTCTCATAGTCTGGCCTCTGCACTTTTCCTGCTATTGAAAGAGCTTCACATAAATTATCTAGGAAATGAAGTAAAATGTAATTAGAATGTCCAGCAGCACCAAGGCAGACAGATAGGAAAAAACTGAACGACAATGCAGCTTGTCCAGCTGGCTTTCAGTAAATGTTCTTTGAAGAATAGGGAGAAACAGGACATGAATCATTGTACCACCTCACTCCCAGTGATGCCATTAACTTCTAAAGACAAAGGACACCCAAATAAGAGTCATTTCAAATGAGGAGGACGGAGCCAGTGGAGCTCCTTTAAAAAGGGAGCCTTCAGACACCAGCTTTATCAGGTAAAATCCAGGGCATCTTTTGTGTGGTAACAAATTCCTCACAATTCATGGGGCAAGTGGCTAACTGAAACCCAACAATCAGTTACTATGTCATTTTAGTGAATTATGGGAAACATCTCTCCTACCAGAATTATTGCTAGGGAAGGAGATGCTCCTTAGCATCGACATAATAGAATGCATTGTAAAGAGTGATACAGAATTGGATGAGTAAATCTTAGATGTGATTTATGCAGGGGGCATTGAGTTACAGGGGTACCAAAAGCAAATGGAAGAGGAGGTATTTGTGTTTGCTTTTGTATCTCACATAATCAGTTTCATGACATTTTAGGGTCAGATTAGATCCACTAAGTGAAAAGAAGTGAGTGTGTCCAGTGGACAGATTCATCGATGAAACACTCAGCCTAGCATATAGTAAGAACATAATAAATGCTTGTTGATGAATTGAAAATTACTACAGTTTTATTATGGAGAATGTATACATCTTGATCTTAATAACAACTTCCATTTTTTTGGTACCTTAAGCTCTATAAAGTGTTAATATATGTGATCTCATTTGAATGTTACAAAAACCCTGAAGGATAAACAGCACAGGGATTAAATACAGATAGACACTAAGCTTGTGAATTCACTGATGGGGGAATTCCCAGGGAGGGAACCTCCTCTTATCAACATAAGTTGACACCTTCAGCCTCCCCTCTGCCCTTTCCTTCCTCCAACTTAAAGTCTTGGACAATTATCTTAAGCATGGATAGATTAAGTGACCTGTCCAGAGTTATACCTAATATAGGTTTGAGGTGAAACTTGAACTCAGGTCTTCCTGGCTTGAAGGGCAGTTCTCCCAGTTGATCTATTAATCCACATTGGCTCTTAGAGCTGAGATTCACAAAAATTATGTGACTTGCTCTGTTCACATGGTTTATAGGGGTAGAATTTGAGCCCAGGTTTTCCTTCCTTCAAGTCCTCACCCTATCCATTATACCATGGTATCTGAATCTTCCCAAAATGAAGAGGGAAATTAGGTTGGATGATAGATTTAGAGTTGGAAAGGAAGTTGGAGACCATTGAGTCTAACCCACTCATTTTACAGATAAGAAAACTGACAGAGAAGCTAACTGACATTTCCAGATTTACACTACTAGTGTCTGTGATGAGATTTGAACACAGAACTTCTTGACCCCAACTCCAGTGGCCTCTTCTCTATACTATGCTGCCTATCAGGTGAAGCTTTCCTCATTAGCTTTTAAAGCTATCCATAGTCTGGTCTCACTCTCCCTATCTAAATATTTCTCATTGCTCCCTAAAGCCTAACTTCTACTCTTGTCAATTTTTTTTCTCTTTGTTTTATGAGTCATCCTTATTTTTGTTAATTTCTGCCTTTATGCCTTTACTTTGTTGAGAATGAACCTTCTCTTCCCTAGTATGTCTAAATGTACTCATCCTTCAAAGCACAGTTCATTTCTACCTCTTGCATGAACTCTTCCTTATTATTTCTGCTTTTATGGATCTTCTCCTTCTTTGAAATCCTGTAGCACTTGGCTTGGTCCATACAATTCTGGGTTTAACTGTAGGCTATTTTGTATCATTCACTATGGCAGTTCCTTGATTTCAAGGACTGTGTCTTATATTTTATCGTGCTCCTCTTATACTTCATCATAGCTAGCTGTTTTGAATACATTAGATAATTAAGACAAACAAACAAAAAACATTTCACTCCAAAACCCTGCTTGCTGACTGACTGGACCTCTGGAAATATAGATAGGTTGCATGGGCTTTCCAGAATGTTAAGACAAGTCAACGAGTTAACAAGCATTTAAGTGCTTGCTATGTGCTAAAGGTACTATGCTAAGCCCTTTGGATACAAAGAAAAGGAGGGAAAAACCAGTCCCTATTCTCAAAGAGCTTACAGTCTAATGGGAAGACAACATAAAAATCAATTATGTACAAATAAAATAGATATAGGATAAACTGGAGCCCATTTTAGAAGCTATGCAGTAGACCAGGTATGGGGAAGCTGTGACCTCAAGTGTGGCCCTTTGACTGAATCCAGACTTCAGAGGACAAAGAAGTTTGGATGCAGCCAAAGGACCATATCTGAGAACCTAGAGGGCCACCTGTGGCCTCAAGGTTGCAAATTTCCTACCCTTGAACTAGACTAAGGAAAATGGGAAAAAAGTTTCTTGCAGAAGATGGGACTTTAGTTGAGACTTCAGGCAAGCCAGGAGAAGGGGGGAAAAGAGGGAAAGAATTCTAGGCATGGTAGACAGCTGGTAAAAATGTATGGAGTCAGGAAATGGAATGTCTTTGGTGAGGAACAACAAGGAGTTCACTATTACTAGGTTGTAGACATCATGGAAAAAAAGAAAGGTGTAAGATTGGGAAACTAGGCAGGGATTAGATTATGAAGAACTTTTAAAAGCCAGACAATTTTATATTTGATCCTGGAGGTAATAGGGAGCCATAGGAAAGAGGGTTAGATTGTTCTTTTGCCCAATAGTCTCAAGAAAGAGGGAAATTAGTTTAGAAACAATTCTATTTGAATCACCTGCAACAGATACTTCAGACTTTTCCTTTATTTTTTTTTGTTTTATTGATGATTTTAGTTATTTACCATCTATTCACTTCCCAATAAACATTCACCATAGAATGGTCTGTCTTATTATATATAAAAATAATTGATTAAACCCAGCTGATCCAGAAACAGCGACCCTGTCTGATAGCATATGTGACATTTTGTACCCATAGGCTTACCCCCTGTTTACAGAGAAATGAGTTTAATCACTTATGTGTTTGTATTTCTGACACCTAGCAAAGGGCTTTCTATAGAGCAGGCACTTCACTTGTGTAAATATATACACAAATCCAAATATATTTAAATTGAGGTACTGTCTCTTAAAATCTTGGCTGTATCCTTGAAAGTTTGGGGAAAGGGAAGAAAATGGGACTTAAGTGACTCCTTTCTTTATTCACCAGCTCTAACTATACCACCTGCTTATCTATGGCTTTGGGGAGAGGTATGAAAGAGCGAATTAAAAGAAAAGAGGAAGATATCTGGGGAAGACAAAACATGGTGTACTATGGTGTACATGGTGTAATACTGCTTGTGAAAACCTGCCTGGTCCCCACTAATACCTTCATCAGGGATGATCTCATTATGTGGATTATACTCATGATTTAAATATGGATGGGAAAGTGGGCATGTGGTCCAGCATGTAGATATGGGCAGTATTATAAAGTAGATAGAATCCTAGACTTGGAATCAGAGGATTGGGTTAAAATTCCAGCACTGTCAACAAATTAATAGACATTTATTAAGTGCTCACCATTTGACAGATGCTGTGCTAAATTGTCACTAGCTGTGTAATCCTGGACAAGCCGTTTACCCCGTAAATCTTATCATCCTCATCTTAAAAATAGGTATAACAGCAATATTGACTTTTTTATGAAGATTATGTAAGATAATGTATTTAAATGCTTTTGATCTTCATAACAAGCCTGTGATGTATATCTAAAGGAATTTGTCAATTTTAAAGCACTGTATACATTGTTATTAATTATTGATGATCATGATAATAATGATGACTAGTTCTTGATATTCTCTTTAGCATTTTGGAGGGATGAATTAATAAGGTACTGCATTTTTACCCACTTTTCAAACTCATGAAGGTTGTCAACAAGGCTAGAAATATCCTTCTCAGAAGGTGCTTTTCAGTCACTTGTCCAGGGAAAGAAGCACAAAGTATAAGAGGAAGCCAGGAGCCTAAGGTTCAGTTTCATGATTGCCTAGGTGAGCACATGTGCTTGCTGCCATGTCAGCATTTTCACCATTGCTATTGGAGCACTGGGAAGGGAAAGGAATTTCCTCCACTTCTCCCTTCCCTTACACTAGAAACCAAGGAATAACTAATATTTGCTGTTTCCCAATAAAGAAGCTACCTCAGAAAATGATTGTCCTTAGTATTTATAGCCCACCAGGTTGGGGTGGGGAGTCTTTTGTGACTTGGTAGCCAATCTTTTTTGATACAACCTCTGGCCACAGGGTCAGACCCATAAGAACCAATCAGAAGCTGTACGATATTTATGTCCTTCAGTGAGGGACCAGAGCATGTGGACTTCCAAAAGGGGTCAAAGCCTCAATTTTATGGACAATGTCCCAGCTCAGCTTTTTTCTCTTCAGGATCTTGTGATTTAACCAGGGTAGGGAACTTCTTTCAGTAATGTAGATCAACAATTTGCCAATGATTTAGTAGATAAGACCTAGTGAGTTCCCTGTAGAAGGGAGAGTTTAAAGATCAAAGATCAAAGCAACAGCTGTTAAGTGTCAGAGATAGGACTTGAACCCCTGTCTTTCTGACTCCAAGCCCAGGACTCTGTCTATAGTATTATGCTACTTACAATACCACAAATACACAGGACCATAGATTTAGAATTAAAGGGAATTCAGAAGTCCTTTAGTCCAATCCTATCACTTTCCACACGAGAGAAACAAAGTGCAGAAAGCTTAAGGGATTTGTGATAATAATAACTACTATAATCGTTACCATTGCTGTGCCGGAGTAGACATTAAATAGGGTCAATGTCCCCTATATTTGGGGAACCACACAGCTGGGGGCAGCCTGATTCACACATATAATAATCATTCTCTAATTATGTTTCTTCATCTACAAAATGAATGCTTTAGATTAGATAAGCTTTTAAGGTCTTTTCCCATTTTCATGCCAGGCCCATATCCCTTAGAATAGAATGGAAGATTTGATATAGTTTGAACAGAAAATTGAGTTTTTATTTGGTTTCATCATTGGAGTAATAGGGATATCTGTGTCCCATGATTGAACAATGACAAAGAATTGGCCACTAGGGTTACATTTCTGACCCCAGACCCACTGTCTTGTGAATTCCATGCATGCTTAAAAAAACAAAACAAAAAACAACAAGACAGACCCAACTGAAAGATTTAGGATAAGTCATTGAGTCTTATTATTTGCATAAGTTTTCCTGTCTGTTAGTCTATTAAACAGTCTGTAAGCAGTTCTGGGTAGTAGTTCTAGGGTGGAAGGGAGTACTTGTGATCAGCCACAAGGGAGAAGGGACCTTGGTCACAGTTCCGGGGTCAAGAGCAACACTAGTACTTGGAGATGCTAGGAAGCAAGGGCCCTTCCTGGATAAACATCAGATTGTAGACCAGAAGAGTGGTGACCACACCTCTTCCAGGATAAAACCACATTGGAAGCACTGAAAACGTCAGACCCCTAGAACTAGCCCTGAAAACAGTAGCACAAGAAACCTAAAGCTTGGCACAGAGCCTCTCCACCCCTAGGTGAGAAGAAATAAACTTTAATGTAAAGTTCAAAGCAGAGAAATAGGCTGGGGAAATGAGCAAACAAATGAGCAAAAATGAGCAAAAAAAGTACTTGATCATAAAAACCTTCTACAGTATCAGAGAACACTAAGACATAAACTTAGAAGAAGGCAACAATGTGAAAAAAACCTATGTGCAAAGCCTTAAAGAAAAATGCTAACTGGACACAAGGCCAATTCATGGAAGAGTCAAAGAAAGAAATGAGTGGTAGAAGAAAAATTGGGAAAAGAAATGAAAATGATGCAAGAAAATTATTAAAAGAGAATTAACAGCTTGGTGAAAGAGGCACAAAAATAGAAGAAAATAATACCTTACAAAAGGTATTTACCAATGGCATAATGGTAAAAGAGGCCCAAAAATCCATTGAAGAAAAGAACTCCTTCAAAAGCAGAATTGGCCAAATGGAAAAGAAGGTACAAAAGTTCACTGGAAAAAAAAATCCATAAAAATCAGAATTAGCCAAATAGAAGAATTATAAAGCTCACTAAAAAAAATAATAATTTCTTAAGAATAAGAATTGGGTAAATGGAAGCTAATGACTCCATGTGACTTTAAGAATCAATAAAGCAAAGTCAAAAGAATAAAAAATGGAAGAAAATGTGAAATATCTCATCAGAAAAATAACTGACCTGGAAAAAAGGTTGAGGAGAGAAAATTTAAGAATTATTGGACTACCTAAAAGCCATGATAAAAAACGCCTAGACATCATATTTCAAACATTTTCAAGGAAAACTGCCCCAAATAGAAATTGAAAACATTCACTGATCACTTCTTGAAGAAGATGTCACATTGAAAACTTGCAGGAATTGAAATAGCCAAATTCTAGAGTTCCCTGGTCAATGAAAAAGTAGTGTAAGCAGTCAGAAAGAAGCAATTCAAATATTGTGGAGCTATAGTTAGTATCACACAAGATTTAACAGCTTCCATGTTAAAGAAGCAAAAGACCTGGAGTATGATATTCTGGAAGGCAAAGGATCGAGGATTAAAACCAAGAATCACTTTCCCAGCAAAACTGAATATAATCCTTTGGCGGGGGGGGGGGGGGAGGAATGGACATTTCATGAAATAGAAGACTTCTAAGCATTCCTGATGAAAAGAATAGAGGTGAGTAGAAAATCTGACATTCAAGCCCAAGATTAAAGAGAAACAAAAAGGTAAACATGAAAGAGTAATTGTAAGGGACTCAATGAAGTTAAAACTGTTTACATGCCTATTTGGGAAGATAACACATATAATTCCTAAGAACGTCATCATTATTAGGGCAGTTAGAAAGAGTCTATATAGAAAGAGGGCATGGGAATAAACTGATTATGTTTGGATGATCTCCAAAAAAAATGTAGAAGGAAGAAAGAGGGATGCATAGGAGAAGAGGGAGGGAAGAGGTAGGTAAAAAGTGGAAAATGTTTTCATGAAAAATGGGCATACTACAAGGAGCTTTTATAGTGGAGGGGAAAATGGGGGTGTAGCAGGCAGTGCTTGAACCTCATTATCATTGGAATTGGTTCAATGAAGGAAGACTATTCTCTCTCTCTCTCTCTCTCTCTCTCTCTCTCTCTCTCTCTCTGTCTGTCTGTCTGTCTGTCTCTGTCTCTGTCTCTCTCTATCTCATATAGAAATGTAACTTACCCAATAGGAAAATAGGAGGGGAAGGAGATAAGAGATATGAGAGAGGGTGATAAAAAGGAAGGGTAGATTAAGAGAGGCAGTGGTCAGAAGGAAACCAGATTTTTGAGGAAGGATGGGGGGAAAAGGGAAGAGAGAGAAAGAAAGAAAGAGAAAGAGAGAGAGAGAGAGAGAGAGAGAGAGAGAGAGAGAGAGAGAGAGACAACAAAAGAAAATAGAATAGAGGAAAATATGCAGTTAGTAATCAGAACTGTGACTGTGAATGGAATGAACTATATAAGTGGATAGTAGAATGGATTAAAAACCAAAATCCTATAGCATATGTGTACAAGAAACACACTTGAAATAGAAAGACACAGAGTTAAAATAAAGGGCTGGAGCAGAATCTATTATGCTTCAGCTTAAGTAAAAAAGTCAATGGTAGCAACCATGATCTCAAATAAAGCAAAAGCAAAAATAGATCTTATTAAAAGAGATGATCAGGGAAACTGCGTTTTACTAAAAGGCACCATAGGCAATGAAGTAACAAAAAAAATTTACAGCAAGTTTCTCTGATAAAAGCCTCATTTCTCAAAGATATACTGAACATAGAATTTGCTCGAATTATAAAAATAACCATTTCCAATGAATAAATTATCAAAATATATAAACAGGAAGTTTTCAGAAGAAGAAATCAAAGTTATCTATAGTTACATGAAAAAAATGCTCTAAATCACTATTAATAAGAGAAAGGCAAATTAAAATAACTCTGAGGTACCACCTCACACCAATGAGAAATGACAAATGTTATAGGGGATGAGGAAAAAATAAGTACAAAAAATGTATTGTTGGTGAAGTTGTGAACTTATCCAACCATCCTGGATAATACTTTGGAACTATACCCTCCTCCCCCCCAAAAAAAGAAAACAACCCTACAACACAGTGCATACTCATTGACCCATTAATACCACTACTAGATCTGTGTCCTAAAGAGATAAAGGAAAAAGTAGAAGAACCCAGATGTACAAAAATATTTATTTATAGCAACTCTTTTCGTGGTGGCAAAGAAGTGTGAATTGCAGGGATGCTCATCATTTGGGGAACGGCTGAATAAATTGCGGCATATGATTGTTATGCGGTACTATTTTGATATAAGAAATGACAAGTGATATGGTTTCAGAAAACCAAGGCAAGACCTGTATGAACTGATACAAAGTGAAGTGAAAAGAATCAGAAGAATGTTGTATACTTGTAACAATGTTATAATGATGATCAACTGTGAAAGACTTGGCTATTTTGATCAATGCAATGACCCAAGACAATTTCGAAGGACTCATGATGAAAAAATGCTCTCAACCCCCAGAGACAGGACTGATGAACTGAGTGCAAATTAAACTACAACTTTCTCATTTTCTTTCTTTTTCTTTTTTATCATATGGCTAACATAGAAAGGTTTTGCATGATTTCACATGTATGATTGATATCACATTGTTTGCCTTCTCCGTGAATGGTGGAGGTATGGGAGAGAGGAAGAAAATCTGAAACTTAACATTTAAAAAGGAAAAGAATATTTAAAAATAAATAATAAATTTTAAAAAGAGAAGAAATTGCATTATAATGAAAAATACCTAATTTTTGTCCTATAGTTAGGAGATGGTCCCTGGGATCCAAATAATACTTTCTAAATGCCATTCAGTAATTTTCAGCTGTATCTGTCTCTTCATGACCTCATTTGGGTTTGTTTGGTTTTTTTTTGGAGGGGGAAGGCAGGGCAATTGGGGTTAAGTAACTTGTCCAAGCTCAAATGTTTGAGGCCAAATTTGAACTCAGGTCCTCCTGACTCCAGGACCAGTGCTCTGTTCACTGTACCACCTAGCCGCCCCTGTTTAGGGTTTTCTTGACAAAGATGCTGGAGTAGTTTGATATTTCCTTCTCTAACTCATTTTACAGATGAGGAAACTGAGGCAAACTTGTGACTTGCCCAGGGTCACCCAGAAAATAAGTTTGTGAGGCTAGATTTCACTCAGAAAGATGTATCTGCCTGACTCCAGGCTTGGCACTCTATCTACTCTTCTACCTAACTGCTCAATACTATCTAAATACTTTTCAGAAATAGTTAAAGTCAGTATGTAAGAGTGATTCCATATACATAATGAAGTTCTCCAGATATTCCTACTAAAATGGACAATTTGATAACATCCGTCAGACAGTGCCCATGTTAGCACAGTGAGCAGAATCAGAATTGAATAGGAGGAGGAGAGCAGCTTGGATCACATTTGGAAAACTTCATGGGCTCTCTCCGTGATCCCAAGCTGCTCCATGCCACCAAACACTATTATTCCTCATACATTTGTTTTTTTCCCTGTGAGGTTATATGGATTTTAATCATAGGACGTTTCAATTTTGAGGAGAGTCAATGTTTGCAGCCAACTCAAAGGGCAATGGAAAGATGTAAAGAAAGTCTATGCAGATGAAGTCTATCTCCAGTGTCAACCTCTCCACAAGAAGGGAGTATCAAAAACACCACAGATGCCTACAGTCAGAAAAAGGAGATGGACTGATTATATAACACAATGTATTACAGTAGAAGTACTCTGGTTTTGGACTTACATGTCCTGTGTTCAAACCCCAACTCTGAAATTTACTTCTTGTGTGACTTTGAGAAATCATTCCCCTCTCCCTCATCCTTATCTTAAGTTTCTTTATCTTTATCTATAAAATAAGGAGTTGAATTAGAGGATTTCCAAAAATAGCTCTATGATACTAGATGGCCTACTGGATTGTTGCCGTGTCTTTGAGATATTGAAAAACCTCTAGCATGTCTAATATATCTTCTGTGGACACAAAAAAGAAACACATAGTATGAGATTGCAGATGCAGGATCTTAATGAGAAATAAACATAGCTCCCTGGTATTCAGGTTAATTAAATGTTTATTAATTTTCTATTATGTACAAGATCCTGTGCTAGCAGACTTATCTAATAGCTGAGTATAAGATCTTTCATTTTCTCCTTCTTAAACCCATATATTGATGTACACATTGCACTACATCCAGTGATTGACTCCATTTACAAGTCTAGCTGTTTTCTGAATCTATTAGAAGGCTAAGTCTCCACCTGGTGGCTAAATTAGGTTCTGGAATCACTCTTAATGGTGCTACTCAACATTCAGTAAAATTGATTTCTGGCTCCTCTGAGAATGAAGGTCCTTTACAATTTCTAAATTAAAAAAGAAATACACTCCAAAACTGCAGGAGTCAGAGCTTCCCTCCTCTGTGGACTTGAAACAAGAACTCCCTGAGGAAAAAACTGCTCTTCTGTCTGACAACATTGAAGGTAAGCAGGGGCCTATCCTCAATGGACTGAAATTGTCTATCTTCTGACTCTCTAGAATCCTTCACTTTGACCTATTCAAACTCTATCCCCTTTTCTACAGACTCTCCCTCCACTCACTCACCCTTTGTCATCATACAAAAAAGGGGGGGCATCTAACAATATCTGTTGATTATTTACAAATTTGTGAGAGTGTCTTTCCTAATATTTCCATATTAAGCTTTGTAAACCTAATTGTGGAATGGAAAAGGGAGAAACAAGGGTTATTAAACTAGTTAGGATTTTACAAATATTTTTTCATTTAATCTTCACAATAATCCTAGGAGGGAGATACCATCATTATTGCCATTTTACAGTTTTTTAAATTTAAAAATATTATTTTCAATTTCTGATTCTTTCCCTCCTTCTAGCCACTCCCTCAACCACGGAGAAGGCAATAAATGTATCTATTCTACAAAAACAGTCACAGAAAACAAAAAAAGTCATAACATTAGTCATGTTATGAAGGAACAAAAATGCTTCAATTCACATTTAGAGTTCATTAGCTCTCTCTCTCTCTCTCTCCTCTCTTAGGTGGGTAGCCTTTTTTATTCCAAGTCCTTTGGAATTGTCTTGGACCATTGTTATAAATCACAATTCCAAGTCTTTCACTGTTGATTATAATTACAACATTTCTGTTATTATATGTTGTCCTGGTTCTGCTCACTTCTCTTTTGCATCAGTTAATGTAAGCCTTCACAGGTTTTATTGGAATCACCCCCTTCATTATGTCTTATAGTGTAATTACTTGTTTAGTCATCCCCCAATTGATGGAGATCTCCTCAGTTTCCAATTCTTTACCACCACAAAAAGAATTACTATAAATATTTTTGTTCCTTTGGGTTATTTTCTTTTTTCTTGGATCTCTTTGGGATACAGATCTAATAGCAGTATTACTGGGTGAACACTTTTAGAGCCCTTTGGCCATAGTTTCAAATTGTTCTCCAGAATGGTTGGACCAGGCACCCTTTTATAGTTGAGGAAACTGAGGTTAAGTGACTTGCTTAGGGTCACATAGCTAGTTAAGTGTCTAAAGCCAGATTTTAACTTAGGTCTCCCTGACTCCAAGCCCAGCATTCTATCTACTGAACCACCTAGTTTTGTCTTTCTTCTTGTAGTGGGTAGGACGTCAATGGGCAGAAATGAGAAGGCATATTCATGTATATAGTATAAACTGAGTCCATTCCACCTGAGACCAGATTCAACCCTATCCATTACCTTCTCTAAAATATTAATCTACTGTTTGTCCTTCCATTACTGCTGCATGACTTTTAGATGGAGATTTTGTAAGTTTTGGCCAATTATAAGTTAATATTCAATTTTTTCATACCGTAAACCTTTTAATCTAGTATCATGGGACACATTTCATTCAGATTTCTGTTCTCTTCTTTAAGATTGTTATTCAGGATTGTGGAATTTCTGAGCTGACAAGAACATCAGAGTCTATGTGGCCCAATGTAGGGTTAATCAGAATCCTTTTTACAGTTTGTAAGTGTTGGCCTTTGAGGCAGAAACCACTACTCCCCAAGGTTGAACATTCCATGATAGGACAGATGGAATTATTAGGATATTTCTCCTTGCAGTCTTAGACTGTTGCAATCCCCATCCTTTATTTCTGGTTTCCCTTATATGTGATAGCCCTCCATATATTAAAAGATAGGCATCATTCCACTCTTTTCCATTCAGTCTTTTCTAGGCTAGACATCTCCAGTTCTCATAATGCATTATCATATGGCAAGTTCTATGCCATATAGTCCCCTCGTCATCTTGGTCAAAATATGCTGGATATTTGTGGGCTTATCACTGTCCTTCCTAGAATATGGAACCTAGGATCAATCAAGTCCAATGAACTAGAATTTATTAAGTGCTTGCTATGTGCATTGTACTAAAGGCCAGGGATATAAAAAAGGAAAAAAAAAAACACAAAAAATTCAAAACAGTCCTTGTCCTCTAGGAGCTAACAGTCTAAAGGAGGAGACAAACAAACAGCCATGTACAAACAAGATACATTCAGGATATATCTGAGGTAGACTCAGAGGAAAGGCACTAAGATTAAGAAGAAGTGGGAAAGATTGTTTGCAAAAATTGAGACTTCAGGTGAGATTAGAAAGAAACTGAGGATATCAGGAGACAGAAATGAAGTGGGAGAGAGTTCTGGCTATGGGGTCAGCCAGTGAGAATGCTCAGTCAGGAGATGGAAGGTCGTGTGAAAGGAACAGCAAGGAAGCCACTGTCCCTGGATTGAAGAGTGCCTAGAGAGAATCAGGTGTAAGAAGAATGGAAACAAGGGAGAGGTAGAGGTGGACAGTTTATGAAGGATTTTGAAGATCAAACAGATGATTTTGTATTTGATCTTGGAATTGGTAAGAATTCTAATTGAATTTGTGCCCAAGCTTTTTTTGTTTGTTTGTTTTTGTTTTTTTTTAGTTGAGGCTTGCTTTGTAGCTATTTTGGAGTAATTTTCTTGGTTTTTTGTTCGTTTGTTTGTTATGTCTTTTTGAAGGGAGGAAGGAAGGGCAATTGGGGTTAAGTGACTTGCCCAACATCACACTGCTAGTAGTAAGTGTTACCTGTCTGAGGTCACATTTGAACTCAGGTCCTCCTAACTCCAGGGCCAGTGCTCTGTTCACTGTGCTACCTAGCTGTCCCAGGAGTAATTTTCTTTTTCTGAATTTGTATCTTGGGTGTCCCTATCACTGTAATGGCTTTTTATGGTAGGATTATTTCTTTGTTTATTTGCTTATTCTTCCTTCCTTCCTTCCCAACTTTGGACACTGTGTTTACCTGGTCAGGTGGGTTCTGAAGGGAATATCTGGGTCTTTTTCTTGTTTTGTATTCTCTTAGGTCATGTGGTTATTCTCTGTATATTGAGTGCCATGTTCTTCAAAGATATTGGGAACAGCTAGGTTGGGCGTCTACCATATTTCAGTGTATACCAAACAATCTTATCCAAGACAAAGACTGATCTCTGCCCTTACGGCCTGATCTTTGCAAGCTCCTGATTCAGATTTGGCTCTGTGCAACACAATTCTAGGATTACTCCTGGTTGGAACTCTAGTAGATTGATGCTGGACCTAACTATTGGCAATTAGTTGGAAGCCTCTAAAGGTTTAAAGTGACAGAACTTTAGACATCCCCTTGATCTAATTTACCTTCCTTGGTTATTCTACTGCAGGTTTCAGATTGGCCTAGGACTGGATCTGAAACTCTACTTGTCTGTTGGGGTCAGCTTAGGGTATGACTGACAGAGTTTCCAATTGGCAGCTGTTCTTGTTCCCTGCACTGCATCAGGCCCCATAAGACTGCTACATTTGGGACTTCTTTCCTTACTGCATAGTCCCAATCCCCAGAACAATCTACATTGGAATGTTCTATGAAATGTCCTTCTGGCTAGACCCCATCCCATATCCTCAGACCTTTGTCTCCTTGTGCCAACGTTGGCTAGAAAATTCCTTATGAGTTTTCCTTGGATTTCCTGATCAGAATTTGGCATGATGTATTATTTTTTTCTTTTTGGAGTACTGTAGAGGAGAACTGAGCTATATTACTTCTCCCTACTCTGTCATCTTGATTGGTCTCACCATATTTCAGCGGTTACTAACAATTCAAGTCACACGCACCAGTTCTTTCACTACCCTGGGACATAGTTTTTTTTTTTCTTCTTCCAAATTTGGTGACTTGAATTCATTGAGGACAGTTAATTGTTCCTTATTTGGGGATTTCAACTCCTCATTAACTAGTTTTGATTTGTTGTTTCAAGTCCAAAGACAATTTTTCTAGTCAGAGAAATAATAAGCAAAATTGGATACTTTTGCCTTCTCTTTGCTTTATCTTCACCAACCCCTCTACCCTTGGAAGCAGCCTTATGTAGGGTGCAAGAGAAATAACAGGATTTGGAGTCAAAAGACCTGAGTAGAAATTCTATTTCTGCTCCTAAGCAACCTTGTTCAAGTCACTTCATTTCTCAGAAAAATGAGGAAACTGGACTAGATATTCTCCCAGGGTCCTTCTAGTTTTAAAATTTCAATCCTTTTTTTTTTTTTTTTGCTACAATCCTGTTATACCAAACTTAAGCAAAAATCATTTATTCGTATTTGTCTTACTGTTATTTGTAGTCTCAATTTATCTTGAATTGGGCCCTAGTTGAGATTACATAAAAAATTTTTAGTGGATCAAGTTTCTCAATTTCTTCCAGCTTCATTCACCAATATTTGAATAGAACTGAAGGCAGTTAATGGTGAAAATAATGCAAGAATGGGCCATGGCAAGATCTGATTGGTAGTAGGATAAGAGGTTAAGGGACTCAAATGTAGAGGTGATGTAGAATTCACCAAGGGGTGGCCAAGATACAGATTGGAGGTAAGTATATCCAGGGAAGAGATGATGGTCTGGGAAAGAATTGAGGGGTGGAGGGATTAGAGTCTGTTGAGGTAGAAGAATATGTTAAGGGTTCATAAAGTAAGAGGAAAAATGGAGTGATAAAAGGTTGTCATCAGATGAGAAATTTCAGATCTCGTGAAAATGGAAATAGAACATTTATTTACGATCAAGAATATAACCATCTGTGTGTAGCTGAGGTGGAGTAAGGTAGTAGCTTATGAGAAATGAGTCAATTGAAATACCAGAAGTTAAAATGCTTGAAGGAGCATCAATATATGCTGAAGTCCCATAAAATGAGGTAAGGCATTTAGGAGAGGAGAAAAATTAGAGCCAAAAATTGAATTCATTTGAGGAAGTAAGGAGTATGTATCATGTGTTGCTGGTTAACATCTACTGGAATCTTTGAGTGATGGCTATGGATTGAATGAACTTTAAAGAAGGAGAGGTTATTAAGTGGTGGTGGTAGAGACAGAGTCTGAAAGAGGCGATGGTGAAATAGGAGTATTCTGACTTTGACACACAACCAGTGAGCTGGAATAATAATGAAGGTGCAACTAGTACTTGAAGTGGTAGTCAGGGATTTTGTGTTATTAGAGGGGGGCCAAGTCTCAGTGACTTCCAGAAGACAGAAGATGTGAGAAAAGAAAAAGGGTTAAGATGAAAGGGAATTTGTTAATTATGGAGCAGGCATTACAGAGAGTACAGTGGATCTAGAGTGGGACATTAATTTGGAGGAGAGATTGAAGTGACAGGGATAAGAATAAGGGAGAGGAAAATGGAGGACAGGGAATGGACAACAGGGAGTTCAAAATCAGAAATATAAATGTTCTATATGCCTTTGACCTTTAAAATCAGTCATTAATTGTTCCTGCTACTATCTCAGGATCTCTCTAGCAAGGAAAAGCAAAGGGAAAATGGCTTATCAGATCAGTCAGCTCCTTCTGCATGACACTGTAGATGGGTGGCTCCTCCCAGAGATCATATTCCAAGACTACGGGCTTTTTTGGTGGAGATACTCCATCAGTAAAACATTCTTCAGGATATGCCAATAGGTTATTCCAGACTAACCAATTTATCTCGAAGGTAGACTCAGATAGAAACTTAATCAGATGTCATTAGTCTTCTCAACAAGGTGCCATTTCCAAACCATGCCATCTTTACTCCTTTCCCTCTCACACTGAAATCTGGACTCTGTCTCTGGGACCCTGGAGTCTAGATGAGCTTTTGTCTTGTCTTGCATAGAACAAAGCCATCACATTACCTCTTGGTCATTTCCAAATCCTATCCTTCTACATCCTTTTATTTTTTATATATATATAAAGTTCTTTTTAAAATAAAATTTTACTGATACATTTGTTTTTACATCACATAAATTTCTCCCAGTATTTCTCCCTCTCGCTCCCCCAAAACCATCCTATATAATAAATTTTTTTAAGAAAAAGAAAAAGAAGAGAAAGCAGAAGAACAGATCAATACATAAAAACGATTGAATATATATTCAGTATTCCCTACCTATGAAACTTCCACCTCTGCAAAGGAGTGAGGGGAGCTATCTTTTAATTTATTTTTTGTTCTTTGCAATTCTGTAACATTTGCTTTCAATTGTTTTCTGGTTGTCCTTTCTACTTATTGTTACAGTCGTTGAATATATTGCTTTCTTGGCACTGCTTACTTCACTATGCATAAATTAATGTGTCTTTTTATGCTGCTCGCAATTCAACATATTTATAATTTCTTACCACACAATAATATTCTATTACATTCATGTACTTCAATTTTAGTCATTTCTGAACTGATAGACATCTACTTTTATTGCCAGTTCTTTTCTACTGCAAACTGTGCTGCTTAAATATTTTGGTGCCTATCAAGACTTTTTTCTTTTTAACGACATCCTTGGAGGAATAGTGGAATCTATGGGTCAAAGGTTACATTTTAGTCACTTTATTTGCATAATTTCCAATAGCTTTCAAAAACTGTGCTGATTCATAGCTTCACCAACATTGTGTTGGTGTCCTGTCATTTGTACAACCTCTCCAGAATGAACTGTTGAAATCTTTTATCATCTTTGTAAATTTTCTGGGTATGAAGTAAAGATGTCAGGGTTGTTTTACTTTCATTCCTCTTATTATTTGTTTAGAGCTTTCTTTCTTATAATCATTAGTAATTTGCAATTCTTTTGAAATAGTTTGTTTATATTCTTTGATATCTATCTATCTATCTGTCTATCTATGTATTTATATCCATCTATCTATCTCACTCTCTAATCTGTACTCTGTCCCTAGGGACCCTAGGCTCTGATGTATAAAATATATGTGTATATATGCATGTATATGCATATGTATATAATATTTACACACATATATGTGTGTACATACACATGTCTACATGTACAAATATATTTACACACATATTCATTACATATGTATGTCTATATGTCTATATATAGACATGTATGCATGCACATACATATTTATTTGTCTCTACATCTTGGATGTTATTTTTCAGTTGTTTCAGTCCTGTCCAACTCTTTTTGATTCCACTTGGGGTTTTCTTGGCAAAGATACTTTAGTAGTTTGGCATTTCCTTCTCTAGCTCATTTTACATATAAAAAAACTGAGGGAAACGGGGTTAAGTGACTTACCCAAGATCACATAGCTGGTAAGTGTCTGAGGTCACATTTGAACTCATGACATGAAGATGATTTTCCTGACTCATGCCCAAAATTCTATCAAGTATGGCACCCAGCTGCTTGATATTTTGGATATTAAACCTTTACCTGACAAATTTGATACAAATATTTTTCTCCCCATTCAGTCACTTCCCTTCTTAATCTAGATGCATTTGTTTTCTTTGTACAGAAATTTTTCATGTAATAAAAGTTATCTGTTTTATCTTTTGTGATTGCCTCTATTTCTGGTATAGCTACAAATACATCTATCTATAGCTGTAAAAGGCATTCAATCTGCTTCTCTTTCCTGCCCCTTTCTAGCTCCCCTTTTTGTGTAGTCTTTCCATTTATTAGATGTAAGATTTCTGAGCACAATTCACTTACTTCATTCAATTCATTCACTCTCCACTGGGAGGTACTTTAAAAAATTCTAAACTTTTAAAAGGTCATTGAATTGATGAGTATGGGTAGTGGTGGTTAGGAGTGGGTAGGGGAGAACTTGCCCTATCAATTATCTTATATATTGTTTTCTTATGCATGAGGACAGGTGAGGACAATGAGAGAAAGAGAAGTTCAGTACCATGCTCATGATCATAGAGTTAATCAGTAGAGAATTTGGGATACCAATCATGTTCTCCTAACTCTTAGACTAGAAATTTTTCCATTAAATCATGTAGTAGTCTCTCAATAATAGTTGTGGTGGTGATCTGCATCCAAGTGAACAGGTCTAAGTGGGGCTATTTCCAAAAACCTAATTTCAGAACAAGTTCATTAATTACAGCAAATTAATCAGAACCAAGGCATGCATGAAGAGTCACTATCAAAATCAATAGTAGATCAAAAACTATTTGGAAGGAAAAGAATCAGGAGGGTACAAATATCTGAAGGTAGAGGTTGTAAAGTCAAAGTAGTCCATAAAGAACTAGGAGGATCATGAAAACTGAAGGAAGACAAAGCAATAATAACAGTAGATAGCTTTATAGCACTTTAGCTATAATTAGCTGACTTCTTTATGGCACTTAAAGGTTTACATGCTTATCACTTGATCTTCACAAGACTCCACTGCCTCCCTCCCCATCCCCAGATAAGTAGTAGACACATTAATATCCATATTAAGACTAATGAGAAAGTTGAAGCTTGCCAAGGTTAAGTGACTTGTCCATGTTTACTTGATAACAAGCCTTAGAGGTGGGATTTAAACCTAAGTTATCTGGTAGTTAATTGGTACAGTAGATAAAATACTGGTTTTGGAATCAGGAAGACCTGAGCTCAAATCCTGCCATAGACTCTTTTTTTGTTTGTTTTGCTTTAGGGAGGTAATCAGGGTTAAGTGACTTGCCCTCGGTCACACAATGAGTAAGTGTATGAAGTCACATTTGAACTTAGGTTCTCTTGACCCCAGTGCCAATACTTTATACACTGTGCCATGTAGCTGCCCAAGCTTCAGACTCTTACTAGTTTTGTGAACCTAGGCAAGTCACTTAACTTTGTTAGTCTCAGCTTTTTCACATGCAAAATAAAGTTAATAATAGTACCTACCTCATAGGGGTATTGTGAGGATCAAATGAGATATGAAATAATACTTACAAAGCACTTACCACAGTGCCTAGAACATAGTAGGTCCTTAACAAATGTTTGTCTCTCCCTCTACCTCCTTATGATTCCAAATTTGTTACACCAGTGGTTCTCAAAAGTTTTGGTGTGTGGACTCCTTTATTGCTCTTAAAAATTATTTGGTTTATGCGGCTTATATCTATTGATATTTACCGAACTAGAAATTAAAACTAGTAATTTTAAAAATATTTATTTATTTAAAATAACGACAATAAACCTGTTACACATGAACATAACATTTTAAAATAAAAAAAACTGTATTTTCCAAAACAAAAAAAAATAGTAAGAAGAATGTTATTGTTTTACATATTTTTACAAGTTTTTTTTTTAAACATCTGGCTTAATAGAAGTCAGCTGGATTCTCATATCTGCTTCTATGTTCAATCTGTTGTGATATGTTGTTTTGGTTGAAACATGAAAAAAATCTAGTCTCATGCTGATATGTAGTTGGAAAAGAGGAGAATTTTAATGGGCAAATAGCATGTTAGTATTGTAATGAAAATAGTTTTTGATCTCATGTACCTTTTGAAATAGTCTGTTAGAGGGATCCCATGTGGGTCACATTTTGAGAACATGGTTGATACAGTTAGTAGAAAGCATATTGCCTCTGGATTCAGAGGAGCTAGGTTCAAACCCTGGTTCTGCCACCTACTGTATGACCTTAGTTAAGCCACTTAACTTCTCTGTGTTTCAGTTTTTTTTAAATGCATAAAATGTGGGCAGTGGACAGGAAAACTTCTGAGGTCCTTTCCAGCTCAGAATCTGCAATCCTCTGATCTGAACTCAAATGAGCTAACACAGAAAGTGGTGCGTTTCCCAGAAACTTTCTGGCGGCAAGAAATTTAACAATAAAAGGCTTATGTAAACAGCTCTCTGTGTAAATGACCTATAAGGTCGGATTATAATTGTTTACAAAGAAGGGATTTCTGGTTTACCATGTAGTGATTTTTTCAGGCTGGTTCCTTTTAAGAAACTGATTTAGGTTTTAACTTGCAACAGGGCCAAAGGAGAAAATCAACAGCCAATCACTGTTGTTGAATATGTGTACAACTAATGGTATGAATTTAAATGCCAGTCCTCCAGAGCAAAACTTTGCAAATTGATCCAAATTACAAATCCTGAAGCTCTTGCAATAGATTTTAGAGAGGGAGTCATCCTTGGGACTTTTTACTGATAGCTCGGGAACTGTGTTCACTTCTACTGGGATAAATGTCATGAGTTTGGGTGTGGCTACCACATATTCTATGAGATATTTACAATAGGTCTCTAAAAAGAAATTAAATTATATTTCTTCAGTGAATAAACAATGTTTTTTCTCTCTCCCTTCCCTTTTACCTTTCCTCAGAAAGAATAAAAAAAAAAGAAAAAGAAAACAATTTGTTACAAATATTCATTGCTGTTGTTTTTATTACTTAGTAATTTTTTCAGATGTCCCTGACTATTTATGACTCCATTTGGGGTTTTCTTGGCTAAGTTACTGGAGTGATTTGCCATTTCCTTCTCTAGTTCATTGTATAGATGAGGAAACTGAGACAGACAGGGTAAAGTGACTTGCCCAGGATCACATAGCTAGTAAGTGTCTGAGGCCGGATTTTAACTCTTCAATATGATTCTTCATGATTCTAGTTTTTGTGGTCTCTCTACTGTGCCACCTAGCTACTCCCAACAAATATTCAGTCAAAGGGGAAAAGATTGCTACACTGGAATTGGACATGCCATACTTAATCTCTCTGTCAGGTACTGGGTAGAATACTTCATCATCAGTCCTCTGGAATCATGGTTAGTCACTGAACTGATGAGGAATCTTAAAGTCTATACAAGTTATAGAATAAGTTGTTTTCCTCTCCTTAACTTGCAAGTTTTCCCTTAATTGATAAGTATTCTAAAACCATCCTCTTCATCACTTATTAAGTCAGCACAATAGTACTGACTTAAAATTCACATTCATTTATTGCTAGGTCTCAATGCCCTTCTTTCACCCTGAAGACATGTGGATATTCCTGGGCAATCTGAATTAGGAACAGTGGAATTTGGAAATTATGATTTCCAGCCTGCTCTGTGGTTAGTGCTGTGGTCAGCTACCACATGCCTGAATCGTTCCAGGTATGGCTTGAGGACCTTTACGGGAACTATAGGGAATCTAGAAGCCAGACCACATTTCCCCATCTTTTCTACAACTTAACAAACATTTATTGTGGATGAGAACTATGCTAAGCACTATGGGGAAAGGAATACAAAGATAAATAAGACATAGTTCCTATTCTCAAGGATTTTTCATCTAGTAGGGTTATAATTCAAGGCAGAATCTGAATGTTAGAGAAAAAAGTACCAAAAAGATACAACAGGATATTAGTTACAGTTTTGACACTGTGGATCACTCCCTTCTCCTTGATATTTAGTGCTCCTCTTCCATTTTCTATGACAGGAGTCTTTTTTGGATTCTCTTTGCTGAATCATTGTCCTATTGTCTACTAAGCATCAACATGACCTAAGACACTCAATGAAAACTTCATAGAAAATCTGAGATTTAAACTGGTCTTTGAATAACATCCTAGAGGCAGGAGGTTGGGGCAGAGAGAATGAGCAAAGACATAGAGACAATAAAGTGAACGTTAGAAGAAGTATTGACCAGCCCAGCTTGGCAAGAGCATGAAGATACGTGAGGGAAACAATGGTAGATGTATCACAAACGGTGCTGCTACAGTAATCTCTACATGGGAAACTAGGTAGTGCACTGGATAGATATAGAACATCAGTCTTGGAGTCAGTGTTTCAGACACATAATAACTGTGTGATCCTGAAAAAGCCACTTACCCTCAGTCTACCTCAGTTTCCCCATCTGTAAAATGGGGATAGGAACAGTGCCTACTTCATAGTGTTTTTATTGGATGAAATGACATAATAAATGTAAATGTATTTTGAAAAATATAAAGTGATATATATATGAATATATATTTATATACATACATACACATGTATATATGTACACATAAATAATCTTTTATGTAGCTCGGTGGAACTACATAAAGGAGATGAACACCAGAGACTCTACCCATACTTAGGGAAGGAATAAGTAAATCAACTCTGAATTCTCTTCACCAAAATCCTCCTGGGGGTGCTTCATTCTAACAAGGTGGTAACCTTAAATTCCCTGCTAGCAGTGTACAGGTTTCTGGTATGCCAAGTTAGAAAGCCTCTCACTCACTTCTCAGTTCCTTGCAATCTGACTTCCAGATCACTCAAATGCATCTTCTCTCTCCAAGGTGACCCATAGGCTGATGACTGCTAAATCTAATAGTCTTTTCTTTGTTCCCCTTTTACTTTATCTCTCTAAAGCTTTTGACACTGCAGATCATCTCCTTCTTCTGAATAGTTAGTGCTCCTCTCTCAGTTTCTATGACTCAGCTTTTTCTCTGATCCTCCCCCTCCTTTGCTGAATCATTATACACTAAGTTTCAATATAACCTGATGCTTTGTCCTCACCCCTCTTATCTTTTTATGTTTTATTTCTTCTTTAGATCATATCAATCACCCCAATACCTCTCTGAATTCTAACTTCTCATTACCAATTAACTACATAGATGCCTTAGAGTTATCTAAACATAAGAAGGTCCCCAACAGAACTCATTATATCCATCACTCCTCTGCCCCACCCCCCAACTTCCAAACAACATCCTTCCGCTGAACTTCCTGGGTTTTGCTGAGGTCATCTTAGGCTTACATCTTCTGAGTTATCTTTGTTCTTCACTCCTGACTCTCTCCCCACCTATTAGCATTAGAGTCTGAGTCCAATGGCTTATACAAAAGCTCTCAGATTTCTTCCTTTCCATTCATGAAACCACCATCTTAGTTTTGGCCCTCATCCTCTTTATACATGAACTTTTGCTATAGTCTCCTAATGGTTTTTCCTGCCTTAATTCTGGCTCTTCTTAGCTCTATTTTCCACATAGCTGACAAACTGTTTGTCAGAAGAAACTGACCTTTGTTATTTTTCCACTCAAAAACTTCATTGTTTCCTTATTGCTCTAGATTAGAACAAAATACAAAATCACCAGCCTGGAATTTAAAACCTTATTCAGTCTAACTCTCACCTACCTTTATAAAGTTCCATTACTCCCCAGCTTGTACTCTCTGCTCCAATCAAACTGTTCAACTGTGTATGGCATTCCATTGACCACTTCCATAAACCGTTCCTGGGACTATAATCTCTCTTCTCCTCTTTCTCTTAGAATCTATTACCTCCTTCAAGTTCATTTGCAATTTTCTATGGGAAGCCTTTCCTGACATCCCTAGATTTGATGCTATTTCTCTCTTGAAAATTTTAAAAAATGCTTTATATTTCCCTTTCTGTGTACATGTTATATCCTTCCAGTAAAACATAAGCACCTTGAAGGCAGGGAGTCTGTCTCTCCAGTGCCTAGCATGGTGTTTTATCTGACACATCATGGATAAAATAAAAATTTGTTGACCTGAATGGAATTTCTATCTCCCCACCTTGTAAAATGTATGCTTCTTAATAGTATGAACAGTTTTATTTGTCTTTGTATCCCCTAATGCTTTACACATGGTAGGTTCTCAACAGCTATTTGTTATTGAATCATAGATTCTTCCTGGGAAAAATAGATAAGGTTCAACAAGTGATCAGAGAGAAAATAAACCAGAGACAGTCTCTGGTCAAACAGATTTCCCTGGGAATGTTAAAACTGTTGGATGAGGCAAGAGGTCTAAAACGAGAGTATAAAGTCATGGTCAAAAATTGTGGAAGCAAGCTCCGAGTCAGGAAGAACACACTCCAAGGGAGCAGATGTCTTCAGGAACATGCTGGTTTGTCAGCTTGGCTTGCTTGCCTGAGGCAACTTTCTTTTATGCTGGTAGAGGGCTTGCTATACTCCCTTGTTGCTCTCCCAAGGAAAACCTTGCACAAGACTTGCAAAGATCACACATTCTCTGCCTCTAGAGAAGCTTACCAAGGATAGCTAAAGAGATAAGAAAAAGAATCATGAGTAATTTAGTAACAGAAAAGAAGGAAACAATGGAAAAGCTGTCAGTAAGAGCAGCAAGAGAGGAGCCAGGCAGTGCAGAATGAGGCATCACATGATAGTCCAGACAATGAGAACTGTAGGGTGGCAGGGGTGGAAGGAGTTTTGTTTCCTCCATTTGCATGAATAATTGCGAGTCAGTCATAGCTGAGGATATAGTCACCCTTTTGAAGCAACTTCATCAAGTGAGCCAAGCATGCCACAGTGAAAGAATAAAGAATATGTGAGCACACACAGAGTCTTTTGAGCAGATCAAAATGCAGGAGAATCTGACTGTGGGTTGGATTGCTGAAATCTACCAGAAATATGGGAACAAACCTTCAGTAAGGAAGAGTATCAATGGGCAAACATCCCTGTTGAGAAAACAAAGGGTAGAGACAGAGGCAATTGGCAAATTCTCTTTTCCTACTGGAAAAGGCCAAAATTTTCAAATAGATTTCTGAGACAAACAGCCTTGTGTTTGTGGGAGTGCTTCCAGCCTCTTAGAAAACAACACACTAGACGAAAGCACATTGATGGCGACACCCTGCCATGGCTCCAAATGTTCCAGAAACAGAAGCATGACAATTGGCATTACAGAAAAATGGTCATTGTCTGAAGTTTAGCCTTATTAATTGAGGAGAGAGTAAAGCAATGACAATTGGTTGCCAAGACTTGCTACTGTTGTTGTCCAGTCACTTTTGACTCTTCTTAACCTCATTTGGGGGCAAAGACATTGGAGTGATTTGCCATTTCCTTCTCCAGCTCATTTTACAGAGGACGAAACTGAGGCAAACAGGGTTAAGTGACTTGCCCAGGGTCACACAGCTAGTATCTGAGGCCAAATTTGAACTCATGAAGCTGAGTCTTCTAGGGTTGGCACTCTATCTGTGCCACTGTGCCACATGGCTGCCCTCATTACTTCATTCCTAACTCTGTTGTAAGTTGTTATAAAAGATATCAGAAGTTCTTGGGAGAAGCCCCACTTGGGAAATTTTATGTTGACATCAGGGATCTGCTAACGTTGGTAGATTGCGTTTGGGATATAGTATAAGGTAGCTTATAACTATCATGTGAGATAGGTTACAGTGTCAGGGAAAATCATAAAATTTGACTTCCAGTGCCATTTCTATTTCTAAGTAACAGAGTGATCTTGGACAAGTCATGTCAGTTCTTTGTCTTTCAATTTCTTCATCAATTTTAAAAAAAGGGCTGAGTTAGAATTTAGTGGTGTCACACTCAGGTAGAAATAGGAACCACTAATCCACACGTAAGGATCTCGAAGGCCACATTGGCTTAGTTTTAATATGTAATATTATCTATGTTTTATTGTATTTTTATTGATTTTTTTTCATTATTTCCCAATTACATTTTAATTTGACTGGGCTGCACTCAGGAGTGTCACAGACTGCATGACGACAGTGGCTTCTTGGATACCTCTGTGCTACATGGCCTATCAGGTAGCTGTCAGCTCTAAGTAAGGGTGGGGAAACTGTGGCCTTGAGGCTACGTGTGGCCCTCTAGGTCTTCAAGTGCAGCCCTTTGACTGAATCCAAACTTCAAAGGACAAACACCCTTAATAAAAGGATTTGTTCTGTAAAACTTGTTTTCAGTCAAAAGGCCACACCCAAGGACCTAGAAGACCACATGTGGCCTTCTTCAGGTTCTCCACCCCTGGCTATATTTGGAATGACTCCATTTCTTTGTAGGGCTGAGATGAACAGACAAAAGCATTCCAGATCTAGACTTTTTGAACTAACAGGGCCTCAATAAAATTTTTAATTGTCAGTCAATAAATTTGATTTTAAAAATTCAGTTAGTCAACAAATATTGATGGATCCCTTTGCTACTGTGTGCAAGGTATCACTCTGAGTCCTGCCTCAGGCAAGATTCCACTAAAATCATCCCTGACAGAAGAAAATCCACATTGTCTGAAAGATCTCCAAAGAAAGGCACTGGGTTTAAAAAAGAAAATTACAAAAAGGATTCACAATTTAATCATGGTTTCACAGTAGTTGCCAAAATTACACATTTAATTTTTTCACCCCAGTGTTGATTTTGTTCCCAAACTTCAGTCTGCTCTGATGCCTGCTTTGTGACCATCCTATCAATTGAAATCTCTACTTCTTTGGAAAAAAGTTACATATTTTCTAATTCTCTCTTATTTTAAAATTAAGTACTTTATCCTTTTGACTAATTAGATTTATAAATATTATATATTTCAGAGTTCCTGCTTTTCTTCAGGGTCTTTTCTCCACTATTTCTTGTATTTCTTAGAGGTTCCAGTATGTATTATTTAAAAGAAAAATAAGATTAAATTCCTTTAGTCAGATGTACCTGGCTACTGGTCCCCAAATTCTAGTGTGGTGAGAGATGGCATGCTTCTGTGTTACCTCCTTTTGTGCTTTTTCCTCAGAAAACCTGTTTTTAAATTTTACTTGTCTATCCCAGCAGAAGAGAATCAATGATAACATTCCCTCCCCTTATTTGAACAAATTTATTTCTCTAGTCACTGTTAATGTCATTGTGGCAATATTAAGCAACAGAAACTCAGAAACTGAGACATTAGGAGGGGAGGCATAGAGGAGGGAGATGTTGATTTCTATTTTGCATATGTTGACTTTGAAGTGCTGACAGTACATCCAGGAGATACCCAGCAGATAATTGTTGATATGGAACTTGAGTTCAAGAAAAGGATGCATGTGAAGATTTAGGGATTAGCTACGTAAAGATAATTGTACTCACAGAAGCTAGGGAGATCACCAAGGGAGAGGAATGTAGAGACAGAGGAAAAGAAAACCCAGGGCAAAGCCTTGGTGGACACCCAAGATTTAGTGGGCATGATGGATGGTGAACCAACAAAGGAGAATGAGGAGTAGTCAGACAGTAAACTAGGCTAATCTTAAAGAAGCTAAGTGTTCTATGATGTTCTTTTGTGCCCCCTATTTTTGTCTGTAAAGCAGACATACGTTTTGCAAGGCCAGACTAAAATTTAAAAAGTAATGTGACAGGACAAAGAATATTTGTAAAATATTGTTACCAGGAAATCATGAAAAACTAAAGATATGATGATGGTATTAATGTATTCATAAGCAGTTTGAAAAAAATATATGTATGTATGTACACAGAAGAAGAGGAAAGAGGAAGGAGGTGGTCTATAAGGTGGGTTCTTCATTTTTATACCCTCGCACTTTGCATTTTTTGTTTTGGAAAGGGTAATTTTTTTATGGTTTTTTTTTTCCTTCACTTCCTTTCCTCCAATTGGCTTAGAAGCTCAAATGACAATTGCTCTCTCTCTCGCTCTCTCTCTCTCTCTCTCCTCTGTCTCTCTCTCTCTCCCCCATCTCTCTTCTCTTCTCTTCTCTTCTCTTCTCTTCTCTTCTCTTCTCTTCTCTTCTCTTCTCTTCTCTTCTCTTCTCTTCTCTTCTCTTCTCTTCTCTTCTCCTCTCTTCTCTCTCTCCCTCTCCCTTTCCTTCTCCCTCTGTCTACATAGTGGGCACTTATAAATGTTTATCAAATTGAATTGAATTACTCCTCTCTCTCTTTAACTCAGAAACTCCTAAGCAATTAACACACATGCTAAATTTTTCCCAGATACAAGATGAACAGCACTAGCCCTGAGATTACTTCTTGTTGCTCTAGAGGTGTAGTCAGTAAGGAGCAGCTGTGTCCCCTTTCTCCCCTTGCCTTGGGCAAAGAGCAGATTTTCCTTTGTGGTTTCCATCTCTCACCTCTGTACTCCCATAAGCTGACCTCCATTCCTGGAACACAGACCTTTGTCTCTATGGGTTAACATCTTTCTCTTTCTTTGAGGCTCAGCCTAGGTACCACAGTATCCTTGAAGTACCCCTTATTTTGCTCTCTTCACCTCATGCAAAGTGTTATTTCAAGATCGAATTTGCTTGATCTACTTTGCATCTTTCCTTTACTCCTGTCACAGGCTGTATTATCCATATCTCTTTACATATCTGCACAGTATGCTTTAAGTAAGCTCTATGAAGTTCCCTCATTTTCCATTTTTGAGTTCCTATTACAGGAGAGGCACAGAGAAAATATTTGTTGACTTGACTTAAATTTGTAATTTCATGTAACTTCCTTGGCAACACCCAGGCTGTCAATGTAGGAAAACCTTTCATGCGCCCTCTCTTTTTGGGCCTTAAAAGGATTTGTCTCCAGTGAATCTTTCTAGACATATTATTCTACTTCAAGCATTTTTACATGCGAGCAAAAAATGGACTGCTATCTTACTTTTCAATTTATCCTCTCTAATGTTTTAGTTTTTGCATATACTATTGCCTATTTCCTTCATGGCAATCCTTCAGAGGCCAACTCAGCTGACATATTTTCCCAACACCTTCCCTGAATTCTCCTATCATACTCTCCCTTGGGGGAAAAAAAAAATGACCAGGGGCGGCTAGGTGGTGCAGTGAATAGAGCTCCAGCCCTGGAGTCAGGAGGACCTGAGTTCAAATGCAGCCTCAGACACTTAACATTTACTAGTCGTGTGACCTTGGGCAAGTCACTTAACCTCAATTGCCCTGCCTTCCCCCTTTCAAAAAAAAAAAAAGCAAAAAACCAAAATTGATCTGCCAGCATTTTGGAAAGATTTCTCCTTTGAAGTGTCCCTTTTCATATGTCCTTTATTTAGGTAATCTTCCCCTCCTCCTATTAAATTGTGAACTCCTTGAGGGCAGAATCTGTATATAAATATCATTGTATACCCAGAACTTAATAAAATGCCTTGTAGTTGGTAGCATTTAATATATTTTTTTTGTTGAATCAAACAGAAACTGAAGGGAGCTTAGGTAATACGACTGTGTTTTCTTCCATAGCGATCTGTTATTTCAAGATACCAAGAAAAGTTTTAGCAAAGTAGTTAATAGTGATCAACTTTCTTTATAGGTGATAGGGGAAAATGATTTCATTCCCCATTGCATCCATCACTTGACCTTTAAGCTTGAGGGATGCAGTAAAGAGTAATGAGGTCGTTTACAACTCTGAGTAACTGAAATAGGTTGTCTGTTCTGTTGAGATGAGGATGACAACATGGCCTGTTTGTGGTATCTTAGAGCAGCAAAGATGTTTGGGAGAGGAGAAGAAAGAAGCTTTTCATGGGTAAATGAAATGACTGTATTGTGCTAGATTACCATTGCCTATGTGATTGTATAAAAGACTTAGATGGAATGAAGTCAACAAGCATTTATTGAGGACTTACTATGTGCCAGACATTGTGGTAGAAGAGCAAATACACACAAAGAGATAGTCCCTGCTTACATTCTAATGGGGGAAGACAACACACAAAAGCAAGCTGAAACAAAGGGCATGGGAGAGAGAAAATTCTCCCAAGTTGGGTCATGGTGGAGAAGGAAGTCTAAAGAGTCAGGTAAAGAGTCCAGGACAAAATACAAAAATGAACATGATTGGTTCTTCCCCAAAAAGAAAATTTCCTCCAGAATCTCCATTTTCGTGAGAGGGCTCTAGATTAGCCTGATTATCCTCAAAACTTGTCATAGCCCCTGGAACACAGTAAACATTTAATGAATGCCTCTTTGACTGACTGGCCCAGATATTTTCTTTAAATTGAAGAATCTTGGAGGAACTGATTAATCTTAGGAAAGAGTCACAGGAACACAGTGATCTTCTAGGGTGAGGAGATTATAGGAACATGGTAGAGAAGAAATCTGATGAGTTAGGAGCAGAGCGCAAAGAATAATGATGGTCTGAACAAGATTAATATATGTTCATGTTTTTCTGAGACATGGGATTAATATTGTAAAAAAACTAAGACTCCTGTTCTACTGATTGAGAATATCCTAGAATATCCTAGTCTGATAAATCTTAGGGTAGGAGTAAAGAGCATGAAAGGGTATCTATTTTATTTTTAAAGAACTTGGAACATATGTACTTGTATGTGTATGTGTACATGTTTGAATATATATGCGCATATGTGTGTACACAAATTCACACATGTACATGTACACAATATGGTCACTGGGTTAAATTATATATAGAAATATATTACGTGTAATATATCTACATATAATAGGTACATATTTCTCCAATTATTTAGGTCTATCTTTAGTTCTATAAAAAGTGTTCTATAGTTATTTTCATATAATTTCCATGTATATTTTAGTATATATTCTATGGTTAATTTTTAATGGAATTTTCTATCTCTTTCTGCTAGATTTTGTTGGTAATAAAAATTCTGATGATTTATGTGGATTTATTTTATATCCTAGACCTTTATTGAATTTATTAATGATTTTATTTTATTTTATTATTTTTTTTAATTTAAAAAATTTCTTTTATTTTAAATTTTATTTTAGTTTGCATCATTCATTTCCACGAGATTTTCAGTTACATATTTTTTCCCCATCTTTCCCCTACCCACCGCCCGAAAACAGCCATCCCAGTGCATCCCCCCTCCCTCAATCTATTCTCTCCTATGTCTTCCCCCCTCACCCCTCTGACTTTTTGGTAGGGCAGGATGGATCTCCCAACCACAATGCCTGTGCATCTCAAGTTCCAGTTGGATGTAGTTAATAATAATAATAATAATAATTGCATATATA
>CM053589.1:116559663-116575067 GCA_028646515.1 Pseudochirops corinnae
GTGGGGGCGCTCTGGCTGCGCTCTCCTCCTCCCTCTCTCTCCCATGATCTTTCTTTTCCCCAAAGAAGGAATCAAGGGTTTCGGAGCTGTTCTTACTTTGCTTCTTATGCTTCTTCTTACTCATGGTTGTTCAGTCTGTGATTTTTTAAAAAATCTCTGTGGGGCTCTGCTTCCAGGAGGAAAAGCTCTGTCCCAAATCGCGGGGGTCCTCCCAGCTGCTGTAGCTCTCAGGAAGGGGCTGGGAACTCTTCCTATTTACTGCCAGCTGACTGGATAGTGAAGACTTCAGAACCGAGGCCCAAGACCACGATCCAGATCCAGGCCACTCAACACGAGAGCTCTTGGCCTGAGAACAATCGCTCAGTCCCCCTGCTGTCTACAGGCCATGGGTGGGAAGCTACAATGCGGAGGCAGGTGCAAAACCTCTGCCTTTCACTTTTCCGCTCTGGAGGCCTTTCGGCCGGACTGCTTATCTCCCCCTTTCGCAATCCCCACTCACAGCTGGTGCTAATCCGCTCACCTGAGAGGCTCCTCCGCTGCTCCCGTCCCTGGGGCACAGCCGCGGCTTCAGGCCAGGCTGGTTTCGGTTCGCAGTGCTGATATGGTTCCTTGTAGCCAAGCTGACTTTAGTGGGAAGTATCTTTGTGTGCGTTTTGGAGTTCTAGGATTGGTTTAGAGTCCTATTTTATGGGTATTTTGGGGTGGCTATGTGAGAGCTGCAATATATTGCTGCGGCTACGCCACCATCTTGGCTCCACCCCTGCTCTGCCCCTTTATTAATAATTTTAATTAGACATAAATGAAAAAGAGAAATCTATCATAATTGATAATAGACACATCTTCTGGTGGGAGGAATAATGGTTTCATTTTCTCTTTGCCTATGTTTATTCACTTGCATTTTCAGCTTGAGAGACTGCACTGAGTGTACAATTATCTGCAAACAAAAAATCTTGCACCAACTCTCCCTCCACTTTAGTCTTGGCTTGTAGCCTTTTCAAGTTAACTAGTTTACCCTCAGTGTGATAGCTGACCTTGATGTCATTTTCATCCTCTTTAAAGACTTCTGACAATGTTGCTGAAAACATGCTAAAAAAGCATGGGAGTAAGCACACATCCTTGCTTCACTGCACTCAATTCAGCCTCTGAACTTGAGATGCAAGAAAGTATGAATCAATTTTCTTTTGCTTGTGCTGGTTTTGACCTAACAGTTAATACCAAGAAACGGAGGTCTTCCACCAGCCAGCCCCACATCATCCATACATGGAACTATTGATTACAGCAAATGGAGAAATTTTTAATTAAAATTTTGAATGCTGTGAATTAGTTCAATTACTTTGCTAGTATACTTTCTAGCGATGTACACATAGATAATGAGGCTGATCCACTCATTGCCAGAGCTAGCTTAGTGTTTGGGAGGTTTGCCAGGACAGAGAACTGAATCACTCTCATTTGAATTGTGTTAGGAAGATTGTGAAGATTACCTGGCAAGATAAGGTACTGGACACTGAGGTCCTTTCCCAAACTAAACTTCCAAACATCCAAACTATTACAGAGAGCACAACTCCAATGGGCTAGTTGCATTGTTTGAATGTCAAACATATGTTTGACCAAAAGATTATTTTATGGAGAGCTCATGCAAGGCAGGATCTCATATGGTGGTCAGAAGAAGTGATACAAGAACATTCTCAAGGTTTCTCTGAAGAACTTTGGAATCAATTGTGAGACATGGGAGACACCGGCACAGGACCACCCAGTTTAGCATGGCCGCCTCAAAGGAGGTGCTGTGCTCCATGAATGAAACAGAATGGCAGTAGCTCAAAAGAAACATGAGACAAACAAATTTTGAGACAATTCCACTCCATATGGACTATTTGTGCCCGACCTGTGGTAGAACCTTCTGAACTTACATTGGTCAGATCAGTCATAGTTTGACATACTATACCTTGACTTCAACATACTGATATCATTTTGGTCCTCTTTGAGAATGAAAGACAACAACCTGATGTTTATTCTCTAGATTTCTTTTTTTTGTCTTATGCAATTAACACGCAGAGAGCTGACAAGCACGGAGAAGTTAAGTTACTCACTCAGTCTTACAACCAGTATATGTCAAAGGTGAAACTTGAACACGTCTTCATTAGTCAAAGGTGAAGGCTCTACTTGCTGTGCTGTGCTTCCTCGTATAAAACTGAGATGAAATCTGCTTTTCTCTACTATGCATTGATTTCAATTTTGTCTTTTGCAGCTGAGTGAGAGTTGCTCCCCTGTTGCCAGTCCATTCTGGTCATGTGTCTTTGGATACATTCTGCTTAGTCTCTGTTTACAAAGGCAATATTCTGAATTCAGCCCAACATTTCAGATAATAAGGGATCAGTAAAAAACATTATGTAGAGAATGATGAGGAGAAATTATTGTTAAGCTAAGGAAAAAAAAAGAGAATGAATATTTATGAATGGGAGTTGGAATTAAGGTGTCAGTGGGAAGTAGGATGTAGATACCTTAATTTCTCTGAGTCTCATTTTCCTCAATTGTAAAAGGAAGGGATTGAATTAGATAGATCCTAAGGTCCCTTCCTGCTAAAGATCTATGATGTTATGATCTAGAACAGGGGACTATCTTCCTCAGGTGGCATGTAGATGCATCTGAAAATGGAAATATTATGGGATATTCAGCTGAATGAGCACTAATACCAAGCTATATCCCAGAATTGTCTTCAAAAATGCCTGATGGCATCTGGCTTGGGGGTCATTTACATTTTTTTATGGAGATAATGAGGGCAGCTAGGTGTCACAGTGCATAGAGTGGTGGATCTGGAGTCAGGAAGACTCATTTTCCTGAGTTCAAATCCAGCCTCAGAAATTTACTAGCTTGTGTGACCCTGGGGAAATCACTTAACCCTGTTTGCCTAAGTTTTCTTATCTGTATAAAATGAACTGGAGAAGGAAATGGCAAGACACTCCAGTATCTTTGCCAAGAAAACCCCAAATGGGATCATAAAGAGTCAGACATGACTGAAATGACTGGATAACAACCTCTCAGGGCTGCTGCAAGGATCAAATGAGATAATAGTTGTAAAGTACTTAGCACAGTGCCTAGCACATCCTAGGTGCTAGATAAATCCTTATTTCTTTTCCTGCTTTGTCCCCTTCTACTATATCGCACTGTCTCCTAACCAGATCTTCCTGACTGCAAGGGCTGCATCCTACCTCTTTGGCCATGTAGACACTTGCTGTTCTGCATGTAGTAAATGCTTAGTAAATGTCCATTAAATTTAATCAACATACTTAGCAAATATGGTAAGATTATATTATGATTGACTCAAATATCAAAGCAGCTTTCTTCCCAGGGATTTTTCATTCTCTGGAGCAATATTTTTCATCTTTGCTAGGAAGGTCCTTGGACTCACCAGTAGTATTTAAAGCATTATTGATTATTTTGGTATTAAGTGCACTAATATTTCCAGGTCAGTGTCAACCCGTCTTTTATGGGAATGTAGGGAATGGAGGATGATTCTCATTATTTCAAGACTTTTGGGGTGCTTAGGGAAGATTTCTTCCACAGCCTTCGAATTCTTTATCAGAACAGCTGATAGTTGATGTTTTTACTGTACTTATCATATGCCAGGAAGTGTACTGAGCACTTTACAATTATTACGTCACTTAACCCTTACAAGAACCCTGGGAGGCATGTGCTATTATTACACCTACTTTACAAATGAGCAAAATGAGACAAACCGAAGATGAATGACATACCAAGGGTAACAGTAAGTATCTGAGGCTGGATTTGAACTTGCCACCTTGCTAGCTGCCTGATATTCAGTGGGACAAAAATGAACCTTCTGTCAATATCAATCAAACCAGGCAACAATTTTTTCTCCAAGTATCCTGATTTTCTCTTTTCACTTTGAACCAAAGTCCAGGCTGAGGCCTGTACCTTTGATATTATAATGAGATTGAATGACCTGTATTATGGCTGAATGACAGATGAACTCTCTCATGTAATCCCTTCACGGTTTTTTCATATTCTAAATAATACCTCGGTCTCTGTTGAATAAGCAAGGTGACAGTGGAGGGCAGTAAAATGACAAGAGAGGTGATGTATTTAAAATGAAAAATGAAACATGCAATTTTGGACATGACCAATGTCCAAATTGGAGTTTATTTTACTGGACTGTGTAAGTTTACTGAGCAGTTAGGTGGTGCGGTAGATGGACCACCAGGCCTGGAGTCAGAAAGACTCATTTTTATTTGGTGTGTGATGCTGGGCAAGTCACTTAACTGAGCACTAGTTTCCTCATCTGGAAAATGAGCTGGAGAAAGAAATGGCAAGTCATTGCAGTATCTTTGCCAAGAAAACCCCAAATGGGATCATGAAAAAGTTGGACATGATTGAAATGACTGAAAAAGTACATTTATTATGATGTACATTTAGCCTAAGGTGGCTGGTTGGCATAGAGCCTTCGATATGGAGTAAGGAAAGTCTCAATTTGAATCTTGTCTCTCTGGTGTTTAATATCTGTGTGAACCTAGGCAAAGCATTCAACTTCTCTCAATTTAAATTTTCCCATCAGTAAAATGGGAATAATAATAGCACTTCCCTTATAGGATTCTTATGAGAATTGTGGGGAAATGTTTATTATCAATTATTTCATTCATATTGCTTGAACCTAGGATAATGTGTCTCAAAAATTGTCTAACTCAAAGCTTATCGGAGAGATCAGGATGACCTAACAGATCTTTAGGAGAGCTTAGATGGCTATAGGGAATGATTAGATCTCATTAGATCAGGTCTTGTTTTGTATCAACATAAAGCCTGTGTTTTGGCTTCCCTGAATTTGAATGTTTATACTTATCTGCTAATATAAACCTAAAACTGCCTTACTGCCTACCTGTGGCCAATCAGGCAAACTGCTCTTGCACCTTTGTCTGAACTTCATATGATGTAACTTCACAAAGATTGGAAGAGGGAAACACCCCTTTTCCCAGTTCTCTCCTTTGCAAAATGACCTAATAAAATTTTTTCTAAAACCATTTTCAGGTTTTGGGGTTTGTTTCTTTAACAGTCAAGTGAGATAGCATATATAAAGTGCTCTGCAAACCTAAAAGCACTATATCAATATTAATTATTATTTTTTATTTTAACATTTCACTGGGGGTAAACGTAGAGGCAGGGAGAGATAAATACAAAATAAATAGATTTTTAAAATAGAATAAATGACAAAATTATCTCAATAAATCAGGACTGATCCTTCTTTGTCAAGATGAATACTATAGTTGTTTACCAATGGAATAATGTCATTTTCTGTGTTTTTTTTTTTTTTGAGGGGGAAAGACAGGGCAATTGGGGTTAAGTGACTTGCCTAAGGTCACATAGCTAGCATGGGTTAAGTGTCTGAGGTCAAATTTGAACTCAGGTCCTCTTTACTCCAGGGCCAGTACTCTATTCACTGCATCATAACTTCATTTTCCTTGGGCAAATCTGTTTCTTTCTTCTTCTTTTTTTAAAAATTTCAGATTAAAAAAATGAAATCCGTTACAACTCTGAACTTCTTAGTCTACCTATCCGTACTTTAGAAAACAAACTCTAGAACGATTAGATTTTTTCAATTTCTAAAGCATTTCTTTCTTGGTAGCTCATAGTCTTTGCACATGTAAGAAAAGTTAAATTGTCCTTTTGATCTTTAACCCCAAGGCCTGTGATTGATGAGCATCACAAAAGGAGACCTGTTTCATCAATAGTGTAAATCTGCTCTGGGGCTACATCATGCCCAGACCTGGTTTTAACAGTTACGATGGTGCCATTTCATCTGTATGGGAAAGACTGCCTTCACAGGGCAAGACCCCACCCACAGTATCAACAGTCAATGCACTAATCTGTGATGGCTCTTTGCTATGTAATCCTCACCAGCTGGTTGGAATTTTGCTGTTTGGCTGACAGCAGAGTTTACTGTCTTCCTTCTAATTTGATGAGGTATTCCCTGACTGCCTCTAAGCCATTGTCTTTGGTTTCCTTGTTCTTGCTCTCTTCTCTCTGAGTGTCCCCTCCTTCTTGCACCTGTCATTGCTTCAGTACATTATTAGTCCTCCACTTGTGCCTCCCTGGCACTTCTAACATCTGCTTGCTGCCCCCAGTGTTTGCTGCTGTCTTTTCTTTTTCTTTCTGTTTCTCACTTGTCTCTTATCTTTGTTGTTTCTCTTGGGTTTTTTTTATTTTCTATTCAGGGGCTTACTTTTTATAGACAACACCAGTGAATGTAAACATTCTTTCACTTATTTCCTCTGGCCCTCTGTTTCCTCATGTATAAAACAAAGAGGTTGGTTAAGAGTTCTTAACTTGGTCTATGAACTTTTTTTTTATAATTGTATTTTAATGTAAGTGGCTTCCTTTGTAATCTTGCATACTTTATTTTTCACATTTCTATTTATTATGAGAATGGGTCTATAAGTTTTACCAGTCTGCTGAAGAGGTCCATGACATCAAAAAGGTTAAGAACTACTTGGTCTAGAGGGTCTGTAAAGTTTCTTCTCCCCATCTTCTTGTTAGAAAACTGACAAATCCAGACATTGAGTTTAATTTTCAGATGACTGCATATACTCTCCCATTACCATTCATTATAATCATAGAATGTCAGAAATGGTAGGAGCCATAGATACCATTTAGTCCAAACTCCTTCTTGAAAAATAATCTTCTACAACAAAACCAACAAGTGGCCACTGCACTACAGCTTTTGCTAAACCCTTCTGCCAGTGAGGAGAAACCTACTCTTTCTTCTCAAGAGTTGTTTCTTCACTGTTAGGTACACTTAAAACAAAACTTTTCTCAGCTTGGCATCATAACAGATGCTTACAACTGCAGGAATATACATTTCTGGATAGCTGAGGCCTTATTATTTCAGCATGATGCATAGGAATCTACCATCTCTGAACTGAGGCCAAACATGTTTGTGGTGATTAGGAGACAAATTAGCAAAGTAGTCAGCCTATTAAAGTGAACACTCTCAGAATGTAATTGAAGAGTGAATGAATGCATTTGTTAAACACTGATTGAAACAGTAATGTGGCATAATAGCTCATGTTCTCATAAAGCATATCTCTACCATCTCACTGCAGCAGAAAGGAGGAGGGTAATTAAATTATAGTGGTGTATTTAGCACCATTATACAGTAGCAGTTAAGAGTCTGTCAAATTTTGCTTTTAAATTTCTACTCTCAGGGAAATATCTGCAGGGTGGAATTTAGAGCTGAAAGAGACCTGGTGCAGTCAAAACCCCATAGAAACAAAGTAACTTACACAGGGTCATCATTAGTAAGTATGAAAGGTAGAATTTGAATGCAGGATCTCAGACTCTAAGTTAGTATTCTTTTCACTGTAAGGTACTGTCTCTATAAAAGGGAGACTAAGAGAGAGACACTCCTCCTCTGTGATTGTCACAGGACAAACTATTTCCTTTACCTTTATAGAGATGGACAATGGAGACAACCTTAAACTCCTGGGGTATAACCTCCTCTTGCCAAAGATTCTGAAGATCCCCTGGCAGGATAAAGTACCAGACACTGAGGTCCTTACTTGAACTAAACTGTCAAGTATTCAAACTCTACTTTGGAGTGCACAACTCCAATGGGCTGGCCACATTGTTTGATTAAAAAATGTACACTTGCCGAAAAGACTATTTTATGGAGAACTCACACGGGGCAAGGGATCATATGGTGGTCAGAAGAAGAAATACAAGGACACTTTCAAGGTCTCTCTCAAGAACTTTGGAATTGATTGTGTGACATGGGAGACACTGGCACAGGACTAACCAGCATGATGTACCCTCATCAGAGATGGTGCTGTTCTCTATGAGCAAAGCAGAATTGAAACAGCTCAAAGGAACTGCAGGATGTGCAAACTTAGAGTACCCATCCCAAATGCTCATACAGACTATTTGTGCCCAACCTGTGGTAAAGCATTCCAAGTTCATATTTCTCTGATCAGCCACAATTGGACACACTAAAACTTGACTGGAGCATAGTGATGTCATTTTGGTCCTCTTCAAGAACTAAGGACGACAACCAACCAACCAACCAACTGAACCAGCTGTCTCTATATTATAACTGTTAGGAGACTTTTAAAAATAAATACTATCAAGGAAAGAAAATCTCAGCAAGGATTTAGGTTTAGGCTTTGAGAAATGTGGGCTTTGCTAAGTTTAGAGCAACACAATTTTAATAATACCTAAAATTTAATTTGGTTTAATTCAGTACCCACTTTAGAATTTATTTAATTCTACTGTTGAACATTTCAAAAGATTTGGGAAAAATGAATCATCACCCCTGGGAAAAACAGAAAAGAATATGATAAGAACAATATTTTAATCCATCTAACCCTATGTAAGTTAAGCTAGTTTTTCCCATAAAGGTATTGAAGCCTTCCTTAAGACTTGGTTGTCTCAAGAGACAAAAAAATTTAGGCCAAGGAGCAAAAGGTCATCACTTCCTGCTTACCTGATACAAAGCAGTCATGAGAACCTCCAGGAATTTACTGGTATTTAGGTGTCAGACTATGATGGACAACTCAGGTAGGGAAGCTTTACTTAGTTGCATCAATTGAATATATATAAATAATAATAACTAGTATTTATATATAGTCCTTTAAGATTTGCAAAAAGCTTAACAAATATTATCTCATTTGATCCTCACAACAGCCTTGGACTATAAGGGAGGCAGGCAGAAGTTAAGTGATTCATCCTAGGTCATGCAGCTAGTAGACATTTGAACTAGGATTTGAACTCAGGTCCAATGCTCCATCTATATCTCCACTTGCCTGCCTCCCTCACATATATATATATATATATATATATATACACACATATATATGTGTGTGTGTTTTATATGTGTGTATGTATATGTAAATATGACAAGAGAGTGGTAAGAGCTACATGAGAGACATAAGTCGTATGCCCAAAGACTTTAGTAGAGCAAGAGAGCCATTCTGGTTATAGCTGGGAATCAGTAAGCTTAATGAACATGGTTTATACTGACATCCTCCTTAATGTTCTAGTTTAGCAACCATATACTAAAAAGAATTTGTCTGGATAGCTATCAAGTACCTTAATGAAGAGGAATTAATGGATAAAGTGTTGACTTCAAGTCAGGATAGAGCTAGGTTTGAATCTATTTCTATCCCTGAGACCTGGAACCTCTATTTTGAAGGAGGTTTCAGACCAGCAATGCCTCACTCTCCGGACTTTTCCACCATACTTCAGTTGCCTTTTCACTTTAGTCTTGCACCATCCTTCTCTGGGTGAATTGCTCATAGAAACTTCATTTTGAGGAAGAATTTAGACCAGATATTCTTTTATTTTCCAGCCTTTGCCACCATACTCCCAGAATGTACTCTTCCCTCCTCTTTTCATAAGTTCTCTTTAATCTGTGGTCTTCCCCCATTAAGATGCATCCTTACTGTACATGTATATTCTATATAAACTTGGTTGCCCTCTCAATGGGGGAAGGAAGAAGAGGGAGAATGGAAAGAGAATTTGCAACTCAAAATAAAAAAAAAACATGTTAAAATGTTTTATATGTAATTGGGAAAATTAAATGTTAAAAACTTTTTAAAATTATGAAAAAAAATAAAATGCATGCTTACTGAAGGCAAAGAATGTCTTTCTCTTTGCATATATTAGTACTCCTAGCATTTAGTACCTTGTTGGGCAGTAGTAAGTACTTAATCCACTGAACAACAAATGACAATACAAACACTTAATAAAGTCTTGTTGATTTGACTTTTCTAAGCCTTAGTTTCCTCAGTTATAAGATGGAAACAATAACAACAATTACCACCATCACAACCACCCACAAAGGTTGTTATATGGAGTGAATAAAATACTGTATGTAAAGACTTTTCAAATCTTACTTTTTTATCTTTTAGCAAAGATTGGCAAATCTTTGCTGATTTTTGAAAATGCATTGCTAGAAGACCAAATAATAAACTCTATTGGATAGAAGCCATTTACCAGTGACAGCAACACAACTTCAAAGTTGTTGTAACCTGAGCACTCAGCACATCATCAATGATGTTTTTTAATGCAGTCCTGTCTTAGGGGGTATGCCAATACCAGAATGCTTAGCTAGGAATGTTTTGGAATAGAGACTTTGAGAAGGCTGGGTTCTTGGTTCAAGGTTCAAGGTTCAAGGTTCTTAAACAGTTCTGAAAGAAAGATATTAGGAGCATAAAGAAGAGAAAACCATGACCCAGGGTGGAAAGTCTGGTTGCCTTCATCTGGAAGCCATATGGACATGGTAGAGTCAAGCAGTGGATATGGGGGAGGAGAATGATTCCCATTACTTGGTATAGTTATACATAATGATCCCTTAATGTTGGGGAATCAGGATGGGTAGATCTAATTCTTTCCCCTGACATCAGTCACCATAAAGGTACTCTTAAGCATCTGAGAAGCATATTTAACAGTTATTTAAAATAAAGCCTTCCTAGCAACAGATACAAATATACAGGCAACAAAGAAAGGGGTTATATAGGAGGGAGGAATTTCTTAGTCAAAGGAAAAAGGATACATGAGGCAGTTATTCAGATAATTCAGATCAAAAAATCACTTCGACTAGAGCAATAATGGAAAATCAGAAGGATGATGCCACTGTTTAGGGGGACAATGTGTGTAATGTGTGTAATGTATCAATGTGCCTCCTTTTGTATAGTCTTGCAATTGAGATCATTTAATGGCCTATCTATAGGCTTAACTCTACCCTAGAATCTTGAACCAATCCAGCCCCTAGGCAGGGAAATATTAGGGCCCATGAATCCCTCTTAAATTCCCAAATGAAAAAGAACAGAAATTGTGTGAAGATGCCCTTGAGGCCATATGGTGCCCCAATTCTCCTCTGCTTTGTTTGTGGAAATGTAGATTATGGTAGACACAAGTCTGATCATTTTACCACCCTACTCAACAAATTCCAGTGCCTTTCTATTACCTTTGAGATCAAATATAAAGTCTTTTGTCACTGTAAAGTCTTCATAACCCGACTGCATCCTACTTTTCTGACCTTGCTATTATTTGTACTCTTTCATATACTTTACAGCCTAATGCCTTCTTGCTGTTTCTTCATTTTCCATCTCTATGCTTTTGCATTGGCTATTCCTCATGTAGTGAATGCTTTAATTCTTTATCCCTGCCTCTTGGAATCTCTGATTTCTTCCAAAACTCCCACCTGCTGTATGAGACCTTGTATGTAGCCCTTAGGTAGTGCAGCTTAAAGCTACCTGTATCTGTTTTGAATATGTTCTGTGTGTATATCTATACATTATCTATATCTCTATCATATCTATATCTATAACGTCTAATGCTATCTATAGATATACACATTATATTATATGTAGATGTAGATGTGTCTATATGTAAACATACATATATACACAAATATCACCCCTGCCTCTGTGTGTAAGCTCCTTGAAGGGATGGAGTCTTTTTAACAAATCTCTATTACCTATCACAATGCCTATTATATAGCAGACTCATAGTAAATATTTGTAATGTTTGTTAATTGATTGATTGGTGTTATTCCAGAAGAGAAGGTGACTTCTTTGGTGGACTTAACATAACTTATTCTTAACATCATTTTTATAGACATCTTGGTGTTAATTCTATATTTAAGGTGAAGATAACTGAGTACTTATGTCCTATTTTTTGTCTTAGCAAATAATCACATTTACCAAATTTGGATTGTTCAGCAAGATGGTGCATCACACAAAGAGCAGCATATGCGCCATTGCTTGAATAATATTTTTGAAATGTAAACCTTTGGGAACTGCCCTGTACTGTCACAAGAGGAATGGGTTAGCTCATTTAGTAAATTGTTCCCATTGCTAAGAAGCAGCATTATAAAGAGACTAGATTGTTAGATAGAGTTAGATCAGACCTAGATTGAAATTCTCACTCTATTGTATACTAGACTATGGTCAAGTCACTTAACTTTTCCTCTTTTGTAAATGGAGTTAATTACACATCTAGTACCTACCTCATAATGCTGTTTCATGGTTCAAAAGATAATGTATGTGAAGCACTTTGTAAACCTGAGAACGCTATATAAATGTCAGCTAGCTCTAATTTCTCTGATTTCTTGAACTAGAAGGGAGGGCAATCATTATACACCCAGCAATTTGTCTGCTCATGCTTGATATAATACAGTTCTCATTTCTGTGAATTGCTCCTGGGTGATGAAAACAAAAAGCAACAAAATAAAGTGTCCCTGAGATAACAGATAACAGGGCAATTTAGAAAGTGGCAGAATATTTTGAAGAAGATATGCAAAAGAATTGGCTTTTCAAATATTAATGAAGAACAAAGAATGGAGATGATAAAATGAGAGTAGCCAATGGATTAACATGATTAAATGGATGAAAAGATGCCTGTAGGCATTCATCATTTGATACAATTGATTCTATGGAGATACAACTAGATAGCAGTTCATGTGAATACACCTAGCGGTGTTATTGGACTGCAGATCTGATGTGTCAACAGTTTGATGTGACAGCTAAAAGAGCTAATGTACACTACTTGTGTAACCTAGAGTAGATTAATAGACACAATGTTCAGAGTAAGAGTGGCCTGAGATTATAACAATTGGATACTCTAAACTGGATTCCACTGAGTGGAGATGAAACTTGAAAGTACTAATGATGAGGCAACCTGAATCCATGTCCCATGAAGATTAGTAAGCAGAACTGGGGATGTTTAACCTACAAGAAGTGAGGTCTGGGGAGCCTAGGCTAGCTGTCGTATAGAGAGGGGCTGTCACACAGAAGCAGATTGGCTAAAATGTTATAAATTTTTTGACCCTAGTGACTTGAGAAATAGATAAAAATACAAAAATCTTTCCATCCTGTGTAATCGCTATCCCCTTCAAAAGTGTCAGCGGTAAAATGGAGGGAAATGGGATGATAAAATTCCAGCGTTTAGAACACTCGCAAATACTAATGTAACTATTGGTGCTATAAACACAAAATATTGATTCAACAATCAAAAGATTGATACATCTGCAGAAATGCACATATTAATTGCACATTTCATCTACACAAGAAATTAAAAGTCCAAGAAGTTGATGTTAGATGGAAAACTGGCTGTGGGTATTTTCTGGAGAGATAAATAACCTAGCTGGCAGAGTTGCTTTTGTTATCCAGCCAGAGACAACAAGGAATCATTGTTATACTTAGTTATTTTGCCTTGCATGACTCACATGAACATGATCAACCTGAAGAGTATTGTAGGTTATGCATTGACATAAGCTCTTATGGGTGATAGATTTCAAGATGGGTACAAACTTTGTCAAACTCCCTCATTGTACAATTGAGAAAACTGAGAACTAGAGAAATTAATTGAATTATCCAAGATCACATAGCTACTAAGTGGCAAATAATAGGTTTTGAACTTAGGTCCTCTGACTCCAAATCAGCATTCTTATTTTTTTGGATAGGGGGAAGGCAAGGCAATTGGGATTAATCAGCTTATTGAAGGTCACACAGCTAGTAAATGTTGTGTCTGAGACTAGATTTGAGCTCAAGTCTTCCTGACTCTAGGGCTGATGCACTATTTACTGGATCACCTAGCTGCCCCTCAGAACTCTTCTTATCACACCATCACACCATCCTGCCTTTATAGGACATGAAGAAGAAAACAAATTACATAAATAATTTAACTACATTCTTCAAACCAGTAAAATCTTATAGTATGATACTAGGTGACTTCAATTTGAAGAAGGACACAGAGGTAGGTGGAAAATATGCTGGGAAATATGTTTTGGGATTAATAAATGAAAAAAATGTCGAAGACATTGATTACCTATAAGCTTCACACCAACATGTCATGAATACATTTTTTCAAGACTGTAAGGCAATGAACATGTCAAGCACTGTTCTGCATACCTACTCTACTCCAGTCACAAAAAAAATGAAGCTGATTTTCTCTTAGTGAAAAGCAAATTAATAATTGCTGACATGGGAATTTTTTCATAGTCAACTATCAGTGATCAAGCAGATTAACAGCTGGTTAGAACAAAGGTCAAAATCACATATCATAATGGAAAGTAGAAAACATGAAAAGAAGAGATTGTATCCAGTAGCAAAAACTTCAGTCTCACTTATTTCAATAAAATGTAGATTAAAAATGGGAAATATATCCAATTATTTGCGTTGTTGACTTTCATTGGCAGATTGTCACCATTTTCTATGGAAGTTTACATACATACATACATACATACATACATACATACACATACATATCACGACAAGGTTGAAATAGCTCAAACTGATTCAACCAGCAAATACTCTTTCTTATCAAGTGGAGAGACATGGCAACTGAGGGCAGCAATGGTTTAGACTCAAGAGTATAAGCTCATTTGTAAACATTATGGAGGAAGATGGCTAAACACTATGAGTAGTACTTCCTCATAAAAGAGAAAGCAGGAGGAGAGAAGGAACCTGAAGAAATTGTTGGGTTAGAATTAAATAATCCATATCCTCCTGAAAATGCAAGGAGAAGAACAAATAGAAAAAAAATATAGGACAGAGTTGCCACCATCTCTATCGGGTTTTCTTTGGTTATCTTCATTTACAATGAAACTATTGCATTTGGACTCTAATCTTTTGGCCTTGATGAGCTATATAAAGAAGATATGGCACTCAAAAAAAAAAAAAAAAGAAATTGGGATGAGGGTCTTGACCTCACAAAATACATACTAAGGTTAGAACCTCCTGTTACCAAGAAAAATATGGGTAATGATCTGGGGGAAAAAAAAACAGACTCAAAATTCACATTGATACAAGGGATATCCACAACTAAGGTTCTTTTTGTTTAATTCTGCTGAGTTAGTCAGCTTTGGTGTAGTGAGAAAAGTAGAACAATTTTGAGGACTTCTATAAACTGAAGAAGAATGAAATGGATAGAAATAGGACAACAATTTACACAGTAAGAAAAATATTGCCAAAAACAAACAAAAACTTTTGGAAGTCAAATTTTCAGTTCAGCCCTGGTTTTTTCATCAAGAATGCTTGAAAGTCCTCTATTTCATTGAATGACCATATTTTCCCCTGAAGTATTATACTCAGTTTTTCTGGGTAGGTGATTCTTGTTTTTAATCCTAGCTCATTTGACATCTGGAATCACATTCCAAGCCCTTTGATCCCTTAATGTAGAAGCTGCTAGATTTTGTGTTCTCCTGATTGTGTTTCCACGATACTTAAATTGTTTCTTCCTGACTGCTTGTAATATTTTCTCCTTGACCTGGGAACCCTGGAATTTGACTATAATATTCCTAGGAGTTTTCTTTTTGGGATCTTTTTAAAGAGGTGATCTGTGAATTCTTTCAATTTCTATTTTGCCCTCTGCTTCTAAGATAGCAGGGCAATTTTCCT
>CM053589.1:116581528-116608140 GCA_028646515.1 Pseudochirops corinnae
AGTGAAATGGATGAGTATTTACACAAAATATAAATTGCCCAGATTAACTGAAGAGGAAGTAAATTACTTAAATAACCCCATCTCAGAAAAAGAATTGAACAAGCCATGAGTGAACTCCCTAGGAAAAAATCTCCAGGGCCAGATGGATTTACTAGTGAATTCTATCAAACATTTAAAGAACAATTGATTCCAACACTTTACAAACTATTTGGGAAAATTGGAGAAGAAGGAGTCACACCAAATTCTTTTTATGACACAAATATGGTACTGGTACCTAAATCAGGAAGAGAAAAAATGGAGAAAGAAAATTATAGACCAATTTCCCTCATGAATACAGATGGAAAATTTTAAGTTAAACATTAGCAAAAACACTACAGCAACTTATCACAAGAATAATACACTTTGATTAGGTAGGATTTATTCCAGGAATGCAAAGATGGTTCAATATTAGGAAAACTATCAGCATAATTGATCTTATTAGCAACAAAACTGGCAGAAACCATATTATTATCTCAATAGATGCAGGAGAGGCTTGTGACAAAATACAACATCCATTCCTATTAAAAACACTAGAAAGTGTAGGAATAAATGGAATATTCCTTAAAATAGTAAGTAGTATCTATTTAAAGCATCAGCAAGTATTATATGTAATGAGGATAAGCTAGAAGCATTTCCAATAAGACCAGGGGTGAAACAAGGATTCCATTATCATCCCTCTTATTCAATTTGGTACTACAAATGTTAGCAGTAGAAATAGAAGAAAAAGAAATTGAAGGAATCAAATTAAGCAAAGAAGAGACTAAGCTGTCACCCTTTGAAGATGATATGATGATATACTTAGAGAATCCTAGAGAATCAAGTAAAAAACTACTTGAGATAATAAATAAATTTGGCAAATTTGTAGGAGATAAAATAAACCCACATAAATCCTTGGCATTCTTATATACTTCTAATGAAATCCAACAGTAAGAGAAAGAAAGAGAAATCTCATTTAAAGTTACTGTAGACATTATAAAATATTTGGGAATCTACCTGCCAAAACAAACCGAGGACCTATATGAACATTATTACAAAACACTTTTCACACAAATAAAATCGGATCTAACTAATTGGAAAAACATCAGTTGCTCATGGCTAGGTCAACCTAATATAATAAAAAGGACAATTTTATCTAAATTAAATTACATGTTTAGTGCCATATCAATCAATCTACTAAAAATTATTTTATAGAGCTAGAAAAAAAATAGTAACGAAATTCATTTGAAAGAACAAAAGGTACAGAATATCAAGGCAATTAATGAAAAGAAATGCTAGGGAAGGTGACCTAGCAATACCAGATTTTAATCTGAAATATAAAGCAGCAGTCATCAAAATGACTTGGTACTGGCTGAGGAATAGAGTAGTGCATCAGGGGAATAATTCAGGCACACAGCAGTCAATGACTATAGTAATCTACTGTTTGATATACCCAAAGACCCCAGTTTTGGGGATAAGAACTCACTACTTGACAAAAACTGCTATGGAAACCAGAATATAGTATGGCAGAAACTGGGCATAGTCCAGTATCTAACACGATAACCAAAATAAAGTCAAAATGGGTACACAATCTAGGTATAAAGGCTGATACTGTAAGAAATCTGGGAGAGCAAGGAATAGTTTATCTGTAAGATTTATGAAGATGGGAAATTTTATGGCCAAACAAGAGTTAGGGAGCATTATGAAATGCAAAATGGATAATTTTGATCACATTAAATTGAGAAGCTTGTGTACAAATAAAGCCCATGTAACCAAGATTAAGGGGGAAGTGGAACACTGGGAAAGAATTTTTACAGCCAGCGTTTCTGATAAAGGCCTCATTTCTAAAATATACAGAGAATTGAGTCAAACCTGTAAGGGTACAAATCATTCCCCAACTGATAAATGGTCAAAGGATATGAACAGGCAGTTTTCAGAGGAAGAAATTAAAGATATCTATAAACATATGAAAAAAAAATGCTCTAAATCACTATTGATTCGAGAAATGCAAATCAAAACAACTCTGAGGTACCACATCTCACCAGTCAGACTGGCTAAGATGACAAAACAGGAAAATGATAAATGCTGGAGAGGATGTTGGAAAATTTGAAAACTAATGCATTCTTGGTGGAGTTGTAAACTGATTAAACCATTCTGGAGAGCAATCTGGATCTATGCCCAAAAGGCTATAAATAAGTCCATACCATTTGACCCAGCAATACCACTTCTAGGATTGTATCCCAAAGAGATCATAGAAGTGGGACAAGGACCTGTATGTACATAAAGATTTATAGCAGCTCTTTTTGTGGTGGCAAAGAATTGGAAATCAAGGGGATGCCCATTCTGTTAGAGAATGGCTAAACAAATTGTGGTATATGAATATAATGGAATACTATTGTGCTGTAAGAAATGAGGAGCAGATGGACTTCATAATAACCTGGAAAGACTTATATAAACTGATGTTAAGTGAGAAGAGCATAACTAGGAGAAATTTGTACCCAATTACAGATACAATAAATGTGTAATGACTAACTTTGATAGATTGGGATCCTCTCAGCAATGCAAAATTATAAGACAACTCCAAAAGACTCATGATGGAAATGAGTCCATTTTTTTTTATCCACATCCAGAGAAAGAACTACAGAGTCGGAATGTAGACAGAAGCAAACTATTTGCTCTCCCTCTCTCTTGTTTTGTTTTGTTTTATTTCCTCTTTCTCATTGTTCACTCCATTGGTTATAATCCTTCTTTACAACCTAATGTTTTATACGAAGGTATTTGTAGATCCTATATTTGATCACATGCCTCCATGGTGGGGTAGGGGGTAGGAGAGGGAAGGGAACAAAATTTTAAACTCAAGGGATTGTGGAACTGAATGTTGTAAACTAAAAGTAAATAAATAAGTTTAAAAAAATTATGTATATATATATGTATATGTGTGTGTATATTATATACATATATATATATTCTTGCCACCTTTTCTTAATTCGTTCCACTTCTGTTAAGTCCCTATCATTTTTATCTCTTATTATGCAAGTTCACATACACATGCTTTATTTTACAGGAAACTCCCTTCATGTCTCCAATTTTCTTGAAGAGATTCTTTGTTTTTGAGATTCTTCGTTTTTGACATTCGAATGGTTTCTTCTTTTTCTTTGCATTGATCATTTAAGAAAACCTTCTTACCTCTCCTTTACTGTTCTTTGGAATTCTGCATTCAGAATAACTTTCCCTTTCTCTATTACCTTTCACTTTCCTTCTTTCCTCAGCTCTTTGTAATGCCTCATAAGACAGCCATTTTGCTTTCTTGCTCTTCTTTTTCTTTGGAATGTTTTTTGTTTCTTCCTCCTGTACAATGTTGTGAACTTTTGTCCATAGTTCTGCAGGTGCTCTATCTACCAGATTTATTCCCTTCAATCTATTCATTACTTTCACTTCATATTCATAAAGGATGTTACTTAGGTCATATCAATAGAGTCACATAGTTTTCTCTATTTTCTTCAATTCAAATCTGAATTTTGCAATAAGAAGCTCATGATCTGATCCACAGTCAGCTCCAGGTCTTGTTCTAACTGACTGTATATAGTTTTTCCACCTTTGACTGCAAAGTATATAATCTATCTGATTTTGGTATTGACCAACTGGCGATATCTGTGTGTAGAGCCACATTTTGGGTTCTTGAAAAGCTATTTGCTATAACCAACATGTTATCTTGACAAAACTTTATTAGTTTCTGCACTGCTTTATTTTGTTCTCCAAGGGCAAACTTGCCTATTATTCCAAATATCTTTCAATTGCCGATTTTAACATTCCAATCCCTTTGGATGAATGTGACATCTTTTTTTATATTATTTCTAGAAGGTGTTGAGAACTGAACAAGTTTGGGCTCTGTGGCATCAATGGTTAGAGGATAGACTTGTATTACTGTGATATTGAATGGTTTGCCTTGAATTTGAACAGATATTACTCTCTCATTTTTGAGATTGTACCCAAGTACTGCTTTTCTCACCCTTTTATTGATTATGAAGGCTACATCATTTCTTCTAAAGGATTCTTTTCCACAGTGGTAGATGTAGTGATCACCTGAATTATATTCACCCATTCTGATCCATTTAAAATCACTGATACCCCAGAATGTTTAATCTTTTCTTTTCCTGTTTGGCCACATCCAGTTTACTTTAGTTCAAAGACCTTATATTTCAGGTTCCTATACAATATTGACCTTTACAACATCAGACTTTCCTTTCTTCACCAAACATATTCACATCGAAGGATCCTGGTTTTAGCCCAGCCTCTTCACTCTTCCCATTTTAGTTATCCTCCACCCTTACCCAGTAACAAATTGAATACCTTCTGACCTGAGGACCTCACCTTCCAATATCTTATCTTTTAGCACTTTAATACTGTCCATGGGGTTTTCTTGGGCAAAGATACCACAATGCTTTGTCATTTCCTTCTCCAGCGGATTACCTATTTTCAGAATTCTCCACTCTGACCTGACCATCTCAGGTAATCCTGCATGACACAGCTAACAGTTTCATCAAGCTAAGCAAACCCCTCTCCTACAACAAAGCAGTGGACCAAGAGGGGCAAGTTCACATACACATGCATTATTATGAAATATGGCATGAGATGTGGTCTGAGTCTAGTTTCTTCCAGACTGCTTTCCATTGTTCCCAGCATCAGTCTTTTGCTAGGTAATGTATATTTTCAGGTTTATAGAACACTGGGTTGTTGAGTTAAATGACTTCTGATTCTAACTCACATAGTCTGTTTCATTAGCTTACTTTTCTTTTTTTTAACTGGTAGCAAATAGTTTTGAGGACTTCTATTTTCTAATAGTTTTTGAGATATGGAAGTGTTATTCCCTCTACACTTTTTTTCTTTTTGCATAATCTTCCTTAGTATTCTAGATCTTTTCTCCCCCCAAATTTTTCAATTATTTTATCTAACTCTAGGGTTTTCCTTCGGTAGTTGACTGGTATAGCATTAAATCTGCAAATAAACTTAAATAATATTGTCATTTTCATTATATTGGGATAGCTCATTCACTAGTACTTAATATCCCTCCAGCTATTTAAGTTGTACTTGATTCCTTTAAGGCATAGATGCAAGTATTGAGAGTGTTTTGGCAGACTGACTCCCAAATATTTAATACCTTTTGTATATTCACTTTAAATGTGATTTCTATTATTTCTTCCTGAGTTTTATTATATAGAAACACTATTGATTTTTGTGTGTTTATTTTGTAGCTTCAGTTTTGTTCAAGCTATTTGTCTCAATGAGGTTTGTTTTTTTTTCTGATTTCCTAGGTATTTCTAAGTAATCCTCGTGTCATATACTTGACTAATTTCTATGGCAGGGACATTGAAGAAGAAAAATTCATTATTCCATAATGCTATAAAGTTTACAAATCACTTGTTTTGGAACAACCCTTGAAGATGAAGAATATGATTTTTAATGCCCCCACTTTATAGAAGAGGCAACAGTCTCTGAGAGGTTAAGTGGCCTGTCCATACTTTCACAGTTAATGTCTAAGGAAGGACTCAAACCCAAGTCTCTTGATTGCAAGTTCAGTATTCTTTCTACCCCCATAACACTGCTTATAGAAGAAGTAAGTTTCATGAGGGCAAGTACCATGTCATCCAAATTTGTGTTTTCCTCACTATTAAGTGCAGTGATTTTTGCATAATAAGAAAATTTAAAATGTCTGTTGAATTGAAAAAAAAAATAATGCTTGGCCATGGTGCCTAATTAGAGAATATTTTATTTTTGAAAATTAGTATTTTTTCTCAACATCAGGAGAGCATTAGACTTTTAGGGAATGGGTTTCTATGTGGTATCTGCAATTATCACAATGAGATAATTTCTAAAAAGCAATCCTAGGAAATTCCTGCAATATCAGGCTATGGGGCTAAGATTCTTGGGCTCTCTCCTTTTAGCAAAAAAACATCACTTAAACTGCACCAGCCACTCAGGTTTCATGTACAAAATAAGGAGAATAATAATTATCCATTGACTGTCTAATTGGAGTTTGGGGAATGAAATTATTTTCACCATAAAAACATAAATTTCTGGCATTTCAGAAATATGTTAATCATTTTAGGCCCTTAGGGGCAGTACGCCCTTAAATGTAACTTAGCTTTATTTTTTTCCATTGGAAGGTTGAGAGTCAAACTTTCTTTTCAAAACTTTTTTAACATCTTTTGAAAAGACACTATAGGAATACAGATCAATTTATATCAGTCAGCAAACATTTGTTAAATGTGTATTGGTTGCAAAGCACTACAACAGGGAGAGATACAAAGATTGGTTAAGATGGTCCCTGCCTTCATTGTAATTTACAGTGTCAGAGGACTATAAGACACACAAAATGACCTCAACATGAACCAGAAGATGATAGAACTGGAGATGGAATGAACCTTAGAGGAAACATAATCCTAATCCCTTATTTAACATGTGAGGAAATTGAGATCCAGAGAGATAAAGAAACTTGTCTAGTTTAAGTGGCAGAGCCAAGATCCAATCCCAGACTACAAATCCAGTGTTTTTTCTTCACTACATGATGTCACCTCCTGAAACATGATGAGTACGCCATAAACCACAGATCAAGAGTTAGAAGAGACTTTAGAAGCTTTTGATTCTAAAGTTTATTGAATGAATAAGAAAACTGAGGTCTAGAGAAGTAAATGTCAAGTCACTGAAGTAGTAAACGGCAGAGATAACAGTTAGACTTAGGTCCACTAAACCCAACGCTCATCCATTCCATGGTAACGCTAGAGGTACAAAGTAAAATACTAAGTGAGGTTGGAATGTGGTGGTTGTTACCAATGCGGTTATTATGGAAGGTTTCAGTTTATCCAACCTTGCATTTCATGATCCATGCCTGCATCACAGGTGGTTGTCAGGTTTGGTCGTCAACGTTTTTAGCAAAGTCACTCAGAGGCCTGGATTCTAGTTTTCTCTCCACCACTGCCTCTTTCTGAAGCAACAATACAGAAATCTGAGTTCTGTTTTTCCCTTTGTAAAATAGAAATGATCTCTCTCCCCTTCCCCAGAGGAGTGTTGATTGTAAAAAAAAAAAAAAAACTTTTGTCAATAGAAAGGGCTTTAGGAATTCTCAAGAATAACAATCAGTTTAGGCCTTTTCAATTTCTTTGAGCTGACTCAGGCCAAGGAAAAGAAATGGGGGAAAGCAGGGCAAGTCCATTGGGGCTGTTGAATGGGATCTATTGTTTCCTGACTCTTTTCCCCATCCTCCCACTTTAATGAAGCAAAAAAAAGATTCTCTATGAAGAATCCCTTTAATTGCATCTCCAAACTCCCTGTTTTCTTGCTTTCCTGCCAAGTACTCAGTCCTCCCACCTGCAACCTCCAAAGAGATACCTTTTGTCTGGAGCCGGGTTAACCCATTATTTGTTATTTATGCCTGAAGTGAAAGAGTAAGGTGACTCATTGGATTATAAGATTTAGTGGGGGAAGGGACCTTGGAGAAGATCTGGTTCAATGACCTTATTTCTCTGGAAAGGAAATTGATATTAAGTGACTAGCCCAAGATGATACAAGACTATGTCCTAATAATCTTAAAAACACTCTAACCTGTTTGTGGGGAAGGATTTGTTTGTTTTTGCTTAAAAATAAGATCACAATGGACAACTATATATAATGAGGGGAAAGGAATTTTTTTTTTAATGGTGAAATGGAAAGATCACCATTATGGAAACTAGGAGACCTGGGCTCTCTATTCCTGGCTTTGTTACTACCTAAAAGTGTGATCTTGGGCCAATAAATTTTCCCTTCTAAACCTCAAAAAAGGGGTGAAGGGCAAACTAGAAAACATTGATAGTCCCTCTCCAGCTCCAAGAATTCATCATGTAATTGGAAAGGACAACAGCTGTGGAGTGAGTGGACCTGGGCTCAAATCTCACCTATCTGACTTTATTCAAGTCACTTAACTAATCTAGGCATCCCTTACATCAAACTGTAAACCGAGAGTGTTGTACTTTATGGTATCTGATGTCCCTTCCCTCGCTTTGATTCTTTGATTCATTGGTCACATGCTTGCTAAGGATTATGGAGGGTCAATATGACACAATGAGGCAGGTACCTGTTAAACTCAGTCAACATTCCAAAGTCAGGTCTTCACTTATTTCTGAAGCACAAGCTTATCTGAAGTCATTAGGTACGGTGCAACTACTTTTTCTTAGAGCATTCCAACATGTTTTGATGGTTAAAGTGTAGAAGAAGCTACAGTTGGGACATATAACTACAGAGCAACTTTAGAATCTTGGTGAGTCTACTGTTCAGAAGTTAAAATTGTAACAGGGGCCTTCCCTATGAGTTAGCCAAGGACAGCTGCTTAGACTTGGGTTTTGAGACATTCTAGAGATAGGTTGCATTTGGGAAGAACACATTCATTTTTGCTGCTCTTCCTGAATGTTCAGTGGTTATATGCTATTCTCTTAGACTGCCTTTCCTACCAGTTAAGAAAGGTATTTAACAAATCGGACTATAATTCTTAACACTTTGGACCTTTTCTTATGGTTGAACAACAATTAAAAATATTTGTTAACTCCCTCTCTTGCTGAAAGGGTGGGAGGCCATTGAAGCAGTCACACAGCCTGAGATACTGCATCAAGAGCACTCCAGCTGCTACTAATTTGGTTGATTTTTTTAAACCAGAAACTCCCTTTAAAGATGTATGTAAAGACTGGAAGGTAAGGAGACCAACTGCATTGTATAAAGGGGTAGATGATTGTCTTAATGGTGGCATTGGTCAGTCTCTAAATGATAGATATGTATGTTCTGTTGGGGGCCTGTTCTCGTCTTTTGCTGAGACTTTAAGGGAGTTTCCCAAAAAAATAAGTTCTAGCATGAATGGAAACCAAAAGGCCCTTATTATGGGTGAATTTTAAGTCACAAGGCAAGGCCTGTCGATTAACATACAAGTACTGATGATTCTTAAACTGTGGATCACAATACCATGGGGTCTAGAAAAATTTGACAACAGTAAAAGGTTTCTGAATGTGAAATGACCAACATTAATTCAATATCATGCCCAGACTGCAGCCTTGGCTATGAACATAAAGCATGTGTACTTTGCACTGAACATGCCTTCAGGACATGTAACACCAACAAACACAGTTGAGAGTGGAAAAAGTTTTAGAAGCCCTGAACTAAGGGACTCCTCATGATATGAAGCTAAGGTTATCTCAGGATCACTTCATTTCTCTTAAATTCAATAAGAGTCCCCTGGGTTAAGCCCATATACAGAATAGTTCCCCAAACCAGAAGAAATCCTGGGTTTTATTTTTAAAGGAAAGTTGGCAACTTGCTCAGCCCTCAGAATTTTTGGCAGTTTTGAAAGTTCATCTCAGATGTTCCTCCTAGAAGAAGTCTTCCATGATCCTCTCTATCCCAGTTACCAATGTTCTCTCTCTCTCTCTTTCTCTCTCTCTCTCTCTCTCTCTCTCTCTCTCTCTCTCTCTCTCTCTCTTTAAATACCTTGCATCAGTTTATTTAGGCATAGACTACATCCCTGAAGTAAAAATGTAAGGATTTTGAAGACATTTTTGGTCTTTGTATCTCTAGCACCAAGCATAGCACCTGGTATACATCAGGCTCCTAATAAATGCTTGTATTAGACACAAAATATATGCCTCACAAGATTCCTGTAAGGATGAAATGGCATAATGTAGGTAAATCACTATAAATTTTTTGGCTTAAAATGCGCATCAATTACGTTATGCTTATGGTTTTGCTAGGAAAGATATTACATGTATGATCTCCCTCATCATGCATGAAGAAGCATGGTGTAACATGGTTAGAGAGATGAGCTTAAGACAGGAAGACCTGGGTCCAAGGTTTGCCTCTAACACATGCTGGACTGTGTGACTATGGACAAGTCACTTAGACTACAACTCACTAAGTGTGTAAGTTACAAAGAAGGTAGTGGCCTGCATTGACACAAGGTGGTTCCTTGCCTAGGAGCTCCCCATACTAATGAAATCCCAGACCTAGTCTCTATCTCTTTTCCTTTGACTTCCCTCACGGAGCTGTCCTGAGGAAAATATTTTGTAAAATAACATGGTTATTATTTTCTATCTTAGGAAGGGGTAATAAGAAATTCTATTTTCTTTTAAATTAATATTGTCCTTATTAGGAGGTATTTTGGTCAATAGGCATTACATCTGTTGTAATTTCTATGACATGGTGACTGCAAGGTAATTAAATTAAAACGCTCATATATTACAGATGTTTTCCATCTGATGGTAGGTGGGGGGCACTGGGGGACAAAATGGGTGTCTTCTTTGTTTTAATTTGATTTTCAGTCATAATTGCATTTATTTAAATGCAATGCACCTGTGACATGGTGAGGACAACTATGACCTGTGACATAATAATGATTCTGCTATACTTCTAAAGGCATTATTCTTTTCCTTTTGCTGTGAATCAAACCCCCACTTAACCCAAGAATCCAAACAGCCAAGGTAAATTTTGTGGCTATGTTTTAATGAAAGGATTTTGGAATCTTAATGTAATATTAATGTAAAGTTAACATAATGACTATAGTCTTTTCTTTAGATAACTGATTATCATAAATATTATTTCTGGATTTGGCAAAGGGAAGAAATAGAATAAAGTCAGGGATTTGAATCAGAATCAAATAAGTTCATTTCCATCAGTGGTAGCAACCTCCTTACAAGTCACTCAGGTTGAAAGCCTCAGAATCATCTCTGATTTTTTTCCTCTGCTTTTTCAGTCCTCCAAATTACACAATGCCTAATGAGCTACCAAGTCCTATCAATTATTCTTTGATAATACCCTCCATTATCTGTTCATTCTTTTCCAATTGCACCATAGACCAAGACCCAATGATGTCATATCTGACTAATGAAATGGCTTCTTAATCATTCTCTGACTCCAGTGTCTCCCCATCCTGTATATATTAGCAGATTAATCATCCTAAAGTACTATTTTTATCTTGTAACTCCCTGCTCAAAATTTTTCAGTGACCCACACTCTATAGATTACTATTCAAGGACCACCACATGAATAATTAAGAGCAGTACAACTCACATCTATATAATGTTTAAAGTTTACAAAATATGTTTCTCAATACAGCCCTGTGAAATTGGATACTATGAATATCCCCATTTCGTAGATGGAGAAACTGAGGATTCAAGTGGTTAAGTTACTTGACCAATGTCACATGTAGTCGTTTGAACCCAAGTTCTTTTCCCTATATGACTCTTAATAAATATTTTGAATTGCTTTCCAAAATAAATACTCTGCATTAACCAGTTTGGCTTATTTACTATCTTTCAAACAAAACACATGCATTTCTGCTTCTATACATTGGTTTTTCCTATTCTACTTTGCTGGACTCCTTTTCTCCTCACACTCATGGAATCACAGAATTTAAGAATTCTGAGGGGCCTCAGGGGGTCATCTAATCCAACCTATACACAAAGGGAAAACTTTCATAAGGCAGCCACTTGACAACGGGCTCTTTAGTCTCAGCTTAAGGACTTACAAGGAGGAGGAAACTCCTACCTCTTAGGCAGTCCATTTCTGTTTTGGACTGCTCTAATTGGGAGCAAATTTTTCAAGACACTTAGCCCCTTAGCAATTTCTACTCATTGTTCCTCATTCTTTACTGTGGGACTGGGAAGAAAAAAAATAAAATGAAATCTCTGTTCAACATGACAGTCCTTCAAATATTGAAAGCAGCTCCCCCAAGTCTTTCATTCACCAGGGTAAACATGCCCTGTTCCTTCAACTGATTTTCACATAGTGTTATCATTCGATAAATATTTGTTAAGTACCTACTGTGTGCTAAGGACTGGAGATAAAACAACAACAAAGTCAAAAACCAGTCCCTGTCCTCAAGGAGCTTACAATCTAGTAGGGGAGTCAATATTCAAATAAGTATATACAATCAACCTATATACAGAATGAATTATAAATAATTAATAAAAGGAAAGTACTAGTATTAAGGGGGATTGGGAGAAGCTATCTGTAAAAAGAAGGATTTTAGCTGAAACTTAAAGAAAGCCATTGAAGTAAGTAGGTAGAATTGAGAAAGAAGAGCTTTAATAGCTTTAAACTGACCTTAGATTTTCGGGACTTTCTGTATGATATGATATACATATACATATGTATATGTGTGGATGCATATAATATGTGTGTATATAATATATGTAGTATATTTGTATATGTATGTATATGTATATATATATATATATGTGTGTGTGTGTGTGTGTGCACACATGTAAAGAATGAGAGGGAGAAAGCATATCTATTGTACTTCGTTATTTTCTTTGTTGTACACTACTTCATACAATTCTTCCTATTTTTTTCTAATTATCACAGAGGACATTTCTTAGAGTGTAAGAAGATTCATATAACATTTGTTTAGGTCAGTGGTTCTCAACCTTCCTAAAGCCCTACCCTTTAATGCTCATATGTGGGCGTATCTGCATGTGGGCGGAAACCCCCCCCCCCAGACAAATAGAGGAGCAGTGTCTCCGTTCCTAAGACCATCCAAAATATGCCTAACAATGCCATCACTGGATCACAAAGTAAGCACATTTTAAGAGACATTTTTAGTATCATTCCCATATGTTTTCCTGAAATGTTAAGCCAATTCACAATTCCAATAATGGTACATTAGTGTCATAACTTCCCAGAGCCCTTCTAAAATTTATCACTTTCATCTTTTGTCACCTTTGCCAGTTTGATGGGTATGAAGTAAAACCAGAGTTGCATTAATTTGCATTTATTTTATTATTAGTGATTTGGAGCACTTTTTCATATGGTTATTACTGGCTTTCATTTCTTCTTATGAAAACTTGCTGTTCATACCCTTTGTCCATTTATTTACTGGGAAACCATTTATCCACTCTTTTTATATTAATTCCCTAATATATTAAATGTCAGAGTTTTATCAGAGATATTTGCTGTGAAGATTTTTTTCCCAATTAAATGCTACTCTTTTTATTCTAGAGGCATTATTTTTTCATGCAAAGACTTTTAATTTTATGAATTAAAATAGTCTCTTTTACTTTTCATAATCATCTGTATCCTATTTAGTCAAGAATGCTGCCACCACCACCACCCAGACATAACTGTGCAAATACTTTCCCAATCAGTCTTGTCCACCTTGATATTACTTATTCCTGAACACCTACACTATAGCTTAGTATAGGAGTCCTCTTTGTTTGGCATTTATGCACTAATGGCAATAGGAAGAGCGTTAGGCTAGGAATTAGTATACCTGGGTGCTACTTTTAGCTCTACCACTTAACTAGCCTTTAAGATATTATATGTGAGTCACTTTTCTTCTAGGGGGTCATCTTTTGCCTATCTACAAAATAAGGAGATTAGGTTGGATTTCCTTTAATATCTCTTTTAGAGATCTGTGAAATTGTTAGCTTGATTTTCATATGCACTAGTCTTATCTGTCCAAGAAGATTATAAAGTAATTGGGGGAAGGGAAAAAGGAAAAGGAAAAGAAGTCTGGAAACTGCCACAGCTGCCAGTGATTCAGTCCTGCTGCAGCCCTGTCTTGCTAGTACTTCCTATGGTGGACTGCACTCTGCTCCCAGTTTGGTACAATTTACCTTTCCTGTCAGCCTTCCAGGCTGTCTTGGGCTGAAAATGTGTTGCACTCTGTCATTTTGTGGGTTCTGTAGCTCTAGAGTTTGTTTAGAATCATTTTTATAGGTTTTTGCAGGGGTTTGGGGGAGAGCTCAAGCAAGTCCCTACTTTTTCTCTGCCATCTTGGCTCTGCCAGAAATTGACATGATCTTCAACATTTCTTTCTGTCCCTAAGTCAATCAGTCAATGAACTAGCATTTATTAGGTGCCTACTATATACCAAGCACTTGGAAAACAAAAAAGGACAAAAGATTGTCCCTGATCACTAAAAGTTCTCATAGTGAAAAAGCATCTTGCACAGTTCTGTGTACATAATAAGTACTCAGTATATTGAATGAATATGTAAAACCTCTTTACTAACTTAGTGAACCAAGATCTCTGCATTTTCTTTTTGATTCCATCAGTATAGGGAATGCCTTCAATAGAAGGACCTTCCATTAATATAGGGCAGCAACATTTGCATAAATAAGTCTAATTCTTGGGAATTTTAGCTATGATAAAAATTTTATATAAACAAGATCTACTATTTTCTGATAATAAAGAGAAAATGCAATATTCACTGATAAGTTTGATACTATTAATGTCATTTGTTGTATGGTTTTAAATTTCTGCTCTGGAAAAATTGTTGGGTTTAAAGTCCAAGAGATGTGAGTTTTACTAATGGTTCTGCCACTAACAATTTGGGACCCTGGGCAAGGAAATCCCTTAACCTCTCCAAGTTTCAATTTCCTCATCTGAAAAATGAGATTAAACATCCTTGCACTACCTAGCTCACAAAGTAATTGTGCAATTCAAAGGAGCTAAAATCAATGTGGGGAAACCCCTTTGAAAACAAAAGTACTGAATAAATTATAATTATTTAATACTCCTTTTTTATAATAAATGAACCAAAAATTTGGAGAAACTTTCAAGACTGATCTCAGGGAGATTTTTGCCCTAAGGATTTGGGTCAGATTCTCATTTTGACCTTGCAGCATTTAGAAATCTAACCTATTCACTCCCCTAATTAAAAGTTGTATCCTGAGTAGTGCCTCTGAGATGCTGACTGAAGGATTCATGGCTTTTCTTTTTTATAGTACCCACAGGTCTTGCAAAGTGACCTCAGATCAGTTTATCTTAGAATATTCAATCACCCCTTAACATTGGTCAGCTTCAAAGTATCCACCTTTAGGGAATTAGTGTCACATAGGGTAATAGAGTAGCTGCAAGGAAACAGACTTTGTCTCATTTTTCTGTAGCAGGGGTGAACTGTCTGGACCACTGAGTTTCAAGCCTTCAGGATACTCTGCTTTATTTTATTGGTCTCAGTCATGATCTGGAACATGAAAGGAAATATGAGGAAACTTCAAGCTGAGATCATTCTGCAAGTCAAAAGATTAAGGTGAGGTCAGGTTTGCTTGCAATTACCCCATATCAAGTTACCAGCACAAGTTAAGATGCTAACCAGGGAACCGGAGGTTTGGGAGAGTAGCGGATTTACCCTGGCCTGGATTTCCACTGCTTGAATGTTTGAGTGAGCTAAAAAAGCAATGCATCCTTGTAACCAAAGAAAAAGCAAATACAGAGTGTCAGTTGACTTTTCCTATGCCTTTCATTCCCCTTTTAAGAAAGGATGTGAGCCATGCAAAGCTACTTAATTTTGAGAATTGGATTGACCTTCCCTTCCAAGAATCTTGTGTGATAGTAAAATCAAACCCAGCCATGAAGGTCATTTATTTTATCCACCTACATGACTCATGAAATTAAAAAAGGGTCTCTACGGTTTGGTCAAAATGACCAAATTATGGCATGATAATATGACCCTTTCCTTTCTGTTCTTGGAAACTGTGTCTCGGGTATTTATGGTCCAATAAGCTAAAAACAGATGTATAACCTGAATATGAAGTGTCACTCCATGAAAAATTATGGCTAGGGAGAAAATTCTTAAAGGAGGATCAAACTAATCCAAAAAGAAAATTAAAAATATATAACTCCAATTATATGAAATTGAAAAATGTTTATGCGCAAAAATATAATGCAGCTAGTGTAAAGAAGAAAATGTTTAATTGGGGAAGAAAAAACATGACATGAAACATAGCTAATAAAGGTGTGATTTTCAAGATATATGAGGAAATAACACTGACATATAAGATTATGCTATTCCCTAATGGATACATGGTCAAAAAAACATGAAGGAATAATCTTCAAAAGAATTGCAAAATGTTAGCAAAGAAATTAAATGTTCATTCAACCCAGTGGGTGTCTGTCTTTCCAATTGTGCACATAAGAGGTCTCGAACATACGGCCCATAGGTTGCATTACAGCCTATGACAAGCTTCAAAGTAGCTGAACCACAGTGTAATTGAGAATTTCCTAGAGTAATTAGGAAATATTTAACAAAATAAATAAAAATATGATTAAGTGCAGATAACATTAATACGTAATTTTCTACTTCAATATGTGGTCAGAACGTATCTGAGTCTGAGAGATAATTGCAGAAGTATTCTCAGACTAGAAGTTGGAACTTGATAGGAGATGCATCAGGAGACCAAACTTGGAAATTTCAGAGACTTATTTGGTTCCAAACACTGGAGAAGGAATTGTGAAAAGAAAGATCTCAGAATGGCACATTCATTTAGAGAAAGACTTTTTAGCATAGTGTCTATTGGGTCCATAGATAGATTTCAAGAAGTCTCTGAATTTGGATTAAAAAAATATTTATTTTAACTAACTTTTTTGTTTCCTCTGTAATGTTATATAATTTATTTTATGTGTTTAAAAATTATTCTGAATCAGCTTTGTCTCATTGCCAAAGAGATGCAACACACATACACACGCACATGCATGTGCGCGTACTCCTGGGTATTTGTAGGGATGTTTTAGAGCCATATAGACCAGAACTAGATAAAACAGAGGTACCATTTGGAATTGAAGATCTCAGTTTCCCCTGAAGATAAAGTCAATCTCATCTATGGCTAGAAAATACATGTCTCAGTATACAGAGTGACACTAGAAAATACTGCAAACCTTAGTAATTTAGGTCTGCTTTTTGCATTTACTTCATTTCATATTCCTTCTTTAATTTCTTAGTACAACTTTTCAATTGGAACTAATTTAATTAAGATAAGAGATATTTGATGACACCAGATCCAAAAGTCAGGGGAAGCATTAAGATATTTTTAGAAGTTTGGGATAGGTTAATGACAAAGGAAGTTAAAGAAATAAGTATCCTTTGAAAAAGAAACTTTATTCAATTGACCTTAATTTTCACTCTCCACATGTTTCCTAAGTCAAATTGAATAAGTTAGCTATGGTTTCTCAAGAGTATTTCTTAATATATGGTTAATTTTTTAAGCTTTTATTAAGAGTCCGAGGGTAATAATGAAGTTGCTACCTAGTTGGTAAATTAACCAATTAACAACACAACAATTGCCAAAAGGCCTATTGATGACATTCTCTTCAATCTCATAGACTTGGATCAAGTTTGGTTACTGTTCTCCCAAACACTAAAGTTACAGAGATAGTGACACTTAGTAGTCATTGTTTGGAATGATGTGGGTACTAACCCTTAGGTGTTTGTGTTGAAGTTTCTCAAAACCCATTGAGAGAACAGAGATCTGTCACTGTGTGTGGAGAAGATCAACAGCAGTGTGTCTGTGGTAAGAAAGAAAAGACAGTTAGAGAATATGTTTAGATGTGAATCCCTTGTATTTGTTTACTTGACATCTCACACAGCCCCTTCTCTAGAGATATAGAAGGCAGCATGTAGAGCCTATTTATTTTTTTAAAGTAATATATTGAAAGATAAAACTTAGACAGTTTCCCAAGTGACATAAAGTGAGAATCCGAGGATAGCTGAGTCTTCCTCTAAGATAAACTTTGACTTAGAAAACATGTGGAGAGTGAAAATTAAGGTCAATTATTTAAGGTGGTATGATTGTCTAGTCTTTTAAATCATAAGACTATGTTCAGTCCTGGGTCCAGTACCCTCTAATACAATGATATAAGCGACTTTCTAATACTTGATTTGATTTATGGGGAGATACTAGGAACCAACGAACCCAAAATTTTATGTCTACCTTAATGCACTGAGGGTGCCTGCTGCAATTTTCCTCATTTGACACTGAGCTCTGCTGTTTAGTAAGCTGGATGACCTAAGGATAGTTACTTTACTTCCCAGGAGTACTGTTCTCTCATTTTCAAAATGAGAAGGTTGAACTCTATGGTCTGAAAAGTTGTTCCCAGTTCCAAATTATGACCCTGAATTAAAGAACTAGGCTTAATATGCACTTGAGATATGAGAAAAGTAGATTTCAAAAGATTTAGAGAAAGGAGAGATAGAATTGAACAATCAATGAGCATTTACTGTGTATAGACACTGGACTCAGTGTGGGATACAAATGCAAAAATTGAAACAATGACTATTCCCAAGGTAATTCATTAAAAGATATAGACATACATACACACACATGCACACACATATATAATACACATACATATATGTGTATCTATACATGAATAGAAATGTAAGATAATTCAATGCAAGCTAGTTAAGTCTTGCATTAGAGGGTGTAGAGGAGAGAATCAGGGAAGGATTCATGTAAAAAGTGGTCTTTGAATAGGGTCTTCAAGGAAGCTGGTAATTCTGTGAAGCAAAGATGAGAAAAAAGTAAATTCCAAGCACAGGGAATAAGAGTATACTGGCAAGGTACAGGTGAATGTGGAGGATGGAGACACATATGTAAAAGAACAGAAATAAGCTCATTTGGTATACATTATAGAGTATAGGAAGTAAGGGAGAAATGTATAAGTCTGGAAAAACAAGTGGATAAAGGTTATGAAAGGCTTGAAAACTAAACAAGGATTTTATATTTTATCATGGCAGCAATAATATTCCATGGCCGAAAATTCTTTCTTAGGAAATGGTCCAAGATGGACAAAAATGTCCCAGAAATGAAATTATAAAGACACAAGCAAAAAATATTCCAATTTGGGAAAAGGAGGGGAGGGTGCATTTCCTAAAGAAACAGATGTGGTAGCCAAGGAAACTCACTGATGAACTCAGATTTAACAGGATCTGTATAGAAGACTGAAGTAAAGATAAATCCAAGAGAGAAAGCTAAGATATTGGATGATAAATTTAGGAACCAGCAAACAACCTGTTTTATTATATTTCTTTCTTGTCCTCAGGGTTTGACTTCCTCTAGGTCTCCGAACACTCCACCAAGTAACCAAGGATGAATACTAAAGAGAAAAAAAAAAGGATCCCAGGCCTGGATGTCAGGAGTTACTAAAGCTTAAAATAAGCTTGGTAATAAATGCTAAAGACAATAATAACAACAGCAACAAAGTTTGTTTTTGCTTTGTTGTTTTGGTTTCTGTTGTGTTGACTTTAGCTCTGCTGGGGACAAGAGGAAGATAGGGCCTCTCTCAAAGAAAGGATATGACTGCTATTTGGGGTCAGTGGGATTATGATCACATGTGACAGTGAGAATAATCAACACTTCTCTTTTTGTTTTCTCTTCCAAGGAGAATGATCTTTGAACTGGGAAACAACTGAACTGAACAAAATTAAAATGACTAGCCGGGAAGTGGAAACCAATGAGAAGCGAGAGACAGTAAGAAAACTTAACTGCACTCTCAATTAATTCAGATTTCTGGCCCCAGATAAACATTCCAGAATAGTGAAAGAACTGGACAATATGACTGAAATATTATTGATGATCTTTCAAAGATCTTGGAGAATAAGAGAGATTCAACAGGACTGAGAAGGACAAATGTCTCCATTTTCACAAAAGAAAGAGTATTGCATATGCAATCAGTAGGCCAATGAGCTTGGCATTGATCCAGAAAAAAATCTAGATCATATTATATAAGGATAGTTTGTTAGAATTTAGAAAAGGAAGCAGTGAGCACCAAAGATCATCATGATAGTAAAGTCAAGAACAGGTCATGAGAGAGAACTTCTTTCCTTTTTCCCTTTGAACAAGATATCTAGAACGTTAAATCAGGAGTGTCATAGTCACAGAATACTTAGATTTTAAAAAAGAGATGTTTTACAACATGACTGTGTCACTGTCACTTAGGAAGGTGTCCCTAAATAATATGCCCCAACGAACTATCTTTGGCCCTTCGTTATTTTTATTTATAATATTTATTTTGTTTATGATTTTTATTTTTATCAAGGATTGGCATGAAGTCACAGAAAGCACATTTCCCATATTTACAAATGGTTCAGAGCCAAGAGAGAAAGCCAAGATATTGGATGATAAATTTAGGAACCAGCAAACAACCTGTTTTATTATATTTCTTTCTTGTCCTCAGGGTTTGACTTCCTCTAGGTCTCCGAACACTCCATGACTACCAGCAGAAGACATGGACTGGATGTGGTTCATCCTTCTCTCTTGACTTATTACCAGTCTTCCTGCTTTTCCTGTCAGTCATCTCGACAATATTTTTCCTCTGTCTCTAGCGTGTAATTGTTCATTGGCAATATGTTATAACCTAATTACATCCACCATCCATCTCTCCAGTATGCTTTGGCCAACCAACAATTTTGACTCTTCAGATCATTCCATGATTCTGGGCATGTAGGCCATTTAAAAAAATGTTGTTAAAAGATGGATTTTTGTTTCAGAGAGAAAATATTATTTAATATCATTTTAAACTTACAAAAATCTCACCTTTTTTTCTTCTTTTTTCCTTCCAGGAACATAATGATGATGACTTCCCTCAAAACATGCCTAGAAATCATAAAACATATTTAACTACTGTTTGTCTTATTTTAGCATTCTCTAACATGAAGAATCTTTAACTTTAAATCAGTAGACTGTACCACTTAGCAGGGCAATCAGATTCCTTTTCTTATAAAATGCAGAGAATAATGCCTTTGGTGCCTAAACTCACAGTGTTATCATAAGACTCATATGGGATAACATATATGGCAGTTATTTAAAAACTGTACAGCACTAGATAAATATAAGATGTTTGTTTGTTCGATTTTTTGGCAGTACTACTAATTGGCTGTTTGACAGTATTCAACTCATTATTTTTAAAAATAATTTGGTTTAAACTAAATTAAAGCCAATAAGCGTTAAGTGCCTGTTATCTACGAGGCACTGTGCTAAGAGCTGGGGATACAAAATAAAAAAAAGGCAAAAGACAGTCCCTGCCCTTAAGGAATTCCCAATTTAATGGGGAAGACAAGCTTCAAATGACTATGTATAAACAAGATAGATATAGATTAAATTTTAACAGGTTTTGTAATTTAGAAATGGGCTCTTATGGGTGGTTATAGATGTGAGTGTGTGAATAAAGTTTACAAAATCTAGAATTGTTGATTAACAACAATAACTAGCATTTGATTCACTGCAATTCAATAAAGATTTATCAAATACTTTTGCCTCCTGTTTGCCAGGCAGTAGAGAATATAGAAAGTTTAGCTAAAATATAAGGAAGTTACACAGTATGGTGAAATGAACAATGGTTCTGGAGTCAGGGGATTCAGTCTCAAATGATGACTTTGATGCTTATTACCTGTTCAATTTTGGGAGGGTTATTTAACTTCTCTGGTCATCAATTTCCTCATCTGTAAAGTTATAGTGTTGGACCTGATGACAGCTAAAGTCCCATTTGTCCTTCTCCTAGAATTATGATTCCAAAAGCCATGATATTGGTCTCTGACATCATGGAATTTATGGTTTCTGGGAGGGGATTGTGACATAAACACAGATAAGTATAATTCAAGAGGATATATGACAGTATAAAGCCATGAAACTCTGGTTACCATTAGGGATGGCAATTCTGCCTCAAGCTGAAGTCAATCTCTACCTAAAATATACCAAGTCACAAGGACCATTCACTGAGATTGTCTGCAAGAAGTTTGTTCCACCCCACCAAATATGAAAAAGGATAATAATTTAATATAGGATGCTCACTAAGTACAGAGGTCAGGGATTCAAGATAGAATAAGATGGATTTGGTTTTAAGAGCAGCATATGCTTTCAATCATGATTAAAAAGCCTGTCCATATGTGGAAAATTAATCTTTTGTAATTACCACAGTGAATGCTTTGAGTCATTTTGATAGTAGTATTGATGAGTTTGCACTGATTTCTCCCCAGATAACAATGGAATGTCATATAGGCCAAATTCTTGTGGTATAGTAGAAAAGATACCAGTTCCATGGTGATCTTTGGATCTTCCAATTAGTACTTTTGCAACCTTGGGAACGCTATGGAAGAATTCAGCTCATATCTCTACGATCATGTCCTTATCATTACTCAATGTGGCTCCAACAGCACCCAGTAGAGATGCACCATAGGTCTTTAGCCCATAAATAGCCTTCAGGGCATCATAAAAATGCTTTGGATAGTTACTATAAGCATAAAACTGAATTTTACCTGCCTTCTTTCTGAGCCAAGAATCCCTCATCTCTGTAAGTTTTGTTTGTACTTTACTTTTGATGTAATTAAATGCCACCTTCTTAGAGATGGATGAACTATCCTGATAGTAAACTGTGAGGAGTTCTCATTTTTCATTTAGCAGCTTCTGAATTTCCCCATCGTTTTTGTCAAACCAGTCTTGATGTTTCTGAGCGTTCTGGCCCCGATGAGTAAATGTAGTTCTGTACACCAAATGTTTGAAAGATTCCCATTCCTCTTCTGCTCCACTGTTGGCCTAACAGTTAAGACCAAGAAAACACAGGTGCTCCATCCACCAGCACCACACCATCCATATATGGAACCATCAGTTACAGCAAATGGAGAAGTTTTTCAGTATTGTGGATAAGTTCACTTACCTTGGCAGCATGCTTTCCAGGGATATGCACATTGATAATGAGGTTGACACATGCATTGCCAGAGCTGCCTCAGTGTTCTGAAAGAAAGTGCAGGAGAGAAGAGGTATTAGAATGACTACCAAACTGAAGCTCCACAGAGTTGTTGTACTGACCTTATTGTGTGCCTGTTAAACCTAGATGGTGTACTAGTGCCATGCCAGGAAACTGAATCACTTCCATGTGAAATGTCTTAGGAAGATACTGAAAATCACCTGGCAGGATAAGGTACCAGCCATTGAGGTCCTTTCTCAAACCAACTGCCAAGCATTAAAATTCTACTGCAGAGAGCAAACTCTGATGACCCACCCACATTGTTCAAATGGCAAACATGGGCTTGCCAAAAAAGACTTTAATGGAGAACTCACACAGGACAAGCACTCACATGGGTGCATGTAACAATATTGTCCCTTCCCCTTAATAAGCCTAAGGGAATTTGAAGATCTTCCCTGATAAAGCCAAAGGTAATCACATGGAGCCTGTGATGGGAGGAGTTTGCTGAAGGGTGGAGCAAAGCCCACAGGAAACTGGGAGTCAGAACATTTAGAGCTGGAAGGAGGAGAGGACACACCCAAGGGGGCAGCTAGGCTAATGAATGTTTGCCTCCTGCTGTGTCAGCTAGGCTTGTGAGTGTTTGTGGGAAGACTAAAGATAGGTTCTCTGTGCTGTTATGGTATATTAACTTCTTTGTTGCTATGATGGATTCAGTTTCCTGGTGTTGGGATTTGACTCTCTGGTGTCTGAGCAAATGTTTTGCTTCTGTCTTCTCTATGGAGAGTGTTATAATTTGTGATTGAGAACTATACTGGCATATTCACAGTCACCATTGGCACTGTGAATATTGCATTGGTGCTACAGTGGACAGGGGAAAAAAAGCAATACAAGTACTCTCTCAAGACCTGTGTTAAGAACTTTGGAATTGATTGAGCGACTTGGGAGACACTGGCATAGGACCACCTATCATAGTATATTGTAATGGCAAGCAAAGAAGTACTTAGCACCTTGTTTCCGTCCATTTAATTCTTTAGCACCTTGTTTTAGTTCAAGTGTCTTTGAGCCTTGTCTATGATTATATCAATTCTTTGTTAAGAAACAGAACCTGTGAAGCCCACAGTGGGAGGGACTTGCCAAAAACTGGAATAGGAAGGACATAAGAGGTGGGCGGAACAGGGAGGTTGTAATGACAGATTAAAAGCTCAAGCACAGCTGGGACTGAGCAGAATTGAGAAGGAGAACACTCATGGTGGCTGACACTTTGTCTATTCTGTCTGTGTTGATTTGTATTTGTGTACTTTGTCAGACAGAAGCCTTCTGTCTGTTGTTTGTATTATTTTGTCAGATAAGAGGAATCTCTCTGTTGACTGTGTTGTGTTACTTTGTCAGACAGGTGCACCCTGTCTATTGATTTGTTTTGATTTCACAAGCAGACAGTGAATTGAGATGATAGTGTCGGCAATGTGTATGAATGTTGTTATAATTCTGATAGGCTTGATGTGTATAGATATTGTTGTGGCTCTGTCAAGTTTTCTCTTCCTAGGAATAGAGACTTTGAAGGACTTGAGGTGAACTGGTCACTGTGAGCTTTGATCTAGAACAGGAGCTGGGAGCAACCTACCTGTGAGTCCAGGTGATGGTTGGGTGAATTTGGACAAGGTCTGGGAGCATGGAAGAGGAACCATGGTATTTGGGAGACAGTTCCTGAGTCAAGAGGAAAGGACCTTTCCTTGGGTATTTAGTGCTAACTGACAAGGTCATGATTTACTGTTACCTAGGGGTGGGAGAACTTTGTACTTTGTCCTTTGTACCCCTTAAGGATGATTGAGTTAAGGATGATTGAGAGCTAGTCTCCAATCAAGAAGAAAGAAGACTTTATGATTGAGAGATTAAGACAATGTGACCTGGGAATAGGAGACCTTGGCCACTTTAGTGATAAGTTGTTATGTCATAACATTGCAAATGCTGTACTTTGGTTTCTGTGAATGTTTTGCTTTAGTTTACTGCTGAATAAATAGAGAGTTCACTATACTATGTGATAGGAACCTTAAAGCCATTCACAGGAACAGTTGTCTGGAGAGCCGCTTGTGCTTGGGTTTAGAAATACCTGCAATAAGAAGGCACTATGCTCTATGAACAAAGCAGAATTGAAGTAGCTTGAAAGAAATGCAAGATGTGCAGATTTAGAAAGTCACCCCAAATGTTCATGTGAATTATTTGTGCCTGCCCTGTGTTGGACAACACATTACTTTATAAAGTGGCCCATTCTATTGTCTCCTGCAAAGGTGAGTACCTTAGTCTCTCTTGCTCTCATTTTTCTCACCTACAAAATGGGGATGAAAATAGTATCTAAATCACAGGGTTGTTGTGAGGAATACATGAGATGGTATATGTAAAGCACTGGGGAAATATTAATGTACTATATAAATTTTAGCTATCAATGCAAAATGCCAGACTGTCTGTGACGTAGATAAGTTTTAGGGAGTGGCTTAAAGCAAGTAGTGTTTAAGTGAGTTATCCCTGGTCACACAGCTAATAACTTTCAGAGTTAGATTTTGAACTTAGATTTTCCTGTCTATAAGCTCAACATCATATTCTCTAGAGCATGATGACAAATCAATAACCCCCAAATTCTTTTCCCCCTATTAATGTTTTGCCCAATAATCATAGAAATTTAAAATTTGAAAGTACCTTAGAGATCATCTGATTTAGTCTCCTATTTTATAGGTCAGTAAACTGAGGCCCAGAGAGACAAGAGATTTGTTCCAGGTCATAAGGGGAAGAGACAAGCTATCTCACTGGGGTGCTTCAGTGAGGTCAGGAGAAAGTATTGTTTAAAGGTAGGCAGGCAACAGGCATTTATTAAGGCTTTATTCTGTGCCATGCACAGTGCCAAGCACTAGGGATACAAATACAAGGAAAAAGAAACAATATGTGAGGAATTGCCATCTCTGGCAGCTAATCTAACATCCTTCCATATAACAAATTTTGGGGGGAACCCCTTCTCTTCCCATTCCCTTATATGATTGAGACATTGATTATAGCTAAAATACAAAGATTAATACAGGAGTAACCTAGACAATGGGCAGCTAGATGGTGCAGTGGATAGAGTGCCAGGCCTGCTGGCAGGAGGGCCTGAGTTCAAATCTGGCCTCAGATACTTACTAGCTGTGTGACCCTGGGCAAGTCACTTTAACCCTGTTTGCTGCAGTCTCTTTGTCTGTAAAATGAGTTGGAGAAGAAAACAGCAAACCACTCTAGCACCTTTGCCAAAAAAACTCCAAATTAAGGTCATGAAGAGTCAGATATGACTGAAACAACTCACCAACAACAAACCCAGACAATAAAAAGACCTTTCTGTGACGTATCACTAAAACTATAAATTAGAAGACCCAATACTATTAGTTTAAAACGCTCACTTATAGCCAAAGTAAGGAGAGAGAGCAGTTCTTTGTTGGTTTAAACAAAGTCTTATGCTTCATATATAGCTCACCCTACTTCTATATAGGTGCATGTACTCTGAACTCTGACCAATCAATAAATGCCTTTACTCAATGAAAAATTCAACCAGGAAGCTCTTGAGACATGTAACAGGGGTATGCTGGTAAATGTTTAACAACTGGCTTTCTGAGGGGGGGAGGGGGAAATGAAGGTGATACACATTTCAAGTGTAATCTGCAATATTAACATTTTTCCATCACTTCTAAAGTCTACCAGGCGTGGAGACACTAAGGCCTTGAGGCCTCCCTCAGCCCCCTAGGTCCTCAAGTGCAGCCCTTTGACTGAATCTAAACTTCACAGAACAAATCCCCTTAATCAAAGGATTTGTTCTGGAAAACTTGGACTCAGTCAAAAGACCACACCCAAGGACCTAGAAGGCTACATGGGGACTTAAGGCTGCAGGTTCCCCATGGTAGACAATCAGCAAAATAACAAAACAAGTTTATACCAATTGCTGATTCCTGAGGTGTAAATGCTTACACTGAAAATTCAACCATCAGTTCTGGCAAGCCAGTTGGAGCTGGTTCCATCATACCCTTGATAAATGTATTCAACTTCTTTAGCAGTAGCTGAAACTTTTTTTTTTAATTTAAGTCACTAAATTGTATTTGTTGGATTTTCTTCAG
>CM053589.1:116608640-116627699 GCA_028646515.1 Pseudochirops corinnae
TTCCTTCTTGAGGCTTGTAGAGTTGTCTTTAGCTGTGCATTGTTGAGGATAGTCCAGTTTATCAAGGTTGGTCATCATATGTACGATGTGTCTGTGATTGTGTACAGGTTTTGCCTGGTTCTGCTCTTCTCACTTAGCATCAGTCCGGGATATACCAGGTCTTTAAGAAGCTACAGGCTTCCTGGATGACAAACCCACACTTCCCAGCATGCTCTAAGGGATGTCAGAAAGAGCAGGAGAGTCAGAGTCCACAGTTCACAAACCCAAGTTACAGTGATGTACCAGTGGAGTCAGTTGGAACAAAGAGCGAGGGAATGGTAGTACAGTGATTGTCATAACAACAAAAATAATAGCGATAGCTAGCATTTAGAGAGCACTTTACGGTTTGCAAAGTGCTTTACAAATATTATCTCATTTGATCCTCACAACAACCCTGGGGAAATAGATGTTATTATTAATCCTACTTTACAGATGAAGAAATTGGGAGTGGGAGAAGTGACTTGCCTAGCATCACATAGCAATTAGTTGTCTGAGGCTGGATTCCAGCTCAGGTCTTCCTGACTCTACCTATCCGGTGCTCTATGCACTGTACCGCCTACTAGCCTTGACTGGTAGAGAAAGAATGCTAGATTTGGGATCAGAGATGGTGGGTGTGAAGCATTGTGAGGGTTCTTACAACCTACGAGAGTCTGGGCAAGTCACGTAACCTTCCTAGGGCTCAGTTCCTTTATCTGTGAAATGAGAGAATCATTTCTTGCTCTACATCTCTGATCCTATGATGGAAACACCAAGCTAGGACTGTAAAAGAGAAGGCAGATTTGAGACATTAGACAAAAAAATCACTAAGAATCACAGGACTTCAGTATTAGCAGGGACCTGAGAGCTCCTCTTGTCCACCTTTTACCAGCAATGGCATCCTCTCGACAACAGCACCCCCAAGTGGTCACTTAGCTCCCGTCTTCTGATGCCGCAACTCTAACTTGTTAGGGAATTCTTCCCTTCATGAGAATATGCTCCTCTGAAACCTCCACCTATTGTTCCTTGTTCTGTCTTCGTGTGCCAAACAGTAAAAGTCTGTCTGATCCATCCTCCACATGACAGTCTTTCAAATACCTGAATATAGCTACCATAATCTTTCTCTATTCCTACCTTACCCCAGCCTCCTCCTCCCCATCCTCCTCCTCCTCCTCCTCCTCCTCCCCCTCCTCCTCTTCCTCTTTCTTCTTCTTCTTCTTCTTCTTCTTCTTCTTCTTCTTCTTCTTCTTCTTCTTCTTCTTCTTCTTCTTCTTCTTCTTCTTCTTCTCCTCCTCCTCCTTCTTCTTCTTCTTCTTCTTCTTCTTCTCCTCCTCCTCCTCCTCCTCCCCATCCTCCTCCTCCTCCTCCTCCTCCTCCTCCTCCTCCTCCTCCTCCTCCTCCTCCTTCTTCTTCTTCTTCTTCTTCTTCTTCTTCTTCTTCTTCTTCTTCGTCTCTGTCTCTCTCTCTCTCTCTCCTTTATCTCTCCCCCATATTCTTAGACAATTCAAAAAAGTACTTAAACTTGTTAATATCCTTCCTAATATATGACACTCAAAACTTAATACAATACTGTGGGTACACAACTCAGGACAAAGCACAGCAAAATTGTCACTTTCCCCGTATTTAATAATTGAGATCCAGGCAAATGAAATACTAAGCAAAGAAATATAGGAGAGTGGAATAAGGGAAAAACTGGTTTTCAAAGATAATACAGAATTTATAAAGGATAATGAAAGATAAGACAATGAGATTGAACCATCAAGGATCCTTGAACTTTTGACTCTGACACTCTTGGGTGAGAGAGAATAGCTTAGAAGGTAAGTTAAGGCCACAGGTATCATCTCGAAGCATCTGTGATTCCCATAACCAAGCACCTCTGCTTCATGGAGGTTCTATCTCCTCCTCTCTTTTAGCTCAGTACCATAAGGTTCTAAGTAACCAAAATGATGGAGTCACATTCAGAACATGAACAAAGAAAACCTTGCTCGTCCTTGCCTCCACATGCAGGCTATGATAGTCTCAGTGTAAAAGAAACTATTATGTTCTTCAGTTTCTAACTAAAGCAGCTGTCTTCCTATGACACAGAACTCAGACACCCTGCCTACCTTACCTGCACCAACCCAGAAGCAAAGCATGATAGAGCGAGGAATGCCAAGGAAAAGAGTAGCACTTTTTGGCAGGCCCTCGTGGCCTAGTCAAGGCTCTTTGGTTCCTAAGTGGCCAGTGCAACTGAAGTCTTGACACAAGCATTAGTAGATGGTAGAAAAGAGCCATGAATTAAATTTAATGTTCAAATGAAAAGAATTGAAGTAAGTCAGTGAAATATTGCATTAAAGTAAAGGAAATCTCAAAATAATTAAAGTGCTGCTTCCTTTTCCATAAATATAATGATGTTGTGGTCATGATTAGCTATGTGATTAATGCAGTCAGCTGAGATGATAAAATCAATAGCATCATGTGTGTTTATGTATATATGTGTTATATAGATTGTTATAAAATATGTAGTTTTATATATTATATTCATATATAAATATATCATAGTCATATATTTTATATTATCTCATAAATATATTATATAATGTTATTAATATAGTATATGTTATACATGTAATATATTATTATGAATTATAATGTTATTATTCTACATAATTATGGATATATATATATAATATTATATATACATGTATATGTGTGTATTTGCATGTAATTTTTCCCCCTATGAACCATAAATAAATGATCCATGTGCCATGTTGAATTTTTAAAACTCTGATTCTATAGCTGAGAACTTGTAGTGCCAAAATGAATCACTACTTCCTCTCCTACAATATTTTCCGGGGTTTAACACAATTTTTTAAGGCCATGACACAATTTATTCCTATCACCCATTCACAACCACAGTTCTCTGGAAAATGCCCCAAAGAAATCAGTTATGGCTGAGTCAGAAAGCATGAGTTCAAATCTTGGCACTACCACTGGCTACTTGCATGGTTGTCATAGATCAGGGGTCCCAAACTCCATCAAACCATACATTAGATCCTACAGAAGCCTATTGACTTAGAAAACCATATATTAACTTTATGTTCCATTTTATTTTCATTTACTTTGTTAAATATTTCCCAATTACATTTTCATCTGGTTTGGTCCCAACTCAGGAGTGGTACAGAATGCAAGGTTTTCTCTTCCATAAGATGGGAATAATAAAATATGTTTTGCCTACCTTTCATGGTACTTCTGAGGAACATAGATTCATAAATTTGGAGCTATATCTAATCAACTCCCCTAATCTTATAATTAGGGAAACTGAGGCCTAAAGTTTTAAGCAACATTCAAAGTTGCACAAATAATAAAAGTCAAAATTTGAACCCAAATCCTTTGATTCAGCTTGAAATTCATAATAACACAAGTCCAAGTTATTGCTGCCAAAATATCAGAAAATACATTTTTAAGGACCCTGGGCTTATTGATCAATGTATATTTTAGAAAGAAATGATAGGAACTAGAAGGAAAATGGTAGTAACATACCACTACAGGTTGTATAAATTTAACCCCTAGAAAGAAATAGTCAGAATTATATACCAGAAGCATTGGCTTGCAAAAATCAACAAACAGCAAGATATTTGTACTTCCCATAAAACCCTCAGATCTATTTGATAATTTGACAGACAAAATGCACAGAAAGGGAACATTATCAAAGTTCTCGCCATTGCTCTCAATGCATCAGACATAGCACTGATACCATCAAATTCCAAGTACAATGTTTATAATTGTTGTCACCATATTGAATTCTTATAACCTCCAATCTATATGACATAAAAAGTTCTCAAAATATAAAGCCCAATAAGGAAGCATCAAAACCACTTGGGAAGAGGATAACATAACATCCCCTTTTTCCTATCTGCTACCAGAGTTGACCTAAATCTCATAGAATCATAAATTGAGATCTGGAGAATCCATTGAATCTGACCCCTTCATTTTGCAAATGAGAAAAATAAGACACAGAAAGGGTAAATGATTGCTCTGGGTCACACAATCAGCAAGTGCTTTTGCTTCTCTTGAAAATGAACTTAAATCCCAATACATTTATTTAGTTACAAAAAGCAATCATCTGATGCAGTAATCCACTGAACATTGAGCATAAAACCCACACACAATAGTAAGGTAGCAACCTGTCCCAGAACAATTTCTATCTGAATTCCAAGAAATATTAGATGAGAACAACACCATCATCAAGAACAATGCTAAGAACCGTCACACATATTGCACTTCAGGGTTTGAGAAATGCTTTCTATTTCATTTCATGTAAGTGAAGAAGAGCCCTCTTCAAAGTTTAAGAGACCATGAAACAAGCTACTGCTCATTGATGAAAATGAAATAATTACAACTAATTTCAGTTTAACCACCATTTAAGAATAAGACAGTTACTAGATGTTAATGCAGAAAGGCAATTGGATTCCTGATAGCTTCATGCATATCTACTTAATACTACCAGGTAATTTGGACCATTTCCCAACACAATGAAGTATAAATGATATTGAATTAGATCAATGCCTTTTGGTTTTGGAAACCTGAAAATATAATTACTTTTACAATTGGAAGCTGTCTCTGGAATTTCACATTTGCAATCTACTCTGAAATTAAAAGCTGTAGAGTAATTGTCAGCTGCTCTTGCCTTAGACAATAATTAAAGAAATAATTTCTCTTCTCTGAGCAAGTTTTGGCAAAATATTCTGAAAAAAAAAAAAGAAAAGAAAGAACTTCAGTTCACTATGTATTTGTCAAGTGCCTGCTATTTCCTCTGTGCTGTAGTAGATGTGATAATGTGTAAAAAGTGATTTCTTCCCTGTAGACTACTAAATTATACATTTCTTGAAGTGATGTTGTACTGGTAAATGTTTAACAACCAGTTTTCCCTGAAAAATGTATGCAAGACACACTTTTAAGTTTAATCTTTATTTTCAATTTCTCCAATACTTCCTTAAGTCTAGAGATGATCAACAAAACAACAAAACAAATCTTGATTTGTAATATTTTCCCATTTCTGAAGTACAAATGCTCACCCTGAAAATATATTGCATAGGAGCTGGCTCTGGCATACCCTTGCCTTGAAGTCAAAGACTATGTTGGTCTTTTTACCATTTAGCCCAGTGATCTGAACATTGTAGGACCTTAAGAATTGTCTTTTGAGGGACAACTATGCAACACAATGAATAGAGGCCCTGGAGTCAGGAGGACCTGAGTTCAAATTGGGCCTTACACACTTGACACACTTACTAGTTGTGTGACTTTGGGCAAGTCACTTAACCCCAATTGCCTTGCCAAAATAAAAAAAGAAAGAAATGTCATTGGAATTCGAGTAAGAGGGGCACAGATAAAGATACTATGAAGTAGAGCATGGAGGTGCCTGTGAGCTTTATAGCATCAGGAGAGTTCATAGATAGGTCAAGTTAAACTTATCAGTTTAAAATTCTAATCAACTAATGGCCTTTTCCCATATTAGGTAAATGACCATGAAAAACAAGACTTCTAAACTTTGACTTAATGTGGACAAACAGAATCAAATTAGGGTAATCTAAAATTCAAAATTAAGTGTACATATTGTCTGCTGAAATAATATTTTTGAAACTGAAAAGAAGATATTCCTGGTAAGTATGTGCTTGCCTACTTTAAGATGAGGTAATATCTCTGTGAACAAAATATAGGGGACAGAATGGGAAGAATGAAATATACACTTAAAGAGAAAAACAGACAAATATACACAATGTTAAATCTTGATTAACCAGAACTCAACTCATTAGTATGCCAATTAATTGGAATCTTTATGTGAGTTTTTGTGTTTTCTCTGCAAATGATTTTTGAGGGAGCCATGAAATCATAGTGATGAGGTACTTCAATAAAATGAGAAGTTACTGCAGTACTTTCTGTGAATGACAGTTCAGACAACATTTTTTTGTACTTGTATAGGGTGTGGGGGGGGGGAAGGAAGGAGAGGGGAGAGGAGTGGAGGAGAAGAGATGATGAAAGGAGAATGAGGAGGAGGAAGAAAGGAGGAGGAGAAGAGAGAGAAACAGAAAGACAGAGAGAGACAGAGAGAGAGGGACAGAGACAGTGTGTGTGTGTGTGTGTGTGTGTGTGTGTGTGTGTGACAGAGAGAGAGAGACAGACAGACAGAAAGAGACAGAGACAGAGAGACAGAGATAGAGAGGCAGAGAGAGCCATATGGGTTATGTAAATATCCATGTGGGTTTTTTCTAAATTTGTCTCCCAGAGAGGCATGAATAGAATAGATGTCCCTGGAATCTCACTCATCCCTCTCCAAGGGAGAGTTTTATTTCTACATGGAGGGTAGTAGGGATTGGAGCCATAAGATGGTGCACTCTGTTCTCATCAGAGAAAGGATTTCAGACTAGAATTATATCTATTTGTGCCCACCACCACTACCACCAAAATATTACAAGTCTAGGGGAAATGAATTTTAGGTTCATGTCATTTTCCTCGTCACTGTTGCTTAATAGGGAAGGAAAGCCCCAAGCTATATTTAAAAAGGATAATTACACAGACCACAAATATTTAATAGAAAGTAAACTCATCTATCCAGGCTGATAACAGACATCAGAGAAGTTATACAGAATTAAAATATACTAGACAATATACGGAGAGAATGAACTCTACTGATGATGATCTTATTTCAACTGAGTTCCCAATCTCAGCCAAGGGGAAATTCCCTGAAATCTCTAGAGGAGCAAGTTGGAAATATGGTCATGCTTGAGGTGCTGGCACCTCGACGCACTGGCTTCTTCCAATATCTTTTATTCCCTGAAGAGAGCCTGGAACTGCATGTGTCCTCTCTTGAAGGCAGCAGCCAGAAGAAGAACCTCTTCTCTCCCAAACTCTTGCAAACTTTACCCCTCAGACAGGCAATAATTGTCAAGTAATATTTCCACCAGTAAGGTGTCTTAACACAAATTCCTAGGCTTGAATCCTGAGTTACACTTATTTTAATCATAACTCCCTCCTTCAAAAGGTGGAGAAACAAAAAGGAGAAAAGAAAAATTTTATTTTGGATTTGATTTTCCCCAGCAATTTAGACAGCACGTTACAGTGGAAAGAACATTCAATTTGTGGTCAGCAGGCCTCGGTTAAAATCGGAGTTCTAACAATCACTATCTAGGTAATCTTGAACAAATTATTTCCCCTCTCTGGGCTTTGGTTTCCTTATATGAGGGGTGCAGGCTATATGACCTTGAAGGTCCCCCATAATAATATAATAACGACAACAACTAACATTTATAGAGCCTCTACTGTGTGTCAGGCACTGTGCTAAGCATTTTATTGCTAAACTTAGGAAGTGATTGCTAGGGTGGAAATGATGAGCACTTTGAAAGTGATCTTTCTATCTTAGAATTAAAAATAAAGAATAATATTTATAAAGCATTTACTATGTGCTAGATATTGTGCTAAGTGCTTTATAAATATTTCCTTTTATCCTCACCTGGGAGATATGTACCATTATTATCCCTGCTTTACAGATGAGGAAATTGGGGTTAAGTGACTTTCTCGTAGTCACACAGTTAATAACTGAGATCAAATTTGAACTCAGATCTTCCTGACTCACTGTCAAGTGCCACGTAGAGTTCTGAGGTTGTCAAAGAGGAGAAGAAATTTAAGAAGAACCTTTAATGTGCCCTTTTGGGGCACATTTTTGGGGAAAGCAGACCTCAAAAAACTCAGAGGAAAGAAAGGTAGGATGCTGTGGAGTAAAATATCCCCAGAGAAGTCAGCTCAGAAATATTAGAGATGCTCAAGAATGAAATTCTAATTAGAGCATTTTTTTCCATGTGACTATAAATTGTTTTGATTTCTTCATTAGGAAACTGCCTGTTCATATCCTTTGACCATTTATCAGTTGGTGAATGACTCATTTTCTTCTTGATTTGACACAGTTCTTTATATATTCTAGATAGAGACTTTTATCTGTTAAACTGTCCACAAAAATTTCCCCCAATTTTCTTCTTTCCTGCTGATTTTGTCTATGTTTGTTTCATTTGTACAAAAACTTTTTAGTTTAATGTTATCAAAATATCAATTTTACACATAACTCTGCTCTCTATCTCTTGTTTATTCATAAATTGTTTGTTTATCCATAAGTCTGATAAAGTAATATGTTCCATGTTCTTTTAATTTTCTTGTAATATCTCTCTTTATATCTATGCCATGTAGTCATTTATCTTGTTAAATGGTGTGAAATATTGATCTAATCCCAGTTTCTGCCATATTGCTGTCCAGTTTTCCCAACAGAAATGCTTATTTTAGTCTATTAATTGTAAAAAAAATGAATTTTCAATAAGTGGGAGGAATGCAATTCACATGAGAAGGAAATATGGGATTTGTCTGATGAAATTTGGACAAATTCACAAAGAACTTATCAACCACCTCAAATTTGAAAGAACTGTATCAAAGATGGAAACAAAGCCAAATAATGGAAGGTTAAAATAAAAACAAGGCATCTGCTTATAAAAATAGCATCAGGAAAACTGAAGGTCAGAATAAGCTGAAGTTTACAACAAGGGACAACGAAAAGCTCTTCTTGTTGTCATTATTACTTTGTTATGTTTCGCTGTTTTAGGAGAAAAAGGAGTATCAAGAAGTCAAGGACTTTTGCTTGTTGGGGATGAAACTATGATGACTGACAAAAGATTGAATGTGGAGCTGTTCAAATCTGATGTTGCCTCTTTTCTTGGCTAAGGAAAATGCCCTTTGTATCAAACATGATGGAACAAAAATAACTAATAGACAGTTGATACCCAACATAAATAATATGGTATAGTGAGAGGGCATTTGACTTCCTTTAAGACATTCAAGTCTCCTGGCCCAAATAAACTCCTCAATGAAATGATGGATGCAATTGCTAAGACTATGTCAATGAGAAGTGAAAGATCATGGAAAATGAGAGAGGTAAAACAAGATTGGATAAGGACAAAAAATTGCTTCCCAATTTTCAAAAAATAGAGGGTATCCAAGGCTGTAAGTGAACTTTGCTTTGGTTCCTGGGAAAATTCTTCAATGAGTCATTAAAGAAATAGTTGGTAGACATCTAGAAAGAGAATTGGTTGTTACACAGCCTTCCTTCATCAAGACCAAATCATGCTGCAGCTAGACTAACCTCATTTCATTCTTAACAGTGAATAAATGAGTAGATGTGGAAAATACCGTGGATACAATTTCCATAGATGTTACTCATAAATATCTGATATAGAATATTAATTCACTGGTGAGACTATGAACTGTTGGTGAGACTATGAACTGTTCTAGGCATTCTGGCAAAAGACACTATACAGGAAGTATCTTGTAAGTGGCTGAGCAAATCAGTCATGTCTCTTGAGCCAAAAAGTAAAAATAGCTAACTCATTCAGCAGTTAAGGATTCCAGACTCAAGATCCTAGAGGCAGAATTCTTTGCCTGTACTAGAAGGTTAGAAGGGAGTTGGGGGAAGTGTTTTCTCTCTTCCCTCTCCCTCCATCAACCACACCATAGGAGTGCTAGATTAGTAGGAGGCAATTCATCGAACCAGAAGGAAAGAGAAACACTAAGGACACACAGATGTGGAAAGGCAGCCTCCTGAGAGAGGAGGCAGCTTCAGAGAGTGGGACACTGTGGTGGAGAAAAGTACTAGTTATGGACTCAAAAAAGAAGACATTTGGAGCATAGCTGAGAATTTCACCCAGTAGAGAAGTGTATGCAGTAACTAGGTGAGGAGGGGTCTACAAAGACAGAAAAGACTTCCAATACCAGGAGATATGTTACCTTTGCTGCAAGTTTATCTTACAAGAGTGCTTCATAAACACCGTACTCCAAGTTTGAGCCCATTCTTTGCATGGATGCTGTGTATGTATATATGTAACAAAGTATCCTAAGTTTTTGTTTTGCTCTAATAGCAATCCTTTTTCCCCTTGTTTTGCTTTGGAGTGGGAGGATGTTATAGCAATTATTCCTACTGTACTACCTTAGTAAGTGAACTTGCAAAAATCTGATTAAAAGGGGGAAGCAGGTGCTTCTTGAGCTATTGGTAGCAGCCACTAGAGAGTTACTCTTAGTATCATAAGTTTCAGTGACTCCTTTAGGGACACAACCCTAGAATATGAGTGCTAATTGGAGAGAGAATTTGAAAGGGATCCTTAAACATATATTCCTAAACACAGATCATACCATACCACTCCCTCATTCAACAAACATTTATGGTTCCATATTGACTCAGACAAAATACAAAATCTTCAGCCTGGAATTTAAATTCCTGCACAATTTGGCTCATTATATGAAATAATCTTTCCAAAGCTATTTCAGATTACTCTTTTTCATATACTCCTCATCCCAATCAAATCTATCATTTAGCTATTTCTTATGTATAATATTCCATCTTTCACCTCCATGCTATTGAATAAGGATTTGACTTTGTCCACAAAAGGTTTGTTGTGAAAAACCTGGATTCTACTCACTCCCTGTGTGACCTTGGGCAATGTTATTCAATCTCTCTGAGACTTCATTTCTTTGTCAGTAAAAGAATGGAATTGGACTAGATGACCTCTACTATCCACTTTAACTCTATGATACCTTCCTTGTCTATACCCCATCAAATGAATTTCTTTCGAAGTACAACTCAGGTAATTACCTTCTACATGAGCCTCACCTGGCTCCTCCAGTTATTAACCTCTTTTTCTATTGAATTTACTGTTTTAACTTATTTGTGGATCTATTATATCCAGCCTTTCCCCCTCCAACCTTTTGCGCTAGCATGTAAGGTCCCAAAGGGTAGGGATTGTTTTGTTTTATTCTGTTTTGTCATCATATCTCTTAATATCTAATGCATTGTCTTACACTTAGATATACATTTACTGAGTGTAATCTAATTTTACTTTCTGGTTAAAAAAACAAAAATGATTTAGCTTGATCTTATAGAATGGAGCTCTAAAAGCCAGGTGGCCTGAGGTTCCTGCCCAGCTGGAAGTCAGGCTCCCTGGGTTGTAGTCTGGCTCAGTCACTAACTAGCTGTCTGACCTTGGACTAATCATTTCTCCTTTTGACCTCAGTTTCCTCACCTGTAAAAGGAAGAAGTTTCACAAGTATATCCCTAAGGTGCCAAGCAGTTCTAACTTTGTACTTTTTAAAGTTGTTCTATATCTTGAATCAAAAATCCCAGCATGAAAAGACAACTCTTATGTAATTTCACACAGTATCATCACTTATAATGTTCTTCTCCACAGGTGAGTTATTCCATCTCTTCAGCTCCTCCACTCTCTCTGTGTGATAATCTATTGAGACACCTCTTCCATGTACAGATTCAGTGTACCTTTTACATGTCATTTCTGGCAACACAAATGTTTGAAAAAAAGTTTTTCATTCCTCTCTGTGCAGTCACCCTTCTGTCCACAACAACAGCAGCAAATCATGTTCAATCTTCAATGCTCCCTATCCAGGCTTTCCTCTTATCTTCACTTTGTCCCAGCATTTGGAAATGACAGCTATCAGCCAGACCTTTGCTTCCTGGATTCTTGATTTTCTTTCTGCTTTAAGTGTTCTCTCTCTTTGAGAAATGTTTAAAAGTGGGATAGAGAAACTAGGCAGCATAGTTTAATGCAAAGAACACTGGAGAGAAAGAATAACAATTTAAAACTTGGGTTCTAGTCCTGATCCTCCCACTTTAAAATTCTGTGACTCTAGGAAGATCACTTCCATTGGTCTCATTTTTCCCATCTATAAAATGAAAGACTTGAACTATTTGCTTTCTAAGTTCCCTGTCACATTTAAAATGCCATGAGATGGATTGGATTTTGCTTGTCATATTCACTTCATTCTTCTTTTTATACAATTTTATACAATTGCATTCTATTAAGTCATTGTATTTGGATAACTTACCATTTTCCAATCACCTAGCACTAAATTGTTTTTTTTTCTCTACACATAAAGTAAAATCAATAAATGGGCATTGGGAAAAAGAGAAAAGAACATGTTAGCCTTGGAATAAGATTGAGTTTCAATTGCTGGCTCAAATACTTATTACCTATGCAGCTATGCACAAGTAATTTCGCATTTCTGAGCCTCAGTTTCCTGAAAATGAAATTGTAAAATGAAAATGATGTCTAAGCCAGAGGGTTGCTGTAAGGAAAGCATTTTGTAAACCCTATAGTTCTCCATAGAAGTGAATTATTATTATTATCATTTTCTCCTTTTTTCACAACCTCCAAGCAGGCCTATAATTAAACTATTTTTAAGGCAGCTCATTGTTTATCTTGTTCAAAAAGGCAATTTCCTAGCAGCCATTGGTCCACCGTTAATGAACACTGCTATTAGGATGTTCTGCTCAGGCCCTAGCCTAAATCTCTTTCACAGTAATTTAACTTCATTTGCTCCATGGAAATGGAGAACAGTGGGCACCTTCCCCATATAATGATCTATGATTCTCTTTGAAGACAGCTATCTCTTAATTTCAACTAAAATAATCTAATTTATTTTCTCTGGGATTCCTACCTTTTAATGAGTTTCACTTCTTTCCTTTTTTATTTCTTCATAAACCCTCTTAAGTTTCAGGTTCCAAAACTAGAACAAATATTCTCATAAGGGCTTGACTAGTGAATGACAGTTAGACTACCTGACCTCTAAGATCCCTTATTATATGACTATGAATATAGTAAAAGGGACACTGCCTATTATACTGAAGTACAATAGATTTCAGCTTGTTCTTGATAAGTAAGGACAGGAGAAGTATAGGTAACTGAATCCCACAATGAATCTCATAGTCTCTTTTCATCCAATGAACAAAACCTATTGGCAGAGCTACTAACAAATGATACCTCACATAATAACAATCTCCAGCATTCATACGGTGATTTAAAGTTTCAAAGGACTTTCATTCACATTCTCTTGTTTGATCCTGACAAAAACCTGGAGGTGAGCAGGTCAGGTATCATTTTGCCTTTTTAATAGATAAGTGAATGGAGGCACTCGGAAATTAAGCAACTTGTTCAAGGTCAGAGACAATTGTGTGACTAGGAGCAACGTTTCCTGACACTGTAGGTCCCATCTTCTTCACCATATCATTCTCTTTCTCTATAGTATGGGGTCTGGCATGAGTTTCATCTCTTTGCCTTTCCATCATTCTTTTACTTTCCTCTTATTAGCAAGAAGCAGTTAAAGAACAAACATGGTGGACAGAGTCAGGGCTAGGGAAAGACCAGAGTATACATACAATATGATCTGCCTCAGAATGATCAATTTTTGCTATTGTTTTCCAAACAAGTAAGTAATAGGTTGTATTTACATGATATTTTATAAATTCAAGGAGCCTTCCATAAAATTCCTGACCATCCATTTGATTCAGAATTGTTTCTCTTTTGCCTTTCTATCCCAAGTGCCTAGTATCATGCCTGAACATATAGTAGGTGCTTGGAATGATTTCTTGAATGTTCATCTTATGAATGTTTATTCAGTTGAATCCTCACAACAACTCTTTGGGATAAGGAGTGATGGTGCCATTATCCCCCTCTTGTGGATGAAGAAACTGAAGCTTGCTAGCCTGGGATGAAACAGTAAGCAAGTGATAGAGATCAGAATCAAAGCTGATTCTCCTAGTTTGAAGCTCAGTGTTCTTTACACTCCTCTACTTCAGTGCTAAGAAATGAAGAGTATACATTGTTGGGTTCATTCTTTGCTCCTTATGCTGTGACACCCTTATCTGATTGCCTGATGCTTCCTCAAACATATTTCAATTTTGTTTTTTCACTGTTGGGAAGGCAGGTAACACATTGGCATCTGTATCTGTGACTAAGAATGATTTTTGTATAACTTGCTCCCAGCTTTTATCAGCCTCTGCCAAAGGTTGCATTGCCCTAACACATGTTCAGTGCAGATGGCACAAAGCAGATTTTGGTACCCTTGTTGGTATGTAGTCTTACTGTTTGTATAACTGTATCCCTCTGTTCTGAGTACTTCTGAATAGCTAGAATATTGCATGTTAGACAAGACTCACCAATATTTAAACAGACCATGAAAGAAAGCATTTTATGTGCACACACCCTAAGATCTGCTTCTGCCACTTTTTCTAACTGGAGGCAGCATGGTTCTAATAAATATCTTAAAATTGGCTGTCCAAGAAAAAAACTGTATACATGGCATACTTTTAAATTTAATCTTCATTGTAACCATTTTCTATTTTCTTATGTCTAGAAATTAATACAACAATAAAGTGAGCCCTAATTTTTAGTCTTTGCTGATTTCTGAGGTATACATGCTCACAATGAAAATTTAATAATTGGGTCTTTTGAGCAGTTATAAGTTGTAACACCCCTGGCATGGTATTTTAAAAATATTTAAAAAGTCATAAAATCTGGTTTTGGGTTTAGATTCCCCAATTTACTAGCTATGTGATCTTAAACAAGTAACTATGTCTCTTCAGCCCTAATGTCCTTATTTGCATAATGGGAAAGACAGGACAACACTATTAATTTTCACAAAGTTGCTGTGTAGCCTAAATGAGAAGCTATAAAGTAAAGAAGAAAGGTATAAGGGTTTACACTGAGAGGACTTGGCTTCAAATCCTGCCTCTACAACCTCATACTTGATAGACAATTTACTCAAACCTGGTTCTCTGGGACTCATCTATAAAATAACAAAATTGAAATAGAAAGAATGGTAAATTTTGAGACATATGACTTGAGTTCAAATTCTGTCTCTGTGGCTTTCTATCTGTATGATGTCAGGCAAATCACTTGTCTTTTCCAGGACTCAGCTTATTCAATTGGAAAATGAAGAGACTAGAGACTCTTGAAGACTTCTTCCATATGTAAGTCTGTGATCTTATTCTCTCTACAATCCACTCCAACTCTAAATCTTATTAGCCTATAAAATAATATGTGAGGAGGCATATTGTAATAATAAAGAATTGTGTACATGGAAGGTGTGATTTAAGGGATTGATTAAGACTCTGGGGGGTTTTGCCCAGATGGGTGGTACAGTGGATAGGATATTGGGCTTAGAGTCAGGAAGACCTGAGTTCAGATGCCCCTCAGACATTTATGAGGTGTGTCACCTTTGGATAGTTATTTAGCCTCTCTCAGACTCAGTTTCCTCATCCTCAAAATTTGGGGAATATTAATAGCACTTTCTTCATAGGGTTGTTGTGAAGGTCAAATGAGTTAACATGTATATGTGAGTATATGTATATTCATATACACGCATACGTGTGTGACTTCACACACCTTAAGGCATTATGTAAATGCTAATTCTTATTATTATGATTAGTCCTATTGGAATAAAGAATATACTGTTTTTTTCTCAATTTCCTTGTGGTAGATGTGAATTCCCTGCTCTTAAGCAAGTAGAAGAGTATTTCAAATGAGTAGCACTGAATGCAGGAATTTTCTAGCAGTTGACAATCATTTCATCAGCCAGGTATCAGTCAATCAAAAAGTTCTAAGATCTATTAACTTTGCACAACAAGGGGAGAGTAGGTTTCTACAAAACAGTTTTTAGTATGAATATTTTATTGAGGAAAATATCTGTAAGACAATCAGTGTCTAGTAAATGTTGGAAGAAAGTTTGAGTTCAATTGCACAGTCTTTATTGAGTATCTCCTGTGTTCTAGGCTCTGTGCTAGATACTGGGGATACAGGAATAAAAATAACAATCCTTACTTCCAAAAAGCTTACATTCTATTGAATTAAACTATATATAAACATATAAGTGTGTTCAAAGCAAACATAAAGTGATTTGGGGTGGGGAATGGGAAGTAAGCTCTAGACCCAGGAGAGCAGGAAGGGTCTTATGTAGGAGGTGAGATTTAAGATGAATTTGTAGGTAATTAGGGCCTTTTAAGAGGTAATGGTGATGAGGCATAGGAAGGCACATAAACAGAGGCACAGAGGCATACTCAGCAAATGGGCATAATTCTGTTTGGCAGAAAAGGAATATGTCAATGAAAATTGTTGGAGAAAAGTAAATTGGTATCAAATTGTGAATAGTCTTAGATGCCAGGCTAAAGAAATTGGATTTAAAAAAAAAATTGGACTTAGTTGTAGGCACTTGAAAGAGGGAAGGAAGGAATAAGCATTTATATAGTGCCTATTGTGTATCAGTCTTAACAAATATCTCATTTGATTCTCACAAAAACCCTGGAGATAAATGTTGTTATTATCCCCATCTTACAGTTGAGAAAACTGATGAAGACAGAATTTTAAGTGAGTAGCCCAAGGACACCCAGCTAGAATGTGAGTGTGTATTGTATACACACACACACATACTCATATATGCACGCATGCATACATATATATATACATGCATATGCTTTAATAAAATTAACCAAGCAATAGTGACAGACAGAAGAAGAGATTGAAGATTAGGAAACCAATGAGGAGAGAATTATAATAGTAGGTGAAAGAAACAATGAATTAACTTAAAGAGGTGGCAGTGGGAATTTAAAGGAAAAAAAGTAATGGACACAAGAGAATTTGCAAGCTATAAAAAAAAACAAAAATAGAAGTCAAAGATTGAAATTTAAGGTCTAAGTGACTAGAATAATGATAGCACCATTAATAGCAGGAAGATCAGAAAATCATGCCCCTGGGCCTCAGTTTCTTTAATCAATGAAATGAAGAGGTTCAACTAGAAAGCTCTAAGATACATTAACTTTGTTCTTTGGTCTTTTGATAGAACAGTAGGATGTGGTGAGTTTGATTTTAAATACGAAGATAGGACTTTAGTTAGATTGAGCTTTCACTTCACAAATTACAATCACAATCACATTTTTTACCAGTTTATTGACCATCAGTCTTTGGGATTTTAGGCTCTAGAAAGTTCAATATTACAGCAGAGAAAAACATTCTTCCTGTGAACACACATTAAAAAACTCTGTCATCTCCCACCTTAATTTTCTTTTCTAATATTGAAATTTTGAAATTGCACAGCCTTAGAAATAGAATGAGTATGACTAAAGTGACAAAGTCCAACATAGAGGCCAGAAAATGGAAATTGCCACAGGTATCACAACTGGGAGCCACTGGAGATGCAGATCTAAAAAGAGGAATGATGACATGAGTGTTCTGCAGAATAGAATAGAGCAGAGGGAAGATGGAGGTTGGGAAATAAGGAATTATATTAATACTATAATAATCCAAATTTGTTTTGATGAATGTGTGGTCCTTGAAAATCCAGCACCTAATTACAGAAAAGAGACAACAATGAAGCATTAAGCTAACCATCAAAGATGCAGCCCAAAGGTAATCTATTTATGAGGTGCAAATTAGTCCCTGGAATGAATCAGAAAAAAAAAAACTGAGTTAGATGAAGAATGACAGACCACACCTCAGGGTGACCATTAAAGGTCAGTTATTGATGGGAACAACAGAAGCAATATGGAGCTGGAGACAAGGGTGTTCCTTGGAGCTGAGAGAGCAGAAGTGTATGTAGGCAGAAGAAATCACCTGAAGGAAAGATGAAAAGACTTTGTGAACAAGGCTGCTTGGGTCAATTGGGTCTTAGGTGTGTCAGGAGAGATGCTGGGTTAAACTCACCGCCTGGACTACAGACCAATAGCTCCCAAAGTGTTAATACTATATTCCCTTCCCTCCATCTTTATCTTCCTAATGAGAGCCTGAACCTTAAATTGAGGAGGAGTAGAATGGTAATTGGAAGACAGAGGGAGCTTGTTTATCTTTCTTGGTTTTATTTTTTCCTATTTTGATGCTTTATTTTTTTTTTCTTTTCCTCCTAATATGTTTTCCTTTATTTCCTTAAGTAATTATCAATTATATGCAAATTTTTGGAACACTTTGGGTTTTTTTTTTAATTTTGACTTCCAAATTCTCTGCCACCTGCCCCACAACCCCACCTTGAAAAAAAAAACAAGCAATTTGATATATATGATACACGTGGTCATGCAAAACATTTCCATGTTAATCATGTTGCAAAAAAAACAGACTAAACAAATAAACAAGAAAAAAATTAAAAACTTTAAAAAGTATACTTTGATCTGCATTCAGATTTCATCAGTTCTTTCTCTGGAGGCAGACTGTATTTTCTACCATGAGTCCTTTGGACTTGGATCATTGTATACTTCACCATAGCTAAGTTACTGTGTACAGTGTTCTAATTCTGCTCACTTTACTTTGTGTCAGTTCCAGTAAGTATTCCCCAGTTATTCTGTAACCATCCTGCTCATCATTTCTTATACCACAATAGTATTCCATTACATTCATATACCACAACTTGCTCAGCCATTGCCCAATTAATGGACATTCCCTCAATGTCCAGTTCTTTTGCTGCCACAAAGATGCTATAAATACTTTTGTGTATATATAGGTTCTTTTCCTTTTTCTCTGAATTCTTTTAGATACTTACCCAGTAATGATATTTTTGGGTAAATACATGGTTTTATACCACTTTGAACATACTTCCAAATTGTTCTCCAGAATGGTTAGATAAGTTTACCAATCCAGTAACAGTGCATTAGTATCCCGATTTGCCCACATCTCCTCCAACTTTTATCATTTTCCTTGTCTGTCATATTAGCCAATCCAGTAGGTGGAAGGTGGTTACTTCAGAGTTAATTTGCATTCCTCTAATCAATAGTGATTTAGAGCATTTTTATAGGATTACAAATACCTTTGATTTCTACTTCTAAAAATTGCCTATTCATATCCTTTGACCATTTATCAATTGAAGAATGGCTTCTATTCTCATAAATTTGACTATGTCCTCAAAATATTTGACAAATGAGGCCTTTATCAGAGAAACTTGCTATAAATTTCCCCCTAGTTTTCTGCTTTCCTTCCATTTGTGTTGGTTTTGTTTATACAAAAACTTTTTAATTTAATGTAAACAAAATTATTATTTTTACATCTCATAATGCTTCCTGTAACGATACTGAGATTTGAAGATCTTCCACGCCCCTTGAGCTTGCTGACGTAGCAGGAAGGGGTGGAGCAAGAGAACGCCGGAACCAAGCTAGTCTCCGTGCGGTGCGGACTGGAAGCGGCGTCAGAGGCAGTGGCTGCGGCTGCG